>CM061142.1:216719409-217299212 GCA_030789695.1 Scilla litardierei | reverse complement strand
TGTAATGATGAACATGACTTCATCTCCTAGCTCCCGCTATTGCTCCCGCTTTGAGAACCCAAATGCGATTTTAGGCAAGAATCACATCAATCATCTACATCTTTGCAAGTGAGACCTTGCAGCAAGGTCGAATGAAGGGATACGACGAACCAAAGCTCAATAATCCTCCCATGTGGCTTCCTTAGTAGAGCTTTGCTTACAACAGATCAATGCTTCAGAAATCAACCTTTGTTTTTAATCACATCTTGTCGGTCAATAATTTCCTATGGCTCATCACTTCCATATCAAATGTAGGCATAGTTGTTTGCATGGTGGTAGTTGGCCCAACATGCTCATTAAGTTGAGAGACATGAAAGACATTGTGGATACGAGCATGTGGCGGCAATTGCTACTTATAGGCAACATGAACTCAATAAAATTTCATAGGGCCCATAACAGAGACGAGTGATCTTTTTGGGTAGATTACATCCTATTAAAACATGCTTGTACGGCTATCGACAAAGATACACAAGGTCACCTACCTGATAGTTCTTTTCAGTACGATGCTTGTCAGCATGGGGCTTTGTTCTTTTCTGAGCCTTGAGCATATTATTTTTTTAACTGAATTAAGGCAATGTCTCTCGCCACCAATTCTTTATCCACATCATGAATCTAACATTTCTAGGAATATAGGGAAGCAAAGAGTTAGGATACTACCATACACTCTAATATGGGGTAAACATCATTTCAAAGTGCCAATTGGTGTAAACCAAAATTCAAACTATGGCAACCATTTCACCTAATCACGATGTTTACGAGAGTAGAAGCAACACAAACACTTCTCAAGGCAGCAATTGCCAAATTCAGTCTCTCGGGTTGAGGATGGAAGGTCATGCTCGCTTCGGCTGCCTGTAGTGACATGAATTCATGCCAAAAAGCACTTGTGAAGATGGCATCACCATCAAATATGTTAAACTTAGGTACACCATATAGCTTGGATATATTTTCTGCAAACTGAAGAGCTATAATCTTGACCGTATAAAGGTGAGCCAGACATAGGAAATGCGAGTTTTTGAAAGCCTAGCAATAATGATCAAAATTGTAGTACAACTATGGTTGGTTGGTGATCCATTCACAAAATTCATACCGATCTCCCACACTTGATTAGGTAAAGAGAGAAGTCGACGTAACCCAGAAGGAGAAGCAGCAGTTCATTGATACTTATTCTGTCGGTAGACACTACATTTCTTGATATGCTGTGTAATGTCAGTCTTCATACTAAACCAATAAAGGGAACATTTGAGTCTTTTGCAGGGATTAGCATATCCAGAGTGTTTCCGGCTTGGGGAGAGTCATGATGCTTATGTAAGAAATAGGATCTCAAGGTAGAAGTGGGTGAGACGAGAATTCCACCTTTATTGAAATAAACTACAATCTACTTGTATTTTTCTACTTTCAACTTAACTTGAGATAGCTTAGCTTTCAATTCAAGGAAGTAGGAATTTGTAGGAACCATGTCTTGCACCTCATCCTACCAACCAACTTGAATTATCTAGAAAGGCCATCAGCTGCGAGGATTTCCTTGCCTTTCTTGTATTCAACAGAGTAATGATACTCATGGAGCTTGTATACCCACCAATGTTGAGCTTTAGTGTTCATTTTTGATCTAATAGGAATTTAAGAGGCTTGTGATCTGTCTTGACGATGACTATCTTACCTAGCAGATATTGCCTGAATTTTTTCATAGCATGAACGGTTACAATCATTTCCTTATAAGCTGATAGATGCTGGAGTCTTCCCTTGAGTTCTTGATTGAAGCATATAGATGTCCTTGACACATGAGTATAACCTTTATTTCATGTCATGTAGCATCATATTTAACCATTAAATATTTAGAAAAGTCTGTTAAATAGAGTATCAAAGGAGAGATATCACCTTTTTTAGTTGTTTAAAAGCAAGCTAATCCGCTTTACACCATTGGAAAGTATTTTCTTAATCAATGTTTTTAAAGGAGTAACTATATTGAAATTCTTAATAAACTTTCTGAAATAGCTAGCTAATTCAAGAAATCCCCTTATTGCTTATATATATTTTAGAAATCGGCCAATTTTGCACAACTTGAATTTTTGAATAATCCACTGAAAATCCCTCATTTGAGACAATGTAACCCAAATATCCTACTTCAATTAACCCACATTTAAGCCTGTTAGCATTTAGTTTATGATTGTTCATAATATCCAAAACTGCTCTTAGATGCATCTAGATTCAGCTCCATGCCTCCACTATAAATCGATATATAATCAAAGAACATCTATACAAATTTTCTTAACAAATCCTCCAACACTTCATTCATAAAAGTCAGAAATGTAGTCATGACATCAATAAAGCCAAATGTCAACAACCAATACTCAAACTATTTATGATCTCCTAAATGAATGCACTTTATGAATGTCCTCCTTCATCCTCACTTGATGGTACCCATTCCTTAAATCAAGCTTAAAAAATACCTAGCTCCATGTAATTCATTTAGAAGATCTTCAATGACGTGAATGGAAAACTCATCGTTGATTGTCATTTGATTTAAACCCATCTAATCCATGCACATCCTCCAACTTCCATCATGTTTCTTGACCATCACACTTGGAGAAGCATCTGCTCAATTTCATTTTTCCGCCAATGTGAAAAACATGTCTTCAACCATCTGCTCAATTTTATTTTGCAGCTAAGGGTGCTTATATGGTCTTAAGTTGATTGGTTTTATCCCCTCAACCAATGTGATATTGTAACCAATGTGATATTGTGGTCATGGATCCTAAGGGGGAAGGCCCAGAGGGACCTTAAAGACGTCCACAAACTCTCTCAATAAAACTCACACGTCTTGAGCCATCACATGCTCCTCATTGACAGTTCTGTGTTGGGTAACCACATGAAACACCAAACTAGCAGTTATCTAGTGTAATTTTCTCTGTTATTGCATAGAATCAATTAAGTCTATCCCTTTAGTTGGTTGTTCACACATCAGCTCCACTAGATTATCATCTTAAATCCACTTCACCAAGTGCCTTCCAAAGTTGAATCTGACCTCTTCAAGAGTGACCATTCCTTGAGCTCATAAGACTAAGTAGGCATCCACCCAAGGGTAGTACATACTAATCAACTAGAATCCCAGCCCATTTACACAATAATGGCACATCAACATACTTTCCTGAGCTCCTTATGTTTCCCCCTATAGCTACAGTAACCTTAAAGTCTTTGCTAGAGTGGACTATTAACCCATCTCTTCTTGTTATCCTAGGACCAATGAAGCTATGCGTAGAACGTGTGTCTAATAATACACATGCATGTTTCTTGTTGATAGATCTAACAGGTCGAATAGTACATCGAATAGTACTAGGAGACATTTGAACATGGTATGAAAGGATATTTTTGCTTCTAACTTTGGATGGCTCAGCTGCCCAGGATCGTACACATGATTTCTTCTTCTTCTTCTTCTTCTTTCACCTTCCATTCCCCTTCAATCAACAATATACTTTGCAAACATTTGTGTCCACCCACAAATTTCTCATCACAATGGTAACAAAGACCCGTTTCCTTCTTTATTGTATCTGCACAGGAGTCATTTTCTTGATCAGTAAGCTCTTTTTGACCCAGTGTTGAAGAAATATGGAAAGATGTTGGCTGGTTTCAGCATGCTGGACTGGACTGATTGCTTTCCCATTAAAGATAGTATGATTGCTATCCCATTAAAGATAGTATGCACGAATGTATGCAAATTTTCTTATGAACTAACTAGGGTGTATTGAAGCACATTGACCCACACCCTCCCAAATGTATGTATGTATGCATATTTTCTTATGAACTAGTTCGGGTGTAATGAAGCCCTCTGGCCCACATCCTCCCAAATGAAAAGGGAATGGAAAATGAAGTAGCCATAGCTCTTCCAGGCATGCCACTGTGCCAAATCATTCACATTTTTGTGTATTTTAGTATCCAGACCAAAATTTTGAGTTGGATTTGAGAGGGATAAAACCAGCCTATTGGATTTTTAGACAGGTTTGGATGGGTCGAGCAGATTAGTTATATTATGTCTCAACATTAGTGGATTAACCATGTTTCTTTGGAAATAGAAAATGTTACATGCTTATTATATGAGATCCGCTACAACCTTAGTTCTTTACCAAAAATGTTTCTATAGCATGTCTAATGCATCTTCATTTCAAAATTATCTGCCACGATTAATAACACCGAAATAGAATTATCTTATTGTTAAGTCCTGTTACTTGAAGATCGTTTGTTAGAGTAGAGAGCAGTAGATTAGTGCAGTGGGAGATGAGAATGCTAAAAGTGCATTACTATTTGGTGTTTACACGATCATGTTTTTGACTGCATGTATTCATGGCAGGTTTCAGCTGGGTTAGATATGATTATGGGTTTAAGTTTTATTAGTTTCATGTTGGTTCTCAGAAAAAATCCGTTCATTGTGGTAATGTTTTACATATCGAATATTGGGATGTTATCAGATGAGGAGTTTTCTTATCAGATATTGAATGTCAAAGGGCATATCGGTGATATGTATGTTGGGAATGGGGGTTGCGGCCACATCGATGGTGATTTTGTAATTTTGGGCCCGAGGGACGGTTTTGTAATTTTGAGCCATAGAGGCATTTTTATAATTATGTGCAAAACAACCCGATATATATTGAGTGAGGTGTTAGGGTTATGGGAGAAGAATGAAGAAGAAGAAGATAAAGAAGAGTATGGATGGTTTAGTTTAAACCATGGGAGAGTTATCCTTTATCTCGAAACAAAGGTAGGAGAGCGGTCCTCTCTAATTGAGGCCATTTATCTTGTATTCCACTCAAATCTATAAAAATATCATCTTTCCCCATAATACCCAACGTTTCTCCACCAAATCCCTGACCGTTTCTATCAAATTGGTATCAGAGCGTAGATGCTGATGGCAGAACAATAGCGAGTGTTGAGGGAATAGATGGATCGGATGGATGAAAAGTATCCGTTGATGAAATCCATCGTGCATCATATGAGGGAGGGGTTTGAGGAAACCTGGCGCACTTAGAAGGATGCCATAGTCCTAGATATGAAAATCCTAAGCTCAGATCTACCAGATTACCAGATCTGAAGACCACAAGCCTAGATCTGAAGATCTCTAGCCTATATCTGAAGATCTCAAGCTCAGATCCACCAGACCTGGAGAAGAAAGCAGGCGGTGGTGCAGATTTGAAGATGTCGACGTCGACATGTGAAGATCCATTGCCGGCAAAGACAGGTGAGCCCACTTTGGTGCGGTTTGACCACCTGAGAACCACCCCAAGTCAGGGCTGCCCCTAGTCGGGCGACTCCTCAGAAGGGCCGAGCCGAGCCGGACGACCTCCCTGAGGGCCGTCCCGACTTAGGTGATCCCCAGGAGGGCCGCCCCGAGCCGGGCGACCCCCCGAAGGACTGGATCCGATTTCGGGCTACATCGGCTACATCGGCTGATTCTGAGCTACAGCGAGAGTCTGATGGGGTCCGACAACGGCAATGAGCAATTTTTGGGGTCATATGACCCCTGCATTTATGGCTGCCAGCTGCGATGACGTTTTGAGGACGGAGCTTTTCGATGGCCCTTTGATCCTGGCGGGGGTAAGCATCCCTTTATCGGGGAGGGAACATGCAATCCCTAGCACGTCCATCGATGTCATGCACTACCTTGAGAACAAGGTGGGTTTTCGGGTACAGGGTAGTATTGGAAAAGTGGGTTGCGGCCACGTCGGTGGTGATTTTGTAATTTTGGGCCTGAGAGGAATTTTTGTAATTTTGAGCCCTAGGGACATTTATGTAATTATGGGCAAATCAGTCCTATATATAGTGAGTGTGTGGTTTGGATTAGGGGAGGAAGAATGGTGAATAAGAAGATAGAGAAGAGTAGGGGTAGTTTAGTTTAGATCTTGGGAGAGTTAGCCTTTATCTCGAATCGAAGGTAGAAGAGTCGTCATCTTCTCTAATTGAGGCCATTTATCTTGTATTCCATTCAAGTCTATAAAAATATCATCTTTACCAAAATCCCCAAAGTTCTTCCTCCAAATCCCTAGTCGTTCCTATCAAATTTAATTTGATAGGAAATTCTAGGGTTTTGGTGGAAAAGATTAAGGTATTTGGGGAAAAAGACGATTTTTATAGATTAATGCGGGAAATACAAGGTAGTGGATTCCAATTCGAGAGAAAACCACTCTCTTACCCTTGATTCGAGATAAAGACCAACTCTCCCAATATCTAGACCTTAATCTCTACTCCTAAACTTCAACGCTCTACTATCTATTATTCAATTCTAATCCTCCCCTAACCGTAACCCCTCACTCACGATATATAGGGCTGATTTGCCATTAATTACAAAAATTCACCTAGGGCTCAAAATTACAAAACTGTCACTCGGGCCCAAAATTACAAAACCGCCATTGTGTGGTTGCAACCATCTTATTTCTAACACTACTCTCTTCCCAAAAAACCACATTGTTCTTAAAGTAGTGCATGTTATCCATGAGGCGCTTCTCCAAGTGTTGGCGCGGGTGCTTGTCCACTCCTCCTGGGTCAAAGGGCCACTCAGTCCTCCAACGCCCTCCACAAAACCTGGATACTCGGGCGGTCGTTCTGTTGAAAACCAGGACCCAAGGGCCCACTTGAGAGTGTCGACGGGCTCTGGAGGGGCCCGCCCAAAGCATGCAGGCCCCAGGGCGGCTTGCCCAAGGGCTGCAAGGCCCAGTGAGGCCCGCCCTGGCTTGCCCAGCTTGAGGCGGTCCTCCGGGGGCTTGTCTCACAGGGGCGGCCCGCCCAGTGGCCTTTGGCCCCCTAGCGGGCCGCCAAGGGCCGATGAACCCCTTGCGACCAAAGAGGGGGCTATCGCCGCTTCCTCTTCCTCCCGCTTTCCAAAGATGCCGTCTTTTTTTCTCAGATTTGAGGTGGAGTCGTCGTCGGTCCCCAGACTGGAGCTGGATCACATTTGGAATGGATCTCCTTGTCTAAAGGCGTCACCTTTGACCTCAGACTTGCGTCGTTGCCTCTTTCCCTTCCAGATCCGTGTAACCGGCATCCTTCCTTTCCATTCATTTCCAAATCTGATAGATCTGAGCTTGCGGGCTCCTTCAGAGGAAGGAAAGCCTTCGAAATTTCCCACCCAAACTTCTCAAAGCTTTGATTCATCGCGGCTCTTTCTGCAGCAATTTCCTGGCGTGCATTTGCAAAGATTTGCTTCATTGAGAATATCATGTTTTTCGATAGTTGGCGGTTCATCTCCTCAACCATGGCTTTGAACTCCTCCAGATCCGCTCGTCCAAAAGTTGCAATCTGAATCAAAGGATCAAACGCTCTAATACCAATTTGATAGGAAATTCGAGGGGTTTGGTAGAAGAGATTTGGGGATTTGGGGGAAAAGACCATTTTTATAGATTAATGCGGAAAATACAAGATAGTGGGTTTTAATTCGAGAGGGAACTACTATCATACTATTGATTTGAGATAAAGGTTTAACTCTTTCAAGATCTAGACCTAATCTCTACTCCTAAACTTATACTCTCTACTTTTTATTCTTCTTTAATTCTCTTTCTCCCCTAACCCTAACCTCTCACTCATTATATATAGGGCTAATTTGCCCATAATTATAAAAATGTACCTAGAGCTCAAAAGTACGAAACTGTCACTTGGGCGCAAAATTATAAAATCACCACCGGTATAAGGATGCACATATCAATATAAGGATGCACATATCAGTTTTTACATATATCTTGATAACTAAAAAGTAGGTGTAGAGGCAGCCCTCATTCCCAACAATGTATCAATATAAGGATGCACATATCAGTTTTTACATATATCTGGATAACTAAAAAGTAGGTATAGAGGCAGCCCTCATTCCCAACAATGTATCAATATAAGGATGCACATATCAGTTTTTACATATATCTTTTATATATATCTTCATAACTAAGAAGTAGGTATAATATCTAGATATCAATATGTCATCAAAATACCATGAATAGAGTCAAATATGATTAATGTGAATATATTTTGTACCAAGTGATAAATCATGAATAGAAAAAGTATAATTTTTTCTTTACAAATTCTTAGAAAACTTCATACGAGTTTAAAGTCTCATTCAAAGACTTTTCAAAATAGTATGAACCGTGAGATGTGCATCACCAATCACTACAATACCCTACAAAATCTTAAATCTTATTTAAAAATATACAAAATTTGTAAGCTGTAACATAGACATCACATGGCAATAAAAAATCATAGGAGCTTAAAATCGCATCTAAAAATTGTGTGACCCATGACAGACATTACAATTCACTATAAAATATCATAATTCTAACAAGAGCTATCCCACAAGCATTACAAAACAAACTGCTTCAAAACAGTGTAGGATTTTTAAATCTCATCCAACAATATGCAAAATTATATGAGCCATGATAAACTTAATCTCTTCCTCGACCATTTTTTACATTAGTTCTTTTCTCTATTAAATAATATAATTGACTACTACCATATCTGTTATTGCTATAGCTACCACAAGTAATCACTACAATAGATGCTCTTGTAGCAGTAGACTTAGCAACGATCAGAAGTAACATAATAATAATGATAAGACAACAATAAGAAGCAATTACAATGTTAAGAAGAAGAATAATAAGCGGCATTGGCAAAAAGAAAGTAACATACAATGTCCAAAGGGTGGCAACAATGGCATGAGAAGCAAGGTAATGACAGTAAAAACAATCAAATTTGTATTTAATATATCAATTTCTCATGTAACTTTAAGATAGTAAATCTATAAAAAATTTCTTGAAGAATGTGGAAAACCTGTTTGTACTCACGTCGATCTCATCTATATCAATAACCGTTGTAAATCTATTATGGAGTTGTCATATATATCTATTTCTCTCCTTTTAATATATCATATCATGAATTAAGATGAAACAACGTAACTATATTGGGAGGAAAGACTTGTATTAGTTTTGAGTATAAAAGTTAGGATCACACCCGTGTTTTTACAAGGGAAAACGCAGTAGCAACATTATACTAGCCTTCTATAAGTGAAAATGCCGTAAATAAAAAAAATTGGTCACATTAGCCGATATAAGCTCAAAACATACAACCAGAGTTTTATTCATACTGTATCGGCCATAGCATATCATTTAATTTCAAAAAATGATAGGGAATATATCGGTAATATCGGCCGCTATTTAAACATTACCACGCAGCCGGGTTCCAGATCTTCCCCAAACACTGCACACCTGTCATGTAAGGTTGAGCAGATTTTGGGTTCAAGTAACTGTTAACGCCCCTAAGCAGAAAAGCCCATGCTGACTTTATGCTTCAAAAGAATACCCTTCTTACGTAACAATATGCAAGTTTGTGCATCACACTTTTCCTTTGCTGATCTGTCTTGGATTCTTTGGATTCTTTATCGGTTCATCTTCCCCATGTTCATTTTTCTCAGGCATCTTGAGAGGTTATAGCACAAGAATGAAAACGCTGCAAAAAGGAAGAGTCAGACATTGCAGTAAAGAATAGATATTATCGTTTGACTCAAATGTAGTCAATTTAGAGTGTTGTTTAGATCATTCATATGGTCAAAAGTTAAGAGCAGATTGAATATTTCACACTTAACTTCGTCTTATTATCCTGAAATATAAGAAGACTTTATTCCATTTAAAGATGTAAAAGATGATAAAGATGTGGTTAGGAAACCTAAAGCTGACATTGTGGGCCTATTGAGACCTGATTTACGTAAAGGATTGCTATTTCTATTGTTGGAAGAACATGTGTGAAGAAATTTAGAGAAAAGGGATAAACGACTGGAGAAATGTAGAAGAGAAACCAGCGAAGATTTACATTCCTCTTCATGTGTTTAAATACAATGTATCAAGGGTATAATAGTACTTTACAAGAGGATATGAATCTAGCTTTATTGGTAGGTGTTGAATGCATATTTCTACGAGATGCGGTGCATTGTATCGGGACGCCTTCTGATGTGAATGTCATTGATTGGTTGGAGATCTCTGAGGGATATGGTTGACCTTGCATATTTCTACGAGATGCGGTGCATTGTATCGGAACGCCTTCAGATTGGAATGTCATTGATTGCTTGGAGATCTTCAAGGGATATGGTTGACTTGGTCTCATTTCCTTATACGCCCCCGCAAACTGAGCGGCCGAAATGACGAACAGTTTGTCTCGCAATAGCTCGAAGCGATCCGCAGTGAGACTCTTAGTGAAGATGTCAGCCGGGTTGTCCTTGATAGAGATGTGTTGAACACGAATGTTGTCTGACGTGACCTGTTCACGGATGAAGTGGTAGTCGATTGTGAAGTGTTTTGTTCGGGAATGAAAGACCGGATTGGAAGAGAGTGAGATAGCCGACTTGTTGTCACACCAAATTAGCGGCTTGTCTTGGAGAGGAATCTGAAGGTCAGAAAGGAGAAGTTGTAGCCAGATGATCTCTTTAGCCGTGAGAGAGAGAACGGTACTCCGATTCTGTCGAGCTGTGTGCAATCGAAGGTTGTTTTTTGCACTCCAAGTCAAAGTGTTCTTTCCGAGGAAGACACAGAATCCATTAATGGAGCGACGATCTATGGGATCTCCTGCCCAATCAGCATCAGAGAAGGCGATGAGTGACAGAGGACTCGGATGAAGAAGAATGCCGTGGGTTGGAGTGTGTTGAAGATACTGAAGAATCCGCTTAGCAGCTGTGAGATGTGAGTCACGTGGAGCATGGAGAAACTGACATACTTGATTGACGACGAATGCAATATTAGGTCGGGTCAGTGTGAGGTATTGAAGAGCACCGACCAGACTGCGGTAGTACGATCCATCGAGCAGTAAAGGATCTGAGGTGTTTGGATTCCGTTTTGAGGAGACTGGAGTTCTGCTTGGCTTGCAACCGGAGAGACCGGCTTTCTGAAGGAGCTCTTTTGTATATTTGGTTTGATGGACGAAGCAGCCTTGGGAGCTTCGTTGAATTTCCAGTCCCAGGAAGTATGATAGATCGCCGAGATCTTTGAGTGAGAACTCACTAGCAAGCTCGCCAATGAATTGATGTACGAAGTTTGCCGAAGAGCCCGTGATTAGGATGTCGTCGACATACAACAGGATCATGGTTGTTTGGTCGCCAGAGTGTTTGACAAAGAGAGATGAGTCAGCAATGCTCGGGTGGAATCCGTGAAGGCGGAGAAACTGGGAGAAGCGAGCATACCACTGTCGAGGCGCCTGTTTGAGGCCATATAATGCTTTCCGTAGCTTGCAGACATGTTGTGGGAAAGAGGGAAATATGAATCCCATAGGTTGCGCAATATAAAGATTTTCATCGATGTTTCCATGTAAAAAAGCATTAGAGACATCGAGTTGTCTGATGGGCCGGTCGAAGTGTAGAGCCAGGGTGATTAGGAGGCGGATAGAACCGTGCTTGTTGACTGGGCTGAAGGTCTCGGCGTAGTCAACCCCTTCCTTCTGATGAAAGCCTTTGGCCACGAGCCGAGCTTTATAGCGGGCAACAGAGCCATCTGTGTGACGCTTAATCTTGTAGACCCACTTGCATCCGATGATGTTTACTGAGGGAGGAGGAGAGACAAGTTCCCAAGTCTCTTGACGGGTTAAAGCGGCATACTCGTCTTGCATGGCTGCGACCCATTGGGGATGTTTGGACGCCTCCTTGTAGGATATCGGTTCTTCAGAGGTGATTTGGGCATGTAGGTTTAATGGTTGACGAGGTTTGAAGGTGCCGACCATGGAACAGGTGGTCATGGGATGAGTCGATAGTGGTGAAGTATCCGATGTGGGCTGAGTAGGTGGAGAAGTGGAGGTTGGAGGTAGCGTGGAAGTTAAGTGGGGATGGTAAGAGGTCGGGTGAGTGACCGGATTATGGTGTGCCGAGATATGTTGTAGAATGCTTGTAGGCAATGATGGGTCATGCAAGGGTTGTGTTGGTGAATCAGCTAGATCGGTCATACTTTGGGTTGAGCGAGCTGTGGAGCGGCTTGGAGAGGTCGGTATGTCGTGTTGATGGGTCGGATGGTCGGTAGGTTGGTAGATCATGGGATCAGTGGGTGTTGGTTGGAGGGGTGCAGGTGAATGGGTAGGATTAATGGTCGGTGGGATAGAGTTGATCAGTGTAGGCTGTGGCGTTGGACGAGTCTGAGTAGAGAAATGGAAGATGTTCTCCTCAAACCTGACATGTGGAGTCAGGTACAGCCTTTTGGTAGATAGCTCCATGCATTTATACGCCTTCATGTGGTCAGCATAACCAAGAAAGACGCACGGATGCGACCTTGGTTCAAGCTTGTGTTGTATATAAGGGCGGAGGCAGGGATAGCACAAGCAATCAAAGGTGCACATCCACTTGTAGTCTGGAACCTGATGATAGAGAATCTCGTGAGGAGATTTGTTTTGTTGCATTGCAGATGGTAGTCTGTTGATCAGATATATAGCCGTCTTCGCTGCATCTGGCCAATATTGTTGAGGCATAGAAGCTGTTAGTAGCAAAGCAAGTGTAGTTTCAATTACATGTCGGTGTTTTCTTTCGGCCACACCATTTTGCTCGGGTGTGTAGGGTGCCGAGGTCTGATGTATGATCCCAAGTTGGTGACATAGGGAGATAAATTGATTGTTACAAAATTCCCCCCACCATCGGATCGAAATTTTTTAATTTTCGTGTTAAACTGCCTTTCAACCATTGTTTGAAAGGTTTGGAAGGCAGCAAACACGTCGGATTTATGCTATAGAGGGTAGAGCCAAATATATCGAGAGTAGTCATTAATAAAACTGACGTAATACCTATAGCCTTTATTAGATTGAACTGGCGCAGGGCCCCATACATCAGAATGAACTAAAGCTAAGAGAGAATCTGCTCTCGATTTTGACAAAGGAAAATGTAATTTATGACTCTTACTCATTGAGCATTGAGGACATGGTGGCTGAGGAGACAGCTTGAGAGATAACTTGGAAGCGATTTTGGAGACAACAGGAGGAGCAGGATGACCAAGACGGGTGTGCCAAAGAGTGCCCGAGGTGCTTGATGCAGAAAGAGAGATGAGATTGTGATGGATCGGGTAGAGTCCATTCCTACTCGGGCCTTTAAGAAGAGTTTTTCCTGTGATGGCATCCTGTACAACAAAACCAGAGGATGAGAATTGGATAACACAGTTATTATCTCGAGTGAATTTATAGACTGAGAGCAGATTTTTAGAGAATTGTGGAGCATGTAAAATGTCAGGAAGACGTATAGTGGAGTTTAGAGAAGGGATGGAAGAATAGCCAATGTTGACCACTGTGGCGGTATCACCTGTGCCAACAGTAATGTGTTTGTTACCTGAGTATGTTGTCATTGTCTCAAGTTGTGAAGTGGTAGACGCGATGTGATCCGTGGCGCCTGTGTCGAGGATCCATTCACCGTCCGTAGAGCGACCTTGATGGACTGCATGAGCATCAGGTTTATGAACATGCTCACCGATCCAAAAGCAATTGAGGGTGTGATGATTCGACTTCCAGCACACTTGGCAATTGATAGGTCGGCCAGTCGAGTGGTCGATAGGCACACGTCGTCTCTGCCGTCCGACCTGAGTAGTCGGTGTAGGAGGTTCGGGTCGTTGTGGACTACCCCGGGGCTGTATGTTGCTGGTGCGGCCACCGCGAGAGAAAGGGAAAGAGCCGCGGCCTCCGTTGAATCGTCCATATGTGGTGCGACCATGGTTGTCCCATCGTCCGTAGTTAGAGATGAGTGCAGAGGAGTCGGTTGAGGGAGAAGGAACAGAGGACATGGTGGTAGTTGGTGTGTTAGAGGTCGAGCGACGTCGTAGCTGCATGCTGGCCTCCTCGGCAAGGAGACTGCTCCATATCTCCTCAACTGTGTAAGGCTTTCCACGATTTTGGGCCATTACACAGAAGGAGTCGTAAGTAGGAGGAAGACCATGGAGGATCTGGCGGACCATTTGTCGTGTGGTGACAGTATCAGGACCAACGATTTGTAGCTGGTCATATATCTCTTTTGCCCGATCTAAGTAAGCGGCCATAGGCTCCTCGGTCATGATGATGTTGGTGAGTTTGTCTTGAAGTAGCTCGATATGCCCTTCAGAAAGAAAGGCATATCGGGTTTCCAACTTTGTCCACAGTAGATGTGAAGAGGTGACACCAAGGGCGACGCCAAGAGCAGAAGGAGATAGAGTCGCCTGAATGCTCATGCAGAGGTGTTGATCGGTGATCAACCATTTGTGAAAGTCGGGATTGGGAATTGGCGGCAGAGGAGTGGTGGTAGTGGATTTTGGATCGGAAATTGTGGGAGATGGAGATGATGTAGATCCATCGACGTATCCGAGGAAGCCGTGCGCGTTGAGAACGCCGACAACCTGAGAATGCCAAAGTATGTAGTTTGTGGAGTCTAGTCGGGTGGTGATTAGGGCGTGGAATTTTGAGATGAGAAATTTGAGGTTAGGTGAAATCGGCTCCATGGAGAGGATGTTGTGTATACATACAAGATCTAATTGCCGTTAGGTGAGAGGCTTTGATACCATGAAGAAATTTAGAGAAAAGGGATAAACGACGGGAGAAATGTAGAAGAGAAACCAGCGAAGATTTACATTCCTCTTCATGTGTTTAAATACAATGTATTAAGGGTATAATGGTACTTTACAAGAGGATATGAATCTAGCTTTATTGGTAGGTGTTGAATGCATATTTCTACGAGATGCGGTGCATTGTATCGGGACGCCTTCTGATATGAATGGTATTGATTGGTTGGAGATCTCCGAGGGATATGGTTGACCTTGCATATTTCTACGAGATGCGGTGCATTGTATCGGAACGCCTTCAGATAGGAATGTCATTGATTGCTTGGAGATCTTCAAGGGATATGGTTGACTTGGTCTCATTTTCTTATAATGTGGACACTAGCACTTTTCATGCAATTATCAACACGGTTACTATTGGAGAACCCGACTATTGTGGTATATCTCTAAATGTTATGCTTGAGTGTACAAATGTAGCCGAGTCTACTTCTTAGTTTTTCTCAACTCATGTACTGCTATAATACTGAAGGCTTAAAACAGGTGGACACTTTAATGAATGGTCAGTGTCAATGTTGTCAGATACACGTGAGAATATCAAATGGGGGGGGGGGAGCTTATTGGTAGGCAGTAGATAAAAGTTTAGCATTTATTTGCTTTTTGTGAGCTGGTGGATTATTCTTCGTTTAATATAGACTGGCTTGGAGCAATACTCCTTAGGAGGTCCAAAATAACTTGCGGGATTGATATTTATGCAACAAACAATGAGCTACAATTTTCTTCATCTGAGATGGACTAGATCTATATTTGGACCAAGCCTAATAGTATTCTAGGAGCCTTGGTTGTTGATTCTTGACCATCTGAAGTTGAAGCGATGGTGTGGGAATTGCGTGAGCCACTGGATGATGAAGGAAAGAACAATCTGAGATCAAGGGAAGGACAATCTGGGACAAGCTTGTACAGTAAAATGGTGGCTATCTAAAGAAGAGAGGATCACGACACATTTTCATACCACGGTGGAGGCAGGAAGACACCATAATACCACTACCTTGTAGGATGGTATGGATTTCGAAGGTATAGGAAGTCATAAAGTATAAGTAGCGGAATTTATATGAACTCACTCAAATGTGCCTGGTCATCTTATTTGTCAAGAGCATTCTTATTGCAGAAACTGGTGCATGTATGTGTGTTCCGATTAATTTTAAAGAAACTGCGGTTTTTGGTATATCGCACAAAAAATCCTGTGTTCACATGACTTCAATTTGCATATTATCTGTTTAAGTGGATATAACCAAACATGATTCACCTTAAGCTGTCTATCGTCCCTATCTTCCACTCTCTCTATTTGTGCAGTGTGTGCATGTGCATGTGCATGTGTTTTCGTGTTTTCGTGTGCACGCTTGTGTTTTTGTTGGCATGGGGGTTTGGGGGGAGGGGTGGGGGGATGAAGGTTGAGGCAGGAGAACCATACATTTGATGCTAATGAGTTGTCTGTTTTTTGTTAGGATATCATTTCTTGTAATCAAGATGCTTTTATTTTATGAATAAGGAATTAGTCATACTATACCCTTGCTTTAAGAGTTGAAGGGTTTTCTGTTGAAGATCTGACTCATATATTATTCTAGACTTATTTTTATTTTACTGATTAGTTGATTTTTGAGATTCACATATTACGTACATCCTTTATTTTAGGAGATTTTGTTTTTTTTATTTTATTTGTACGTGTGATGCACAGAGAAGTTTAGGCTATAAATAAGCGTGTATAGTAACTTTTGAGATTCAATGAATTGGATTTTGACAAATTAGAAAATTTTTTAGTTTGGTTTGACATATTGGTTAGACAGTCTTGAGTTTCATTTATATTGTGAATGGGGAGCCTTTTGGTCTGCCTATAGTTGTTGATTGACATTGCTAGTCATCAACATAATATGATTTAGACAATGAAAAGTTGGAAAACCTATTGACACGTTTAAAGTACTAACCTAATAAACAAATAGCTAACATGTTTTGCTTGACAATATTTATAAACTTACAAGGAACATGAAAAATATAAAAAAGAAATCCAATGGGTTTTGGATTCGGACTAAGATGAGAATCAAAGATGAATTTTTGAATATTGCTTGATAGCCAATAGCTTTCTTTGAGTCATTCACTAAGTCCTTTTTTGTTGATTTGCAAGTTCCCTTTGTGACTTCACCATGTTATCATTGATAGTACAATATGCAACTTTATATGCTTTATTTTTGTTTTGAATTTTTGTATACCTTAGTTTTCACATTAATACATTTAATATGATGCTTTGTAAACTGTTGCACAAAAATTTGCAACCAATCCCAAAACCCAAGTTCTCACTGCTAGTAAAAAGTGGGATTCAGTTTTTAACTCTCGCAAACATTTGTATTATAAACCTGTCCTAAATTTATCACTATCGTTAAGCAAATCTATAATTTATAGCCAACTTTTCTACTGTAATGGACGAACTGAACATTACTTAATTATTTTCCTTTTTTTGAAGATCGAGACAGAAACTAACGAGGATGCAGATTCTGAGGACTCAGATTCCGAAGGGGCTGAGAATGTAGACCTGTCAACGATCACTGAGATGAGGCTTGTGCCATCTGATCCCAGTCAATGTATCATTCACCTTGATATTGAATAGATGTAAAATTTTAAACTGCTTAACCTTTGTTGCCCACACACACACACACCCCTCACCACCGCCACAAGGGTTCATTTTTGTCAGTTGTTTAAGTTGGTGCTACTTGCATCATGTTTGACTAGTTGTGCATGACTATGCTTAAGCCTGACCCTGTTGGCATAGGGGCTTAAATCCCTGTCATTTCTCCTTTCCAGATTTTTAGGTTTTAATATGTATGAATCAAGCGCATTATTGGGCATATGCATATTGACAAGCGGACAAATTTTACTTTTTGTGGTTTATAAATTGACCAACACCTAAATTATTTAAGTTGTCCAGCTGTACGTATGTCCATGAAACTTTTCAGGATTCTAAATTCATTATGACCAAGTTATTCAATCAAGCAGGGTTTGCACATTGTCATATCTGCATTGATGCAGGTCCATGGCACTCTGCAGGACAGTGATTTCTTTATAAGCAAGTCATTTGATCTAGCGTTGCACATTCTGATGTCTCCATTGATTCAAGCAATTAATATATGTTCTATTTGCATTGGTTTATTATGATCATCTAAGTGCTTGGAGATGTTTTTAATTCTCGCTGCACATTGGTCATGCTCTGGACGGAGATTAGTTATGAGATAATCAATCTATTCAGTTTAGCAAGCTTTGCATTAGTTCATACCTGGTCTTCACATGCTACTTGATGCAAATAGTGAGGATATCTTCCTAGTTCACCTGCTTTGGACACCCCAAATTAGCTACGTATCTGATTTTCGGCTATATTGTGACAAATAATCATATTAGTTAGGATATGTTGGTTAAGAACTGTGCAAATGCATTTCTTCCTCACCCGATGACTTATGAATCATTCATTTGAACTGTATACAGAAAATTTTGCTTGGAACAAACCAACCAATGGCTGGATGAGAAGTCTTATAGAATAGTTTCTTATTCGAAATTTTGGGTTGAAATTGTTCTGATAGGTTTCAGATTGATTTAATGTCTGGATTAAAAATTGCATGAGGAATAATTAGGTATTTTATATGCCAATAAACTGTAATATTCAGTAGTAGCCACATTTTTATCATTCAAGCACTTGCTATCTGAGGTTTTAAATATCCGCTGCTTATCTGTCCTTTCATAGCTTCTAAGAATATGCAGTATGTATTGGCTTGAAATCGTTTAAGCCAGTCTAAATTAGCTTGCCATCAGTCTGGGGATTTTGCAATTTTTTTCAAACGTGCAAAATTCAAAGTTTCATCTAAGATAAACCGCTAAGATTTTATATTGCATATGGACACTGTGCTTGATATCTTCTGTATTGTATCCTTGACTTGACTGTGACAGTGGATACCCTCTTTGACATTTTCTGTCAATGCGCTGAATTAAATCCTGAGTCTAATGAAGGTTAGTTATCACTCTTTGTATTTTTAGTTAATTATCCTTACATACATGGTAATGAGTAATTTATGTATACATCCTTACCTTGCGTCTTTTTTTTGTTTTTTATTTTTATTAAAGACGGAGAGGAAGAGAACACCTGGGTTTTTGGTGATGAAGTGATGGCTGATAGTGGAATTGGTATATAGAACGAATCACATACGCCTTAACTTTTATTTTGTTACTGCTGATCATTCCTAATCCATAATTGAGTGCTCCTTTTTGTGTTGTAGGAGAAGATTCTGAGTGGCAGTTCTCTGAGAATTTTACAAATCCCATAGGTTATGCAAATGGGGATCATGATCTGGCTCGTACAGTGCTAGAGGTACTGTTTTGATCCATCTTTAATTGCTCCATTGATTCGTGCAACTTCAATACATGTGGTTGTGGGTATTCTGTGTGGAATTTTATTCTTAAATCCATCATTTCAAGCTTACTTTTCCAGAGAAGGAACATAAGTAACCGAACAAATTCATTAAAATGAATTAGAAAATTAGAAGCGGTGTATTTAGGCACATGCTGGATTCTTGGGTGTGGGTGGGTCGTTGGAGGTGCGGAGCGGGGAGTGTGTTGTTGACGTCTAGAGCTGCTAGGAGGGTCCCTAAGTGAAGAGGCTTGAAGGTCAGAACGTTTATATGTCGCTTAGCAACTTAATATCAAGGGAAGAAAACACATGATTATGAGATGTGCATTTAGGCCTTAGAAACTAAGGAATGCTTTTGGTGAGTGCATGGAGAAGTCAATTTTGGCGCTGCAAGTCACATTACATTTTCTATGCACTTCAGAAAAATTTTTGTTCTGGTATAGTGGGTTCTATGATATATGACAAGTGTGCATATGAATCTTCTATCTGAATTGGATGTCGAAACTTTTTTTCATATTTGGTGGCTTATCAAGCATTTTCTTGGGTAATGGTATGCTTAGGTCTCTTTTATCGTGATAACTGAAGCTAACAGTTTCCTCAAAAGTCAATTTTTGAGGGGGGGCAAAAAGAAACAACATATCCTTACATTTTCCATAGAACCATAGTCATGGTGATGTAGAGATGGTTTGGAATGCTTCGACATGATCATTTTTATGCAACTTTGAGATCATAATTTATTGATTCCTGTTACTACGTTCACTAAATCCAGTACATTTGGCAGATAGAATATACCTTCTTTCTCTGGAAAATGTTAAGCCATTTATAAATTGAACTAAAACAGCAAGAATCCTGTAATTTAGAAATATGAGCAAGGGAGAAACATGTGAATACTTGGACTCCCAATTTGTCAGTGGCTAAACTTATTTTCAAATGGTATGTAATAGGCCATTATTCAGTACTGTAATTTGGAAGGTACTGTTGGGCATTTTGTTTATCTTAGAAACTTGAGCTTTTAGATGAAAGTTACACTCATGAAGCAATTTTTTTTGTGCTTATTGTAATGAGCACACTTTCTATTTTCCAGTGCCTGATGGAATGTCTCTACCTACTGGGTGGTATAGCTTGAAATGTTGATTCGATTAGAAATGGTTAACGAAACTAGCAATGATTACTCATCCAGGTACAAGAAGGCCCCCTCAATCTCTGTTCTGATAGAGAGCTTTCTTGTTGAAGTTCAAGGTGCACATCGAGCAGACTTTATTATGCAAACTGTGATTATGTATTCAAGATGTTATGATCGGGGTAGAAAGTTAGGGTTTTGATAGAAAGTTGGGATTTTTATCAGAAAGGTGGGATTTTTAGGGTTTTAGGGAGAAGATTTGGGATAAAAGAGCGATTTTTATTGGAAATAAACTGAAAGTAAAGATGTACAAGATAAAGGTGAGACCTTTCGATAGGATCTCGCTCTCCCAAGCCGTTGATTCGAGAGGGTGCCACATCTCCATTGAAAAGAGGGATAATCTCTTTCTTCACAATAATTAAGCATAAGTCTCCCTAATCCCCCTAGCCCTATATATATAATAAACTGAAAATATAAAATTACAAAAAAAGACCATCTAAAACTGAAAATTACGAAAATACCCCATAAAATCCAAAAATTACACAAACGCCCTTAAAGGGCCAAAATTGCACATCTATCATTACGTCGCCCCTGAAAATCCACCTTGTCCTCAAGGTGGTACGTGAAATCCCTAGACAGCCTTATTCCAAGTGGAGATGCTCATCTCTCCCAGGGTCTTCTCCCTCCACCACATCGTCTCCCTCATCGTCCACGAATATAATCTAGAGCTTGTGAATGCTACAACGATGCCCTGGGGTAAACTTCTTATCGCACCTGAAACACAACTCCTTCAACATCTTCTCCCTCACCTCTGCCTCAGTCATATTCTTAAGTTGTCAACCTGAATGTGACTCGTCGTGTTTCTCTTTTCTGGCCTGATGTATCCCTATTGATGCCTTTTGTCTTCCTGTCGATGGTTGGCTGTGGAAAGAGGAGCCATCTACAGTCCCTCTAGATCTCATCTCTTCTGTAAGGCGATCCTCTACCAACTGCGCTAGGTCCATTCTCTGTACCAGTCCTCGAGGCTGATGAATGCGGAGCTCTGCACGCATGTTGGGCTTGAGACCCATCATAAAGCACCCTCTCAAAGTCTCCTCAGATATGTCCCTGGCCCGTGCTGACATTACCTCAAACTTCTCCCTATACTCCTTGACGAAGCCATCCTGCTTCAGTGCCATCAGCTGCTCCTGTAGGTTTTTTCACTGCATATCCCGAAAACTGTCCACCAAACGATACTTCAGCTCATCCCATGATCTGATCGATTCTCTCTGCTCCCAGCATAAGAACCAAGATAGTGTCTCTCCCTTGGGGCACACCGCCGTCGCCTCCATTCTCTGCTCATCTGTCATATGCGTCACTGAGAAGAATCTCTCTGCCCTGTAAATCCAGCCATGTGGGCCATCTTCCTCAAATACCGGCACATTCAGCTTCCTCACGCGGTTTTCCACCCCAAAGTTCTCTTGATCTGCTCGCCCACCTGTGTCTGGGATGATGGGGATGGTATGTGTGTTGCCACCGCTATCTGGGTCGCCCCAATCCCTTCGATGACCTTCATCTTGGTCCGTATAGCCATCCCTGTCCTCGTCGCCCCCACGGAGTCTCGGTCCTTTAGATCCCAGTCTCTGCCACCGACCTCAGGGTACTCCTCGTAGGTTGGAATAGGACGTTGTCGCTTCTTTGCAGCACATCGAGACCCGTGGGCACCCCGAAAGTTGTCTCCGTCGTTGGGGGTAAGCTAATGAGTTCAGATATTAATGAACTCTATAGAAGAGTTATCTATCGGAACAATACTCTTACCGATCTATTAGCAACAAGTAGGTCTACACAAGGAGAATTAGTAATGTGTCAGAAAAAATTGTTACAAGAGGCTGTGGATACGCTTCTTGATAATGAGATACGCAGACAACCCATGAGGGATGGTCATAATAAGGTTTACAAGTCATTTTTAGATGTAATTGAAGGCAAAGAGGGAAGATTTCACGAGACTTTACTTGGTAAACGTGTGGGATGAACCAAATACTCATTGAACTTTATTTTTCCATTATAAAGAGCTCGTCTATGTTCGGCAGTACCCCTGTGAATACTCCACCCGCATGAAAAGTTCTTAATGTTAGTTGAGTCCCCGGTTCCCCAATCGATTAACCCGCAATAGTACCTACAACTTCTCCTAATTCGATGAGGTCGTCGTGAGTGGGGCTTCTGCCATAACATAATTGACAATTCCAAGATGTGTTCCTGCAAGTAAAGGGATTTCTTTGAACCTCTTATGAAAAAAGGAAGTAAAATGGGTTTTTTATTTTATTGGGGACAATTTATTGGGGATAGAGGGACTTGAACCCTCACGATTCCTAAAGTCAACGTATTTTCCTCTTACTATAAATTTCATTGTTTTCGGTATTGACATGTAGAATGTGACTCTATCTTTATTCTCGTCCGATTAATCATTTTTTCAAAAAAAGGGTCTATTAAACTCTGGAATGAATGATTTGATCACCGAATATTCGATTCTTCCGTCAACTTCGATTGGAATAGATCCACAATAACTCTAAATTTTGCATATATCGTGCTTATTGCATATACATTTATATATAATATATGGATTCGGGGCTCCCATATGTACTCTGGAGGATCGTTGGTGTTGTAGCGCATCGCTAGGGGCCTCGGGGCCATTGTCGGCCTTCTGGATTCATGCCGAACACACGTGCCCTACATGAGCAGGGTGCCCTTATAGGGGCTCCAACAAGGGCGACAACCCTTGTTTTGGGGGCAGGGGGCTGGCGCCCTTGTGCAGTCCCCTGCTGGAGCCCCCACATGGGCGGTAGCCCTTCTTTAGGGCCCTAGGGGCTGGCGCCCCTGTCCAGCCCCCTGCAGGGGGTCCAGCAGGGGCGGCAGCCCATGTTCTGCTGGCGACGAGATCCTCTGCCCATGTTTTATCTTCTTGGGGTTTCAGGGGTCGCGGATTTTCATCGTGGGCTCCTCCGCGTCTTTCGCGTAATATTCGTCGACGTCGGAAAGCATCCCCTCTTCGTATTCCCGCGCCTTTTCCTTTCACTTCTTCAAAGCCGTCAACTTTCGTCTTAAATTAGGGTTTCCCTATCATTGGATTGCGTATCTGTCGCAAGCCTTGAGATTTGTTGTGAAAGTTGTGCCATGGCTTGTGCTAGGGCTCGCTCCACGCCGTCAAATCTTTGCTCCGTCATTGCCCTATCTTTATCCGCTGTTGCCCTAATTTCCTCCATGATTTTCTTCAATTCCTTGACCTTTCCATCGAATTTCTTCAAAGCATCGATCTTTTCTTTGGATATCGTCGCCGCCATGGATCGTTAATGCTCTGATACCACTTGAAAGGATTTTTGTGGGATTTTGGATAGAAAGTTGGGGGTTTGATAGAAAGTTGGGATTTTTATTATAAATGTGGGATATTTAGGGTTTTAAAGAGAAGATTTGGGATATTCATTGGAGAGTGCGGCCCCCTCTCGAATCGACGGCTTGGGAGAACGAGATCGTCTCGAAAGGTCTCCCCTTTATCTTTGTGCACATTTACTTTTAGTTTATTTCCAATAAAAATCCCTCTTTTATTGGAAATAAACTAAAAGTAAAGGTGTACAAAGATAAATGTGAGACCTTTCGAGACGATCTCGTTCTCCCAAGCCGCCGATTCGAGAGGGGGCCGCGCTCTCCAATGAAAAGGGGGATAATCTCACCTCAAAGAAGTTTACTTCACAATAATCAAGCATAAGCCTACCTAATCCCACTAGCCCTTGTGTATAATAAAGTGAAAATATAAAATTATTAAAAAGATCATCTAAAACTGAAAATTACAAAAATATACATAAGAAAATTACGAAACACCCCCAAAGGGCCAAAATTGCACATCTATCATGCTACTCCTGAATGGAGGGGGAGATAAATTGTTGATCACCATGATAAGATTTATCATGTATTCAGTATTTCGTAAATATTTTGGAATGTATCTTACCTATTTTAGTACCGGATTGGAATGGAAGACTAATTGCAATCAATAAGTTCGACAAATATATTAGGTGAGTTATATTTACTATAGTTAGGACTAGAGTTGTCATACCATGATATATATCATTTATTATTATCTGTAAAAACTGAACATCCCTAAGTTTTGGCAGATGATTTCTATCGATTAACATGAATATCGGTTGATATACATCGTATCGGTTCGATATGAGAACTATATTGTATGCTATTTGGTTTGTTTGATATTATCGTCTAATATGTGTCTAAATTCTTTAAAATTGTATTGTATCGTTGGATACATGTCGTGTATTGTAAGTGAAGGAAATCATGTTAGGATTAGGAGATAGTTTAGGAAGAAGTAGTTACTCCCATTCCCACGTTCTCTTATTTATACACGATTGAGATTTACATAAGACAAGACCTTAACATAAGTCCTTCGGTATTTAACCTTCATCTAACCTTTTCTCTCTATCTGCATATTGTCACTGTCTATTACATCATACACCCACTTAAGCTGTAGCATAGATATTATTGATACATAGCTAGTCACGTATGTAGTCTATTTTCTCCTTTCCTGAAAAGTTTAGCAAGCATATTTGCCATTATCAATTTGACATGCTTTGTCTCTATCACCTTCTTATCACATTGCTTTTATTATGCGACAATCAATCTCAATATGTTTGGTTCTCTCATAAAAAATCAGGTTGAAAGCAATGTATATAACAACATTGTTATCACAATACAACCTTATTGGCGTTGATGTAACGGGTCCTAACTCACAGAGCAACTGCCGAGTCCATAACAATTCACATTTGATGTTAGCCATGATTTTTTGTATTTTGATTCTGCATTGGATTGAGAAACAACGGGTTGTTTCTTATTTTTTCAAGATATCAAGTTACCTCCTATGAAAATGCAATACCCAATTATCGATCGCTGATGAAATGGTAAACCAACCTAATCAGCATTTGAGAAGGTTATAAGTTTATAATACCTATGATTAGAGTATAGAAGATAATTACCAGATGCATTCTTCAAATATCTTAAGAATCACATCACAACGTCCTAATGTATAGTCCTTGGATTAGCTATAAACTTACACAGCACACTCATCGAAAAGGAAATATCAGTACGTGTCAGAGCAAAGTAGTTTGGTTTTCCATTCAATCTCAGGTAGTGCCCCTGATCATGTAGCAGCTCCCCTAGATCTGATGTAAGTTTGGAATTTGGATCCATCGTTGAGGAAATATGCTTACATCTTGACATTCTCGTCTCTAATAACATGTCCAAAACATATCTTCATTAAAATAAATATATATTTTTATTCGAGCGTGCAACATCTATACCAAGAAAATATCTAAGTGGTTTGAGATCCTGTCTGAAACTTATTCTGGATAAATTGCTTCATATCTTGAATCCCAGAAATATCATCCACGCTGATTATAATATCAACATATATAACCAGCACAATCATCTTCGTTGATAGGTCGTTGATGGGTCTGACGGAATATATAGAATATATAGAATATAGAGTGATCCCTCTGACATCGCTTGAGGTAAAATCACACCATAGAATCTGTAGATTACCAAATTAAGCTTGCGATGATTGCTTCAGGTCGTCGTTAATTTACACACCTTACCTGACTCCTCCTGAGCAACAAAGCCTGGTGGTTTCTCCCTGCATGCTTCTTCAACAAATCCATTGAGAAACACTTTCTTGACATTTGATTGTAGCCAGTGCCAGGGATGAGTTGTTGCTGGAGAGATCAATAAATGCTCAAATGGTTATCTTTGCAAACGAAGGGAACGTCTCATGGTAATCGACATCATGACTGTAAATAAGCATTCACAAGCCTGGCCTGCAATATAGTCATGTAACCATCAGTATTCAGCTTTACATTGTACACCCACAGGTAACCAACCACATTCTTACCGTACAAGGGCAAGGGCAAGATCTTAGGTTTCATTAAGCCCAAGTGCATTCATTTCTTCTGTCATTGCATCACACCAACCTGAATGGGATAAAGCCTCTGAAATAGATTTGGAAATTTGATGAGAGTTAATGGCAGCGAGAAATGCTATGTATTTTGGAGAAAGATGTGCATACAATACTTGTTTGTGAAGAGAATGAGCTGTGCAAGATCGAGCAATTTTTTTGAGTAATCAAGATATCCAAATCAGAAATCAACTCACCTTCATTTGTGGAGATCCCAATGGTAAGACCCAACGAGGCAGACGACATATGATCTAAAAATGAGGAGCCAAAAGCATTTACAGCTCATAGAGCCGAGTTCTAGTTATTTTTTTACCGGTAATATATGATGTAATTTCAGACCTTTGCGATGATAACACAAAGTAAAAGCTCATCATCAGTGTTTGGGTCTAATGGTTGGTCATCTCTGAATTTAGTGAAGTATAGTTGAGACTTAACAAATTTTGACATCAGCCAAACAAAAGACTGATTAGTTATAAGACAGTAGCATTTATATCCTTTCTATGTACATGATGATCCTAAAATACATATTTTAAAGATTATGGATCAAGTTTAAAATCATTAGTAGCATAATTTGAACAAAGCAAACATCCAAAAAAATCTTGGGTTGTAAGAGAAATAAGGAAACAATTAATGGTAAGAAATCATATCATTAACCATGGATGAAGGCTGATGCGGACCATGCCGCATCACGTGCGGCGGACGTGGAGGGACCACCCACGATCACTTACGTGCGTAGGAGGAGACGTGGATGCGTCAATTAGTTATTATTAGCTTTAGGGGTATTTTGGTCACTCTAGGCCAAATTAGTAAATCCCCTCTTTCTCTTTATTAGGGCTAGCTCCCATTGTATTTGCTTATGCTTAGATTGTTGAGAAACTCTTGGGCATCCTTAGTGAAGGATCTTTAGGCTTTTGTTCCGTTCAATCAAAAGCTCGGAGAGCAAGTCTCCTCTCGAAGAGGCTTTTATCCCTTGATTCCTCTTGTTTCTCTAATCTCAAAAGCCTAAAAATATTTCCCTCTTTTTAATTTTTCCACTTTAAATCGATTTGTGTGATCGATCCAAGCGGATCGTATCAAAGGCATACGATTAAGACGATTAAAAAGATAACATGCAGTTAAGATAACATCGGCCTAGAAGATCTTTGGATCATTTATGTGCAATCGAAGTGTGAGTGCAATTTCTAGTAAATGTTTGTTTTACGTTTGACTACCACATTTTATTGTGGGGTGTGTGCACAGAAAGTCTGATGAGTTATTCCAAATTCGGATTTAAAGGCTACAAATTGATTATTAAAATACTCCTTTGCGTTATCGATTTTTAAAATTTTCACAGAAGTACTAAAGTGATTTTTTATTTCAGCATATTTTTTTTAAAATTGCAAAAACTTTAGATCAATTTTTCATTAAGTAAATCCATGTTAAACATGAAAAATCATCCATAAATATGACAAAATAACTAAAGCTACATGTAAACTCGATATGATAATGTCTACATACATTACATCTAAATGAACTAACTCAAAAGGTTCCTGAGCAGACTTATCGACACGTGGTTGATAAGACGCTCGGTGATATTTTCCCAACCGATAGATTTATACTATAGACTAGACATAGTTAAACTTAGGATTTAAAAGCTTTAAATTTAAATTATCTGGATGTCCCCAATCTGCAATATGCAATGAAAGAGGAAGTAACACCAGAGCAAGGGACTGATCCATCTTTAACAACCAAATGATAAACATTTCGTCTCATGCTCTGTATCAATCGTTCTTTTTCCTAATATCATGAAAGACAACATGATCATGAAAGAATGTTCTGGAGCAATTTAAAGAACATATTAATTGACAAACAGAAATCACATTGAATGAAAATTTAAGTAGATGCAAAATTGATATGAAAGGCAAGGAAGATATGCCATCAACAGAGACAACACTTGCAACAATAGATGTGGAATTATCTGCTAGTGTCACTGTCTGTGTTTATTTAGATGGTTAAAAGGAAGATAATATACCCGACTTTCAATTATATGATCAGTGACTCTTGAATCTATTACTCAAGTTTGGGGACTTGATGTTGAAGTGCATGCAGTTTATCTGTTAAAATCGCAATGGTAAGAGACGAATGCAATTGAGAGTCACAAAGCTTTTGAAACATCCGATACTCGCTTTACTTGTTAGATATATGAATATCCTTTGATTAAGAGGAGTCCCCTTGAGATGCCATATATGTGATGTAGGACGTAATTGGGATCTAGGGATTTGATGGAAGATTTTAGGATTTCGGTAGATGATTTGGGAAAGAAGAGGATAAATTAGGGTTCTTGGCTTCGCACCAAGAATTCCAAAGCTTCGCGCCAAGGAAGATGAGACCTTTCACAGGTTTTGGAGAAATTTCTCTTTTCATTGATTCATTGATTAAAATAATAAGTCTAATGGCCTTTATATAGGCTTACAACCAAATAAATAAAAACAAATAAAATCCTAATAGATAAGATCAAATAAAAACAAATAAAATCTGAACTAAAATTCTAACTGAAAATCCTAACAGAAAAATCAAATAAAATCCTAACTGAAAATCATAATAAAATCCAACTAAACTTAACTAATCAAAACTTGATCCCCATCATTCTCCTCCGCTTGAGAACTTCACCTCCTGGTGAAGGTAGGCAGAAGTAGCACACCTGCACAGAAATCAGTAGTCCTCGACAGTTGGAGAAAACGCATCCACGAACTCTAAAGTGTATCATGATGCAGATTGGTCGAAGCGCGTCCTCTGATGATTTCTTCCAATTCACGAAAGATAGAAAAATATTCAGCACCTGTCTGTTAGTTGGGAGAGGAGAATCTTGGATCACGAACTCAATGTGCTCAATCGGATCCAATGGTGCTTCTAGAAGCAACTCGAGCGCATGCTCCACAGATGGTTCCGGAATCTCTTGTTCATGCTTTAACTCTGGTTCTGGTTCAGGCTCTTGCAGAGACTCCAATACTGCCTCAGAATCCAAGTCATACTCATGTCCTAACTGTGTCTCGATCTCTGGATCGGGATCAGGCTTTGCCTCAAGACTTGGATTAATCTCTGTCGCGGGCTCTGGCTTAAGTTTGTATGCTTGAAGAAGAACGTCGTGTATCTCACGTATCAGCTCTATAGGATCCTCTCTTACTTTCGGGCTTGAGGATTGCTGGAATGCCTGGGAAATGTGCTGATGTCTGAAAGAATATCGACATCGAAGAGCAGATCTGAATGTTGACCATCGACGATAAGGAACTCGAAGACTCAAGGACCAAGATAGCGCTTCTCCACCTAGCTTGAGATAGGCATACTTATATTTTGCATTATTAGATAAATCAAAATGGGAAAAGAACTTTTCTAGATAATACTCCCAATCATCATATCCAAATTTATCCTTGAAGCCATAAAAGATTGGTAATTGTCTCCACTTCTCAAGCTCAAAATTTGTTCGGGGAGTATAATCATCGTAATAATCATTGTAATAATCACGGTTATATCCCATAATTTAGAAAAGATTTGCTTGTTTAGATGGTACCTATGCGTAGTCGGCTGAGTCAGCTACCCACTGGCACAAACAACAATGAATTCTGGCTTCAAACGGACCTGAAATCGTCAAAATACAAAAGTTGCACAGAAATTCCTGCGGAAATAGCTTTAAAATGATCGGTTGCTACTGTATCGTTACTGTAGCAGGCATGAAATACTATAGCGTTACTGTAGCATGCACAATGCGGTTACTGTAGCAGCGTGAAAAAACTAGCTTTTTGTTTTGTTTTTGTGGAGGCGACTGATCTGAAGAGTAGGGTTAGGGTTTTGATTTTTTTTGAAAAATTGGGGGAAGATTTTCAGAGAAAGAAAGGATTCGTTTGGCTTTGATACCAAGTTGATGTAGGACGTAATTGGGATCTAGGGATTTGATGGAAGATTTTAGGATTTCGGTAGATGATTTGGGAAAGAAGAGGATAAATTAGGGTTCTTGGCTTCGCACCAAGAATTCCAAAGCTTCGCGCCAAGGAAGATGAGACCTTTCACAGGTTTTGGAGAAATTTCTCTTTTCATTGATTCATTGATTAAAATAATAAGTCTAATGGCCTTTATATAGGCTTACAACCAAATAAATAAAAACAAATAAAATCCTAATAGATAAGATCAAATAAAAACAAATAAAATCTGAACTAAAATTCTAACTGAAAATCCTAACAGAAAAATCAAATAAAATCCTAACTGAAAATCATAATAAAATCCAACTAAACTTAACTAATCAAAACTTGATCCCCATCAATATGCCATGCTTCCTCCAAGACGTCTCCCTTGTGAACCTTAAAACTTGGGATAAGCGACTTCATATGATCGAATTCCATGTAATAGCGACAGATTATCTTCTCTATTGAGGGGCTGGTCTTTGGTATACGTCTTCCTCCTGAAGTAGGTATTCCTCTGCCACTCACGAACACCAGGACATGCAACATCTCTGTCTTCTCTGGTGACTCCACCTTGAGCATATCGATATCCACATGAGCCATTAAAGGTATGTTGCATGACTAACCCGATCTTTCCTCCGAACTTCATGCCTCATAATTCCAACTACTTTTTGGAAAAATTTGATGCAAGGTATGGAAAGTCTCTGGTAAAGAGACTGGAGTGCTACCACATATTGTCTGAGAAGTGTGCGGTTGCATACTTCAAACGCAAACTCCCCAAGAATGCCAGGATTTAGCTATTCCCTCTGTTCTTTCATTTTCTTTACATCCGTCGAGATGAGAAAGATGGAATTTAACGCATCTTGTAACTCATGGAATTCTCTATAACTCAGAAATGACTTCTTCCCATGCTGGTTTTCGCAAAATAATTGTGATACATTATAAGCTCTCAAAATATTGTTCTTTTCATAATATAAAGTATCTGGGAGTGTCCAAATCTCTTTCAGTTTTCTACTTAATCATAATATCTTGAATCTTATGCTCCACTCAGCATTTGACTCTTTATCTGAGCATCCTCATGCTTCCAATCAGTTATACAGTCTAATGAAAGATCATCAGTTAAATGACCTTCCTTTTTTCCTCTCAAGATGGGTCTCCATCGGATATTTTCACAGCTTGTAATTGGTCTAATTAAGCCTCCGATTTGTAAGCTTTGTGGATAGTATTTCTGGAATCATTGATGATCTAAATTGTATAATATGTATAATGTATATACACACACGCTATATACTATATGTATACTGTATATATATGTATATTAAAATGTTTCGTACATGTAGATACACACACCGCTCACGCACTACGGTAAAATCAATTGATCGACCCCCCCAATTTCTTCGAAGAAGCCCGATTGACGCCCGAGATCGTCAGAGGAGCTCAATGGACAAAGGCAATGCGATTGCAATTTCGTTGGAGCCATCGAATGGCTTTGGTTTTGTTGAAAAATGCCAATTGAGCTTAATTTTCACAGCGAAGGGCACAATTGAGGTTGGAAAGGAGCCTGATCAATTTCGAAATCGACTGGTGTTTATTTGGGGAGCATCAGATAGGTCCCAATTTGGTCGCAAAAAGGTCAGAGATGGTTGGAGGATTCTGTAGCTCTTTGGGGGAGCTCAGAGTTAACTGGAGATGCCCAATCGATGGTTAACTTGAGATGCCCAATCGACACTTGATCTCGTTGGTGAGAATGGGAGATAGGTTGATCTGATCGAACGATTTTTTATGGAAGGAGAAGCAGTAGTAGCAGACGAAGAGGGGGTAACAACATTAGCAGTGGGAGGAGAGGAGTTCGAGGAGAACACAACATTGGTGGTAGCAAAGGGCAACAATGGGGATGATCATTGGGTCAGTTTTTTTTTGGAAAATAAGGTTAGGATGAAAGGCTCTGCTACCATAAAGGAAATTAGCTATAAGATTAAGAAATATGTTACGCACAGTTACACTTTATTTCTCAAGTTCTCTTATTTATACATGATTGAGATTTACATAAAACAAAAAATCTTAAGCTGAAGTCATCAGCCATCTAACCTCCACTCAACCTTGTCTCTTTGGTTTTATGGTGTCATAGTCTATCACATCTTAACAGTAAGGTAGCGATAATGGTGGTACTAATGATCATTTTCTCATTAATCTTCTGAAGTTTTTATTTCTGTGTTTCAAATATGGTAAAATCAAGGTTTGTAATCTCAGTTTCCGTCTTGTTGAGACTCAACAAGAATCAGAAAATTAAGAAGGATAGATGATCTCCTCTCACCTTTGTTATTCATACACACACTCTCTAATGGGTTGAGCATGTATTTGCCTAATATTCCATTACAACTAAAATACTCTTAACATTCCCCCAAGCTGAAGCATAAATATCATACTTTGCTTGTTATACAAAATAGAAAATTGTTTAGCTATCAAATGCTTTATAAGAATATCAGCTATATATGTGAGTGAATGTTTACTTGTCAATGGCATCTTGAATGAAATGATAATTAACATCTATATCTTGAGTTCTCTCATGAAACACATGTTTATTTGTAATGCAGATTGCAACCAAATTTTCACAAAACATAGGCATGTGCTTAGGATTAAGAAAGTTTAGCTCACATAAGAGATTCTTCAAGCACATCATCTCACACGCAGTAGGAGCCATATCATGATACCTTGCTTAAGCATTAGAATGCGACATACTTGCATGCATACTTCTTTATGTGACTACATTTCTGCCAATATAAGTACAATAACCAGTAGTAAATTTCTGATCTCTTCTATCACATACATAATTAGAATTTGAAAATCTTCAACTTTCTAATGATTATTTTTATAGCACCGAATTTCCTTGGTGACGTTTTAATGTAAGCCAAAATTCTCAATGCAGCTTGCTAGTGAACCTCCTTTGGCTTGTGCATGAACTGGCTTATTATCATTACAACATATGTAATATTTGACCTAATTGCTGTAAGATAGATAAATCGACCAACCAATCGTTGATAGCAAGCAACATTTACCAACTCTGATCCTGATGCATCCTATAACATTATTAGTAAAATGATAGGATCCAAAAGAGATCTGAAATTTATTAGTAAAAACTGAAATAAAATAAGATAGGTGATTACAATTATAGGGGTAATTGCCCCCAGATGCCAGTTAAAGAGGACGTCCGCACTCTCCTAAGATCGAGGAACATGCTCTTCTCAAATATCAAAATAACAATTTTATTCTCAATTTCAACATAACATTCTTCTAGCTGGCTCTAGCCTTAAATAGGCATACGTTACAGAAAATTGTAGATTTACCAAAACGCCCCTAAAATCTGAAAATTCCTAAAACACCCCTAATGGGCTCAAAACACAAAACTCACAAAAGTCCAGATCTAACAGTGTGTTCATAAGAGTACTCACTAGTTTGCAATGAATTATCCCTGTAGCCCGTAATAGATCAAGATCATGCTTTTATTGGGAAAGTGACACTGTTTATTATAAGCAATCTCTATTCTTTGAAAGTATCTTGATCATCCCGTATCTTTGATTACAAAATATGCTTCGAGATGCTCTTTTTTTCAACGCCTTCAACATTACTACCGGGCAGGAAAATATCATCCACATACATGGCTAAAATTATGGACACAGAAGAACGGCGAATGAAAAGAATAATACATTCGAAACCTAACCTTACGAAACTTACCAAACCATGCACATGGACTTTGCTTTAGGCCATAGATTGCCTTTTCAGTTTGCACGCAACATTCTCTTCCTGGGCAACATACATCGAAGGTTGCTTCATATGCACCTCCTTGGGAGAACATCATATAGAAAGGCATTTTTCACATCAAGCAAAAAACATAGTCCATTATTGGTTGATAGCAATGGAAAACAAAACTTGAATAGAGTTTATTTTGAGCTACATGAAAGACTGTCTCGAAGTAATCTATGCGACTGTGTATAACCTTTGATTATCAGTCAAGCTTTATACATGTCAATTGATCCATCTTGATGGTATCTAATAGTAAACATCTATCTGCATCCTACAAGCTGTCCAGGGAAAGCATGAACCGGATCACACATTCCTCTAGATAGCAAGTGATTCTTTTCATCACATGTTTGCTTCCGTGCATCATACATTAAAGCTTTCTTATAAAATGTAGGAATATACACAAAATAAAATAAAAAAGCAAATTGATTATAGGCAAGAGTAAATATATCGTATGAAGCAAAATTTAAAATAGAATGAGCAATGGTTGATCGTTTTCTCTTTTTATAAGCAATAAGAACATATAGATCAGTGAGCACTGGAGCTGATGGAATTGCAGGGGGTGGTTGCTCAGAATCTTTAGGAGTGGCAAGAGGATCAATCGGGGATAATGTTTTAAATATCAGATATTGATGTTGTATCGGCTTGGAAAATATAATATCGGATATCGATATCGATTAAATATCAGTGTCATATCAAATGCTAAAAATAGATATCTTATGCATGCAATGTTTGTTTCTAATTGTTTATAAACCATATAAACTCAAGTAAAAATATGTTTAGGACGTATTTATCTTGGTACGTTGTATGAAACTATGAATCTATCACAGACCCGCTGCTTGCTGCAAAATCTTTCTTATTTTTTCAAGAAGTCACGAATCCATCGGGTGTCCATACTTACAAAGTATAATGATACCATCAATATGAATGCTTTACAGATTTATAATCAAAGGAAACAATGCATAAAATTAACAAGTAATAATACATCTAATGATAAAATAGCAGTTTAACGATTTCACAATTAGACCAACTACGACTAGTAAGCGTTAAGCAAATAAGTTTCAAATGTTCAAGATTATATGCAAATTCAAATTGTTTTCTTAATAAAAAACAAAAGACCTAAAGCAATCAATATAGAAGTGCGTTCTAACCATTTTGATAACAAAGTGCTATTTAGCATGAAAAAAATAAATGTATTAGCTTATTACTAAAATATTTTCATAATTGCCTAAAAATTCGGCTTCCCAGGATATTTGCACAACTAGTTGCTCTACTTGTTAGTCTAGCAAATAACATGCCTATCTCCATGGAACGATCAAAATGACACCAAGAAGAAGATTGAAATTTAATTTTTTGTAAAAATTCTACAACATAAGTTAAATTTTAAAAACAAGAGTTTGCTACGAAAAAATTAAAAACTATAAAAAATTAAAAATTACTCACATGCTCAGTTGCTATCGCTGTGATTGCTACCTTGCTTTGCTCCCTCTTTCGACGACCACCTACCTCGAGACTGAAAGGCATCGAAGACGAGATGATCGTCTTGCTTGAGATTGAGAAAGATCGAGAAGAGGACTGATTTGATCGAGACAGAGAGGTCGAAGTTGAGAAGATGACGATGACTTTTGCTATATACAATAAAGAGTTATGCAACCGAAAAATTTAAAAAATCACAAAAATAAAAAATTACTCATGTTTGCTATTGCTTCGATCGCCTTGCTCAACGATAGCCTTACTCAAGATTGAGAGTGATCGAAAAGGATAAGATGCATTGCTTGATACTCAAAAAAGGATCAAAGAGAAAGGGACCGCTATCAACTTGCTCGAGACTGAGAGAGATCGAAGAGGAAACGATAACAATGACAGCTAATCGTGAGAACACGATAAAATTTGAAGATGATGGCCGACGACCGATCAAAAATGAAGAGGATGGCACACTCAACGAATTATGGCTTTTTTAATCTCTCTCACTATTTCCGTGTTAAATATTTTAAAGGGGTAATAGGCGTTGAGTCGGGTCAGATCCAATATTCATTAGATATGACCCGGGCACCTTTTAAGAAAAAATAGTGAATATCGGTCGCCATACCGATGTTGCGACAATAAATTGGTAAACATTAGGAAACACAATACACCAAGAAATATCGTACCAGGCTTGTTTGTTTTTTGATATATTGATTGATATTGCAGATATGAGACTGATATTTGGTATACCGATCGGGGATTAAGCAGATGGCTATCATTTTCAGACGTCTAACAGACACCTACAAGGATTTGGTTCAAATATTCATCGGAAAGATTCAATACAAGTTGATGAAGTGGGACAAAATTGATCAAGGGTGTATTGGTAGATGAAATTAAGTTATGTACTTAAAAGAATGTAGCATCAGAAGACACAATATCTTCTTTTCTGCAGATCAAAGCAATACTATCCCTTTGATTTCTAGAATGCCCTACATAGACATATTTAACAGATCTAGGAAGATACCTTATTAAAACCAGGTTACAGGTTATACACAAAACACAACCAAAAACTCTTGGAGTGAGAAAGAAAAGAAGCTTATGATAATACGCACATGAGAAAGGAGTGGTCCCATGAAGTACATAGAATTTATTAGATAGCATGCATAAAGAACTGTATTAGCCTAACGATATTTTGAAACATTAATAGCAGTCGTCATTGTTTTTGTAATGTATGAGATATGTTGATGTATTCTCTCAGTTAACCCATTTTATTGAGATGTGAGGACATTGTTTAATGCCAAATATCACATAATACACAGAAATCTAGTTCTTTTTATGCACAAATTCAAGAGCATTTTCATTACACAACATTTGAGTGGATGTCAGAAACTGATTCTTTATTTCATTATAAAAATTTGCAATAACATTTAAAACTTAAGTTTTATCATTTAACAAATATGTCCAACTCGCTTTACAGCTATCATCAATAAAATAATAAAATAATGAAATAACGATATTTAGAAACAGATGTAACGCGATACGAATCTGATGCGATCTAGGGGTTTTAAGAATAAATGTGGGATTTTTATAAGTGGAAAAGGGGGAAAAATGGAGTTTTAATTGAAAAGAAATCTGAAAATAGAAACATAAGTGGCCTCTATTGGAGAGGATTCATCTCTCCTAGCTTTTCCTTCGATATGAAAGCCCTAAATCTCCCGGCTAGGGTTCGTGTGAATACATAGAACAATAGTCTTCTCAATAATCAAGCATAGAACATAACCCATGGTCAGCCCTAGGCTAATAAACAGGAAAATTACAGAATTAACAATTTTGCAAAAAAGCCCTTCAAAGTTCAGAATTTACTAAATTGCATTTGGTTCAGTCGTGCGTCCGCGCATCCTATAAGTGATGATCGTATCATTACCCCCCCAAGAGAGCCACCTTGTTTTCAAGGTAGAAGACTGAAAACTGATGTCTGATCACCTCGCTAGACTCTCATGTATCATCATAGTTTGGTAGCCCCGACCATCTGATAAGGACATCTTTGGTCCATGTCGTGCCTTTTCAAACTCCCTTGACCTCTCGGGATTCTAGCAACACGTCCATGTCGTCGGTCAAGGTGGGTGGAAGAGTAAGTGAGAGAATGTGGTCCCCAATTGCGCGCCGCAGCTGTGACATGTGAAAAACTGGAAGAATGGTGGGTGTCGATAGCTTCAGTCGGTATGCCACCTTTACAATTTTCGCTGCAATCTCAAATGGTCCACAGTAGCATGCTGCCAGCTTCTCATTGCCACGATGTGCCAAAGTCTTCTGTCGATATGGCCTCAGCCTTAAATACACCTTGTCCCCCCACCTTAAACTGCACATCCCATCCGGTGTCCATCTGACTTGGCCTTCATGATTTATTGTGCCAGAAGCAAGTGCCTCTTCAACTCCTCCAGCACCTTATCCTGCTCCAAGTACTGCTCCACCTGGGACAGTGGGGTCGAGCTGCGGCTGTAGTGGATCAAGTGTGGGGTCCCGACCATAGATGATGTAAAAAGGTGTGGACCGTGCCGCTGAGTGGTAGGAAGTATTGTACAAATATTCCATCCATGTCAACCACTTGACCCACTGATTCAATGACTTTGAGGCAAAACAATGCAAGTATGTCTCCACTATCCTATTCATCACATTCATCTGTCTAACAGTCTACGGGTGGTATGTCGTGCTTCTCTTCAATGTCGTTCACTGTACCTTGAACAGCTCCTTCCAAAAATTGCTCATGAAGACTTCATCTGTCAGAGACAATGGATGCTGGGAACCTATGTAGGCGGATTACCTCCATAATTGCAGCTGCAACTGTAACCGCTGTATATGGATGCTGCATGGCGATGAAATGAGCATATTTGCTGAGGCTGTCCACCAGTGGACAACAAATATGACAAAAATTATCAGACCACGGTAGTCCCTCAATGAAGTCTATACTGATCTCCTCCCATACCCTCTCTGATAGAGCTAGTGGCTGTAATAGTCTTGCGGGAGCCATATCTATGTACTTGTGACGCTGCCATACATTATACTCTGCCACCAATCTGGCTATATCACTCTTCATCCCTGGCCATTAAAGCTCCATATACATCCTCTTATAAGTCTTATGTACCCCTGAATGTTCTCCCACCGAGCTGTCATGGAACTTCTGAAAGATCATGTGAATATGTGAAGAAGTCCGCGGTAGTACTAACCGCCCCTGGTACAACAACTTTTGCCCACTCAGAGTGTAACCAGGATGCTCAGTCGACCCCTGCTGCAGCGCTTCTCATACCTGTGTCAACCCCTCATCGGCCTCGATCTCCCTCCTCAGTGGCTCCTAATCCGGTAAGACTGGTACTGAAATAGCTGCCACCTTCACCAACTCCTCTATGTGGGACAAGGCATCCGCCACTTTATTTTCCAAGCCCGACCTGCACTGAATCTTGAATGTGTAATCCACCAGCTTGGAGAGTTATTTCTAGTGCGCCTCTGTGACCATTCGCTGCTCCGATAAGTACTTTAAACTTCTCTGGTCGGTCCGTACAATAAACCTCCTGCCAAGTAGATAGGGCCGCCACTTTTGTATGGAGAGCACTATTGCCATCAAGTCCTCATATACCAATTTCAGCATCGCTCATTCTGTCATGGCCCTGACTGAAGTAGGCCACTGGACGTTGACCCTGCATTAGCACAACCCCAAATCATACACTGAAGCATTCGCTTCCACTATAAATGGCCGGCTGAAATCAGTTAGTTCAAGCACTGGCATCGTAGTCATCACCTGCTTCAAGGCCTCAAACGCTTTGGTGGCATCATCGCCCCACCCGAAGCTGTCCTTCAACTGCTCCGTCAAAGGCCATGTTATCGTGATATACCCCTGAACAAATTTTCGGTAGTATTTTGTCAGACCCAAGAAATCTCGCAAGGCTTACAACGTAGTAGGGCAGGGACAATCCATCATAGCAGAGATCTTTGTCTTGTCTGTCGCCACTCCCTCTGCAGACACAACATGTCCCAAGTACTCCACTTGAGGCTGCCCAAAGATACACTTCTTTCTGTTAGCAAATAGCTGGTGTTTCTATAACTCCTGCAATACGACCTGGAAGTGCCCTACATGCTCCTCCATGGTATGCCTATAAATCAATGTCAAAAAATACTAGCAAAAACCTCCGCAAGTAGGGCTGAAAAAACCTTGTTCTTTAGGACCTGAAATGTCACTGGGGCATTCGTCATGCCAAAGGGCATGATAATGAACTTATAATGTCTCTCGTGCGTCCTGAATGCTGTCTTTGGAATGTCTGTCATCCTCATCTTTATCTGATGGTACCCCAACTTTAGATTTATCTTCGAGAATACCGTAGTCCCATGGCGTTTGTCAAGCAGCTAGTCAATCACGTGAATTGGAAACTTATCAGGTATGGTCTCCTTATTCAGGGTCCTGTAATCCACCAAGAAACATCAGCTGCCGTCCTTCACTGATAGGACCGGACTAAGAAATGTGGTCACACTCGGTTGGATAATGCCGGCCCGCAACATCTTTCTTACCATCCTCTCAATCTCATCCTTTTGCACCTAAGGATATTTATTGGGGCACATGCTAATAGGAGACACTCCCTCTCGTAGAACAATCGTGTGCTCATGGTCTCATGGTGGTGGGAGACCATGCGAGGTCTGAAAACCCCCTTAAACTGGCTTAACAGCGGCTCCAACTTTGGCGGTATCTCCTGCTTATGCTGTCCACCCCCCTCAACTGACAGTCCCTAAAACTCTTTCAAGAACCCTCCCCCTGACATCTGGAGAGCTTTGGCCATGGTTTTGAAGGAAACCACGGAACGAGAGGTCCCCATGTACCCTTCTGGTACTCCAGCCTGGGCAATTTCCAATTAGTCTTAGTATCCCCTAGGGTCTACAACCACCTCATGCACATAATAATGTTTGTGATCCTCAACTCCAGAGGTGGGAAGTCCGCCACGATCTGAAACCCCCCGAGTAGTCAATATCAACCCTCGACATACCCCTCTACTCTGTGCCATCTGACCTGTCCCAAGCACCACTCCAAAATAACCAGTGTCACTGAGCTGCAACCCCTACCTCTCCACCAGCCTACGAGATATAAAGTTGTGGGTAGGCCCACTGTCCACCTATACCGTGACGTCTTGATCTGCAACACGTCTTGCCAACTTCATGTTGTGGTTCGGTATGAACCATACCACGGAGTTGAACAAAACCTCCGACATGTTCAAATGTAGGTGCTCCTGATCCTCCTCTCTTGCCTCAAGCTCCACCACGGCCTTCTCATCCTCGTCGTTCACTATCAACAGTTGTAAGGTACGATCGCCACATGAGTGCCCTGGTGAGAACATCTCATCGCACTTGAAGCAAATACACTTGACACGCTTCTATTTTATCTCAGACTCTGTCATCCGCTAAAGCTGGCCCCTGATTGTGCCTATACACCCTTCTCCTTATTGGCCGCTGTTCCTCCTGCGACCGCCTTTTGCCCCTCTGCAGCTGCCTGTTCCCGAAAAGGTCTTTCATACGCTCCTCGGGCTCACCGCTCCTCTGCTAGTCTGTCCTCAACAATCCTCGCCAAACGTATCTGGTCTAACAACCATCTGGACCTCTGAATCTGCAACTCTGCCCTGATGGTGGGTTTCAGGCCCATCATGAAGCACCCCTCTAAGGATTTTCCTGAAACCCGATGGACACGGCCTGCTAACATCTCGAACTTCTTTATATACTCTTTGATCGCTTCCTTCTGCCTCAGTGCATATAACTGCTCATACATGTTGCCCTCCTGAATCTCCCTGAACTGGTCAGGAGGCAGGCCGTAAACTCCTCCCATGAGCGAAAAGGCCGCCGCTACTGTCTTCACTTGTACCACGATAGTGCCTCTCCCTCCAAGCACACCACAATGGCTCTTAACCACTTAGCCTCATGAATCTGTGACACCTTAAAGTATCGCTCGGCCATGTAGATCCATCCGTTTGGGTCCTCCACCTCAAAGATCGGCATTTTCAACTTTTTAACCCTGCTCTCCGCTGTAAACCCCAAGTATTCCTCTCCACTGATGATGGTTGTGGAGTCGTGACCGGGGAGGATCATGTAGGTCATAATAGTCTCCGGCAAGGGCCCTATCGTCTCCGCCATCATCCTCCCAATCAGCTTCTCTCATTTCGGCTCATCCATTTCCGAAGTCCCCACGATCATCTTCGTGGTATCTGGCATAGTCTTTGTACTCTACATCGAGTCCTGAGGGTCTTCCTCGGTAGAAATCTGCATCAAAATCCTCTCGGCGTCCTCAAACCCCTCGTCAAAGCCTCAACGCCGCTGCCACTGACCTGCACCTCTCATTTGGGCCGTCGGAGGCTCAGGATTGCCCTGACGGCCCTGCTGCAACAAGACGAGGCCCAGGATGGCCATGGCGGCCCTGCTGGGGCTCTGTTGGGCCATGGCAAAGTCGCCAGGGGCCTGCGAAGGCCCTGACAGGGTCGCCAGGATTCGACGAAGCCTTGGCTACCCGTCATGGGCTCGCGGGGTCTCTGACAAACCGCCAGGCGGGCGGCGCTGCTCAGGCGGGCAGCCAAGGAGCCGTGAGGCTCCTGGCGGCTTCCGCCGGGGCACGTTGGCCTCCGGTTCATCCACCCGAAGCTCATGGGGTCTCGTGCTGCGTTGTCACACCTCCTTGTCTCATTTGAAGATGTGATCTTCCTCGTCTGACACCGATCTGCATCTGAAAATGGTCATTCACGAAAAGATTCAACTTTGCCATTCACCTTCGTTAAAGTCTTTGCCATTTGTTCGGGATTTAAGGCTTCGGCCAGATTCGATTTGAATGACTTGGACAACGTCGCAACGTTTTGATTCGTTTGGTTTATGGCTTCCATAACGTGCAAGAATCTCCGATTTATGTCGGCCCCCTTGATCATCTACACTTTCCTTTCCTTGATTTCGCCGTCAAACTTCTCTTCCAACGAATCGATCTTGTCTTTAGATCTCGTCGTTGCTATGGATCGTCGTCGCTTTGATACCAATTGGATGCGATCTCGGGTTTTTGTGAGAATAAAGGTGGGATTTTTATAAGTGGAAAAGGAAAAAATGGAGTTTTTATTGAAAAGAAATCTGAAAATAAATAGATAAGTGGCCCCTATTGGAGAGAAGGCCTATCTCCTAGCTTTTCCTTCGAGATGAAAGCCTAAATCTCCTTGCTAGGGTTCGTGGACACATAGTACAATTACAATAGTCTTCTCAATAATCAAGCATAGAGCATAACCCATGGCCGGTCCTAGGCTAATAAAGTGGAAACTTACAGAATTAACAATTTTGCGAAAAAGCCTCCCAAAGTCCAGAATTTACGAATTCGTCCCTAGTTCAGTCGTGCGCCCTCCTCCTATAAGTGATGATCGTATCAGAATCTTAGATATCAGAATAGACTAACTCAAATAGACTTTGATTTTGACTAACTAGGATTAGGATAGAAAACCTGCCGATGCTTGCTTCTCTCACAAAACTCACACTCTACGGGTAAAATAGAAGGATCAACAGATATTCTTGCTTCAGCTTCTGTAGTGACTGATGGCCCAACAAGGATGCCACTATAAGACTATCTTAGAGGAAGAATACCAACCATACACATCAAGGAGTCACCAGTATTCAAATAGTACATGTCAACAGTTTCATGATCCAAACCAACCTTCATCCCAGTCTGTAAATTCTAAAACATAATGTGATGGAAAAAATGTTACTGAGCAGGAAAATCTAAAAGAAGTCGATGTCTATAAATTAAGAATTAGATCTCTACATATTAGCTTAAATTTTAGGTTAGCTATAATTTCAGTTAGGTTTGCCAATACCTTTAGTTGCAAAGCCCTGTTAATTTGCAAAGCCCTCTTAATCTTGTCTCATATTTTAACATGGTATCAAAGTTGCAAAGCCCTCTTAATCTTGTCTCATATTTTAACATGGTATCAAAGTAGTTTGAAATAAAACCAAAAAGCTTAAGCAACACGTAGAGGCCTAATTCCAAATTTATGGACATCAACTTTTTTTAAATTTTTTTATTGTGGGACTATTATTCTTAACACTCTCTTAAACTCAATGTATGAGTCTTGAGTTTGGATATTAGTTTTTTAGAATCAGGATAAGACCATGTTCATATTGATTTGGATCTAGGTTAGGTCATTACAGACATACAAGATTATAAGACATGGACATTACAAACCAACATAATGTGATTTAGTTTAGGAATCATGAGACTCTTATCATGTTGCAACTCAACATGAATTAGAAAATAGGTAGAGAGATAATTTCCTCCAACATATGTTATATATATATATATATTGGAAATGTGCTATCAACATGCGAAAATTTCCCACGTTGATAGCCATTTTCATTGTTTTTAATTTTTTTTCAAAATTGATTTATACCTCATGTATAATCACCATACCAAAAATCAAGTGAATCCAACAGTTGTTTGACCCTTGATCCGATTTTTGCAAATTCAACGATTTGAGAACAATAAAACTTTTTGTAAGAAGTAGATCGAGAGTCAAATTCCCATAGGATTCATCTATATTTGGGGTTTGGGGGTTTAGAATGTTGACAACGATCTAGAAATTGTTTTTTAAAAAAATCATGGGAAGACGATTTTTTGTGCTGCCAGCGCATGAAATTATATATGCGTTGGCAACACATATACAATACTCCTATACACACACACATATATATGCTAATGCGGTAGGTATGTAAATACCCAATACATAATATGTGATTACAACCCAAATTATCTCAATAGGTCTAGGTGTCGGCTAGTGATATGTAGTTCTAGTAATGGTAATATGAGAAGTATTGGCCGATACATACTGGAAGTATCGGTGTTAAGATTGCTTATAGGTAAAACTTCGTCTGTCCACATCTATCCTCTAAGATATTGTCCCCTGTTTCTTTGGCCCACTCCATGAGAAGATGCCATCTATAATCTATTTGCTTTGATTAAAGTGTTTAATGTTTTAGACTCATATTATTACCGAGATGGTCCAGTACTTTGTCTCTTGAAAAAAAAAACTTGAACAGGGTTTCTCAATCCTGATAAAGAGGGCCTTGTTTTGTACCAATCCATACAAGTCTGGTCAGAAGCAGTTAGCATGCATTGATATCGACCAGTTTTTTCAAACTTTGGTTTTGGCTATTAACTTGAGATCTTTTGGTCATTATATGAACATAAGGCATAGTTTAGTACTTGGAATCTGAGCCGTTCTTGCATTAGTTTTTGTCACTTAATATCGATGGGGTTGGCCGATTTTGGCGCGCTTGAAATTCGATATGCTACAAGCATCTCGGTATCGGCTATACTTCACACAGTGGATACAATGTTAGTTCTGGTACATATATTATATGTTCAGGATGCTTTCAGTTCGGGATTATTTGTAAAAGTAATCTCCCGACCGACAATGAAATGTTTTAGCAAGATAAACTATTCTAGTTTAGCTAGATTATACCTAAGTCTTCCACCAGGGCCCTTCCTCCCAGGCTTGCATAAGTAGAAGAATCCTTACTTGCCTACAAGGATTGTCTTTCTTGGGGATTTCCTAATTTCCTAGATCAATTGTGGTAAGCTAATCTTAAACTTTATTTGGTGTTGCTGTTTAATTATCGATTAGATGTGTATGCGAACGACAGGATATTCTGCAGTCTAGGGGCTAGAAATTAACTATTAGGCTATTAAGCATAGCAATGAACCACAACAAACCCTCAGACGACCCATCTAAGACTAGGGGGAGATCCTCCGTAGTGGTGACCCTTTGACCTTTCCATGAATTTGTACTGAATGCTCATATGGGAAAGTGAACTCCTAGGCCTAGTACCATGGGGTTACTCAGAGAAATCCTTTATTTCTCGTCCATTCTCGGGTTACGGACACACCTGCGTGGATAACAGGTGATGGTTATAGCCAACATAAATAAATAATAATTAGTAAGATCTATGAGTTACTCCATTAATTGCATAAAAATTATGTATTGAGTGTGAAAATCTTATAGGAAACATATGAGAGTGGCTAATTAATATAAATTAAAATTTTAAAGGGTAATGACAGAACAATCACTCATTTGTGTACCAGAAACGATCTCTGAATATTTTCAATTTATTATTTGGCTTTAAACTGCCAATAAAAGAAATACAAATTAACAGTCTCTCTTCTAAACCTAATAACAATAACATTAATGCAGCCATAGGCTCAAGTTTCATCCCTTTACCCTCGACATGATGTGACTTTTGAAGCCAAACTGGTTGGAACTATTTGAAAATTTGCATCTAAATAGCTAAACAAACAGGCTAACATGTTAGTTGGCCAGCCATATTACGTATGACTAATTCCATATTTATTCGCGAATGATTGGAAATAATTCATGTTTCAAAACAAGCTTTTTCCCGTCATTTTTATATAAAAAAGTGTGCGGGTCTAAGAAATAAGAAACACACCCTTGGTTGCGCTATTATATTTCAGCCGATGTACTACACTTTTTCCTTGTAACTGCTTGCCAAAAGTAAACCTCAAATATTGATTTACAGTGAATATTCGTCTCTGATTAACTTTTTCTTTCAAGACATTTGCAAATTAGTTTCCAAATGTTCCAGTTCTTTCTTGAGACCTAACTTTTACTGCCACGTACGTTTGTCCCAAGCCATGCTCTTTAATTATAATGAAGCAACAGCAGCCCAGCCTTGTTCTTGAACTGTCTCCATTTCCTGGCCACACGCATGCATTTACTGCCCTTCACATGCTCTCACAATTGGATTGGCACACTCTTCCCATTTCCCATTGATGTTAGCCTACCTTGATTCTCCCTGCACTCCTCATTTCTCCATGTATCAACTTTCTCTTGCTCTTATTGCTGATACTCACTAAAACTATGCATACTAATGTCTTAATATGTATATCCATCGAGCCATAAATGGTATCTAAATATCCTGTTAACTTGATCCATTTTTTTGGCATGAATTAAAATTCTGAATCAAAACCAGATTCACACCTAGAAAATTATATCTGAATTGGATTCGTATCTTGTATATTTGTGCGGGTTGGATTCACATCTAGGGTAGTTGATGCTAACTGCATTCGTGTTGAAATAATCTAAACAATACTGCAAGCCGAGCATGAGTTCATTTTTTTTCCAGAATTGGATCCAATTGTATCTATATGATTCAGACTAGATTAGGCATTCTCTAATCAGATCCATATTTGGATTTTTTATAGACATGATCCAGACATGGCCCCTTCACACTTCACAGTCGTCATCCCTGCCTATCTGCTTCTGTTTGCTTTGCAAACATCCTGAATCTATGCATGCGCTTAAAGGATCAAGGTTTCAGCTGTTTTGCATCTGTTTCAGTGACATCCTGTCTAGAACAGAACAAACTCGGTTATATAAAATTTTGGTATATTGGTACGGACAACAGTTAATTTCAGAGATGTTTGGTCCTGTCGCCTCAGCACCTCTGCCAGCATATCATTCCCATTTTCTACTCTACTTCCTTTAGTTTATTTTCAAGGACTTGCCTCTCTTTCTGCTCCAAGCAGTTCGGTTTCAGACTTTAGGTCTCATCATTTCCCAAACATATTCAAGTCTTGGTCAACTCGTTTGACTTGTTTGGTTAGGCTAGAAACCGAGGGTGGTTTATTTTGAAACAACTTTCGACAACAGAAGCATTAAGACTTCCTGCGTGTGCTTTTGGAAGGCTTGGTGTTGAATAGCGGTCATATCTGACTTATTGGCATATTGTGTGTGATAGATGATCGTGCATATCTGTATCTTTTATTCCTAAATCTAAAGCATGTCATTAATAAACGCGTGGGCAAGCACACCCTGTTTTAGGCTTCTTGAGAAAACTTGATCCAGTGGCGGTATAATGTTTGAGTTCTTGTGCTAACATGATCTTTTCGTTGTTGATTTGAGTACTAGGTTCACGGCTACAAAATTTTTTGGCTATACTATTCGGATCTGTAGTTAAAAACCACTTCATATTTTTGATGAATACTTCATTGCTTTGAGGAGAACTGAAGGCGTCAAATTCTAGTAACATTCTCAGAAGTTAAAACTGTTATTTCTCATTAGATACCACAAACTTAAAATGGTTACACCTTTTAAAGATATCTCCTGTTTCATATTATTCAACTCTTTGTTCTGTGTTACCAATTGTCCCTGTCAATTCAAGATTAAGATGTTGGCGGCATTTATGCTGTCTGCGTATCGTATTTTTAGATGAGCGAGACCGGCATTCTGACGTGAACTTTGTGACGGTACCTGGATATGCCAGTTTTTCTGCTAAAAACAGAAAGATACTCAGTTTTTTGTACTTGTTAAATTATCAGAGGATTTTAGATATCAGAATGCATTGCATTCAATGCTCATCTTCAGTTTTATGTATATATGTATTTATTTTTGAATAAAGGCCGTAGTCTGATCTGGAACTGGGACCTCGCATTCAACAATCCAACCCTTGTAGCAGTGAGCTAAGCCTAACAGTGCATCTTCTATTGTCTGCATATGCTTGTGAAGGACTGATGTCTTGAGCCGTGACCAGAATGTAGGATAAAAATGTACTGTGTACAGTCTTACGACATTATATCCTTGAAATTTCACTGCATTGGCCTTGTTCTAGAGATTATTTTTGATTTTATGCATGTAAACCAGCATCACTTGTATTTTAATAGGCTGTAGCAATAAGATCATGCGCCATAGCATGCACCTAGTCCAGGGCATCCACTTGGTTTATTGCAGCAAAAATTGCATAAAGTTCCATTATCCACACATGTTTAATGTTATTTCGCTAATCTGCCCACCTTTTATCTCCTTGTTAATATCTCTATCAAATTCTATGGTTCAGATGTAAGCATGTAATTAGGAAAAGAATATTAAATTTTTATAGAAATTATTTTAGACAATCATCTATTGCTACCTTACTATATACATTTGAAAAAAGAATCCTAGATTGCGTGCTGGCATTCTCATGGCAATCCTACAGTGAATCAGTTTTCTGAAACTTTTAGACTATGTATTAATACAGATACCCTCTTCCATGCAGCTCCAAATCAATGATCAGCGGTTTGAGGATGCTGAGGAAATGGAGCGGGAACCAGGGGGTGATCGCCAGTGAGGAAGTATGATGAACTTGTATTTTACTCTCTTATTAGCTGCAGCACACCTGGGTCTTCCGGATAATTTCCCTCTCTCTCTCTCCCTCTCTCTCTCTCTCACTCGTTGTTTGTCACTGTTTTTTAAAACAGACGAGAGAAAAAATGAGCCAAAGAAAACATCCAGCAGGGTTTAAGAGATGCGTGGAATTTTAATGTACTTGCATGTTAGCAAATGAGATTGATGTAGAGCTGTTACTATGACCGCGAATTTTCACATGTGCACGTTCATTCATCTACTAGCTCAAAGTTCGTCCTTTTTTTTGTTACAAAGGAGGGCATCAAATCCTTGACCTACTACTACGAGAGAGGGGGAGTACCACTAGGTCAAAGGGCCGGTGGTAAGTTCATCCTTATTTAGTCACGGTTGCTTCACTTTCCATATTTCCCCCCCTCGGTCCTCTTCCTTTCTTCTCCATCCTTACGTACTTACGGTTGCTTCCCTTTCCATCCACCACCACCACCACCCCCCCCCCCCCCCCCCCCCCTCCCCTACCAAAAAAAAAAAAAAAAAAAAACTGCTATCCTGTTCCGTTCTTTTGTATGTGCTTAATCATGAACATTATAAAAACAAGGCATTAAGAGCCTGTTCTTTTGTTTGAAAATATATTTGGGAAAGTTGAGAAATTAAGAATCTGATGAGAGAGAATGTTGTGTAGTGTGTTTTTTTGTTGGAAATGGGGTTGGATTGTGGAGTTGGAAAGCTAAGGTTGGGTCCACTCTGTGTAGTGTGTTCTTTTGGTTGAAGAAAGTTGAATGTGGAAAGTGGTGTGTGGTCCACTATATAGTGTTAATCAATTACTTATTATTAATTAATCTTAATTAATTGAGTACAAAAAGAATAAAAAAATGGGATAATAGCTTTGGCCCACCATTTGTTTCGTTGCAACACAAGGAAAAAAAAATTAAAGAAAGCACCGCGCGTTGTGCTGCAACACAAAGCCAAAAAAATGACGCATCTGATTGGGCGAGGCAAGGAGGGACCCATGGCTTCGGAATCAAGCGTAATCCAAGCAAAACTTGCGAAATGCAAAACCCCCTCAACAATCTCACTGACACCGGACACGTAGGCAGGAAAACCCCAAAAAATCAAAGCACAAACGAACATGCCGTTGGACGCGAGAGTGGAATCCTACTGTCAGACAATGAACAGTGTCGACGGATCAATTTTTCCCCAACAATCCTGCAAAAGACAGATCAATTTTCCCCCAACAATCCTGCAAAAGAACAGGCCCTAACAAATCTCGGTTTGGGAATAGGAGAGAGCATTTGCTCAGGTTGGTGCTGGATTTTGGGTCCATGTCAACTCCAAAGCTGGGTCGGGTTTGGTTATGCTCAGATTCTTACCGTCCAACGGTTAAATAAATTTTATATTATATGCACTTATTTCACCTATCGATAATATTCGAATTGGATGGGACATTTTGGGGGAAAAAAGCTAAAAATTAAAAATAATTACAAATATCAATTAAGTTCAAAATATTTACCCAAATTTGGGAAAATTTTTTGTAGACGTGGCCAGCCGACACAAAAAGTGGCCAGGTTTGGTCATTTTGAATTTGATCAGGGTTGGCATAGCAGGGTCTTAGTTTTGCTCTTTGGTCTAAAATTGATAGCAGCCAGTGAAATGGTTGTTCTCCGTTGAACAAGGAGCAGATGAAATGGTCGAGATTGACAATCCTGATCATATGATGCATATTCCCTGCATCATATATAGACATTCCTACATCACATACACACACCCTTCAACTCCAATTCTAATTAAAATCAAAATATAATTTCAATACATCTCTATGATAAAACATGTAAATATCTAACGCAAGTTCCAATACAATTCCAATACATCCCTATTTAATCAAAAGTGTAACCATCCAATACAATATTCAATACAATTACAGTAGAAACTTAATATGAAAAGATGAAATAAGAGTAAAAACAATTTTAATACAACTTTATCTTAATACTAATTAAATATAAAACCCAATATAATATCTAATACACACGTAAACAATTAAAACCATGACGATCACATCAAACGACGATGAAAAGTGGATCTAGGAGCTTGAGAAGGTCCATCATCATCGTTATTTCATTATGCAACGGTTAACTTCAATCTACAGGGTAGGTACTTAACTGTGCTTGTTGGGTTGCAGTGGCTCTTTCCATATCTGATTGTATTTGTTGCTGCTGCTGAGACGGTCCTGCATTATCATCAGAAACCATAGGTCAGGTGATTCGATTAAATGAAATCAACAAATATGACTCATCTATGTATTGGGTGGAGGAAGCCTTTTGCGACTCATCACTGATTTAATCCAGTTTCTTATGATACTCATGTATGTCCAGTCAATGGATGTCATGTTTGGTTCTTATAGAGACCACGTCACCAAATCATCAATATCAAGCAATGCATCGGCCTGCAACACAAATAAATAAACATTCTGACGAGATTTAATAAGTACAGAAAATGAACACATAATCATGATCATATGAATAATATTTACCAATTGTTGCTTGATAAGTCTACTTAGTGTGTACAAGTATGTGGGCTCTTGCCCAGTGAATATTCACCTCCTGGTGATCCCCGAATACCATCTCATGTAATCATTCGTATAGTTAGGAGGTAATCCCATCTCAACTACTTACTGATCTCTGATCAGACATGCTTAGAGAAGCGGGTCTATCGCTTGCTCATGTTGATGTGGTGTCCTGTCGGTTTTCACATGCATTTGTTGCATGAGAATTAAGATGTGATGCATAACCCCAAATTGTCATAATACACGATCAGGTACATGCATCTCCATGGTCTCCTAGTAGAAAATGAGTAACATCGTGTCAAATTGTGCAATCTTCAGTACATTCATCAGGAAGGAGCCCGAAATGGTCTTTATATGGCGTTTAGATAAACTAAACATGAATATTATAAACAAATCAATCGACTACGGAATTTGAATATGCCAATATATCAACTTATGATATAACATTTAGTAATTCAAACATGTGACACCTCTAACGAGTCAAACTCATTTCGTTCCAGTGAGGATTCATCAGAAAAGATCACCAAGCATTCCATCTGCATCCTAACGGTTAGTTTCATCGAAGATAAACTCATCGTTCATTGGCTTCCATATATACAATCTTTCCTAATATCAAACATACAAATATGATAATATCATCCATGTGTGTGTGTGTTCCTAAGATCAAACCTACAAATATGAAATTATCAGCTAAATGTGTGTATATATATATATATAAATATTTATAGAGGAATATGGATATGTGCTGACAGCTGACCGGCCGCCCGTTTGACACGCAAACCAGGACGGGGATACTAGAATTAGAATTTATAAACCGCAAACGCACGGTGTCGAAGTGTGGCTTGGGGGTCGATCCCGGGGAGGCGTGTGTTGTACTTGCAAACATTCAGGAACCGGATCACTCGGTGGATGAGCTAGCCTATTCTTGATTGGTTGTCACGATTGTAAACTAATAGAACATATGTAAAAGATAAAAAGGTAACCTAGGACTTTGGCTTCCGCCCTAATCATGGATTCTCACTATTACGGCCGAAGGATAGGATTATGACCGACTGCTAGGGTTTGGCGGTGAGACGTTGCCTCTAAAAGTGGTACCTAGCATCCCATGGGCCCGATATTCCGATCGATGCCCAGGATGATACGCTAGGTCTACCCGGCTTCGGACGGTGGGCATTCCAATGTCCAACACCATCCGACTCTGGGAGCACTAAGATCACAACGGTCGCTTCCAACATTTCGTCCAAGCCGTTCCCACGTGCAAGGACTCAATGTCAACGCTAGGGGGTGAGCTATGGCTAGAGAATCAAACTCTCGTTTTATTTCCTCTTGGCCCAACGGTCAAAGGCGGTCGTTTTCCCGCCGATGACAATGAAACGCCTCTGTGTAACCATCAAAATCCCTAGATCCAATCGGATCCCTAGACCTATGGCTGTTCTAGGAAGAACCCACGAAGGGGCTTCCACCAATGTCCTAGATTGAAGAACTACTCACTAAACATCGTAGCAAATGCAATAACAGAGGATATAGCCATAAGAATTGAAATCAAGCAATTGTTCACCGTAGCAAATAGAAGCATAAACACAATATCAAAATATGAAAACGATCAAAGAACTTACACTAAGTGTTAAATTGAAGCAGCTGAAAAATCCCTAAAAACATCTTAAAAAGTGGAGACTACGTTTCTGAGAAAACCTAGCACTATTTATACAAGTGGGCAAGATGCCAGGGACTATTCCCACAAAAAGACAAAAACAGACACTCACCCGATCGGGTGAGACTTCACCCGATCAGGTGAAACGATGGAAGAATATGTATTCAGCTCTGATAAATCTCACCCGATCACTGAACCGATCGGGTGAGTCTTGGATTTCTTGAGCTTGGGAAGTAGCAGCAGCTGACCCGATTGGTTGAAAGTGCCAACCCGATCGGGTCACAATACATGACCCGATCGGTTGACAAGTCAACCGACCGGGTGACCTTTGTCATTCAAAACTGCACTCTGTCATACATCCACCCGATCACTGAACCGATCGGGTGGAACGGTCTCTTCTTCAGCACTGACACAGGCTGCATGACCCGATCGGGTGGCTCTTCCACCCGATCGGTTGAGAGCTGATACATAGTCATCTTTGACGAATGGCTCTCGGGATCTCGTGCGACACTTTCCGTTGCTCTGTGGACTCATGATGTTAGCCATATTTGCCCCCTGCGCTAGCAATGTCATGCAAATGCACATAAACTTAACGAAAGTAAAAAGAAACTAAAAACAAAAAGAAACGGATACGAAATAACAAAAATCGACGGAAAACGACGGAGAAGACGTGCGTGAATAAATAAAATATAAATGCACGTCAGAATCCCCCAAGCCGAACTCTTCCTCGTCCTCGAGGAAGATGAGTGAGAATAGAAGCCCGGCGGGAGAAAATAGAAAGAGAGAAAAAGAAAAAGAAAAAGAAATCTTAGATTACCCGTCAGAACCAACGGAAACAAACACAACACACTAAGCAAGCAAGCGAGATGCATAACACTAAGCCCAGGAATACGAGTTCCTACTAGTGTCGTGGGTTCACGCGGTGAAGCGCGAGTGAGTGCGGTTGTGAGCTAGCCAACAGTGTAACTATCTAAATCATGCGATGAAGCTCCATATACACATATCTATGGAATGACCCAAATATCTAATCAATTCGAGTTTGCGGTGAATAATAGTTCAAGCATGCATGAGAATAGAGTAAGAATAAAAACATGTCATATGTTCGGGACTCTACCGCTAGAAACTAGGAAATCGTCGCACGATTGCCGAGATGATTGCTAGAAAGCTCCTATGCCAAGTGTGTTCGAAAACAAAAGGGGTTGAGTAGGTTTGGAGGAGAGTACTTGGTACAAATTCTCGCCCTTTATTCACGGCGGTAGGAGTGATATTTACAACAGAATCTTTTTTGCGATTTGGATTTTTGGATTTTTTTTGGATTTTGGCTATACATATTCTTTCTTTTCTCCCTTTTTGTTGGATTTTCCAATCTTTTTAGATTTTTTGGGTCTTTGGTAGAAGTACTAAAATGCGCATTCTCCAAAAGCGGGAGAACGAAGCGCTAGTAAGTGGAAAAATTATGTACTCTCCCCCGTGGGAGTTAAGTACACGACGAGAGAATTTGCACCAAGCAAAACAAAAAAGAATTCGAATTCTAAACACTTGGCAAAATGCGTTTTTCGCGGATCAGAGCATAAGCAACATGGGTTATCCTAGTCCTATTGGTAGAGTCCCGACACATGCGATTTGAAGCGTACATATATAGTATGATTCATGCAAATTGAAGCAGAAAGTCGAAGCAATATACAACATATTCAAAATTGAAGCATGATAGTCTAGGGGTCATCCATGGATAGGCATATAAAACAAAATCACGACCTAGAAGCACACCAACTAGCTAGTCACAACACACAACTCAACACAAAAGGCGAAGTGAACCCACGGAGCGTAAAATGCAACAAAACTCGGCTTCCTAGGGTTAGTGAAGACAGTTATCGTTGCTTAGCTAAGTGTGTGTGTGTGGTTTAGTGGCAGTTTCATCATGCGGGGTCATCTCTAGGAGAGGGAGAATAAAGGATGGAAAAAAAATAAAAACACGACGAAAACGACTAAAAACGGCGAAAAAGACACGACTGACGCACATAGTGCGACTCCCCCAAGCTGAACGTTGCATTGCCCTCAATGCAATAGGATGAAGTGCGGGAGGGCAACGAACGATGGGAGGGAAGTACGCACGGACAAAGAAACGGAAAAACATGAAAAACACAGAAAACGAGACGTAGAAAAATAAAGAAAATAAAGACCAACATGGACTAGACAAAAGACACACACAAGCACACACACATGGCACGACCACAAACACAAAATATAGATCTTCCCCAAGCTGATCTCAACAATGCCAGAAAAAGATATGATCATGATGAATCAGAAAAACTGGCTAGGGGAAAAAAAGGAAATCAAGATGCAGGAGCAGAAGGCTCCTCATCCTCCTCGGAAGAGAGTGGAGGGGTGTAGGCGGGAGAATGAGTGGGAGAGGTGACGGGTGTGCGAAGAACTGGAGAAAGAGATCGAGATCGTGCACGGGTGGGCTTGGTGGGGATGTGAATGATGGGTGGGGTGTGGGTGGTAACGGAGGGTGGTAGGGATACGACGACTGATGAAGAGGGCGGGGTAATGATTTCGCTCGTACAACGACTTGTTTCTTGCGACGCGAGTAGGCGATGGTGATAGAGGTGAAAGGTGGTGGAAGATCATCAGTAGGAGATGGAAGTGGTGATGTGGGTGGTGATGGTGGTGGAGCGCCGTAGATATGGGTCAGAAGACGGAGAATGGTGGCTACATTTTGCTCGAGAGCGTGGAAACGGGGATGTGATAGAAAAGAGGTAGATGGATCCGAGAGGGCAGAGGAGGATGCGCCAGCATGCAAAGCAGCAATCTCGGCCTCGAGAGCGAGGCGAGCAGAAGTGGCAAGGCGCACAATAGAGTGTGTGCCGGTAGCATTGGTCATACCGACACGAGAGGCTAGGCCATGCAGGGCCGTAGTCAGAGCCTCAGAATAAACAACAGTAGTAGCCGGGGTGGTGGTACTGGGTCCAGCCCCAGGGTCTCCTTGGAACTCAGGGATTTCCTGCTCTCCAAAGTGGGCGTATGAGAAGGTGATCGCGAAGCGTCAGGAAGAGCGAACTGAAGGTGCAGTCCCCCCACAAACTCAGGGTCAGGTGGGAATGACCAATCTGCCAGAAGCTCAATAATGACGCGATCAGAGTTCGGCAGAATGGTATAAGGTGCGGGGGTGGCCATAGTTAAAAGCGAATCGACCGCCGCTAAGCAGCTTGATCATGTGAGTGTGCCGCATGACATCGATGTCAATATGGGTAGATCCTGTGGCACAGACCAAATCGGGTGGGATCTCAATGTTGAGAGGTGGATGTTGGGCAATGATTGTGATGAGGCCACAACAGCAATATTTGCCCTTATTCGCGTGGCTAATATCAACTAGTTTTTGAATTAGCTACGAGGCGGCATTGATGCGAACGCGCAGTGCCTCAAAAGAAATCCCGTCAATACCAGGAATAAAGGGAAAAGTCATCGCCCATAAAATGAAAAGATCCGGGATGGTCACGATGCCGGACTCATCCCGTAGAAAGAAAGTGCTGGAAATAATGCGATGGGCGAGGTGGAAGACTGGGTGAATAATCGAAGAGGCCTTGGCCTTGGCCCTGTCCCTAGGAAATTGATCGTGCAAGGTGAGACGTTTCCAAAAGAAGTCGACGTCAAAGTCGGCAAGAAATTCGTTGGCAAGGGAGCTGCCTTCAAGATTATGGAACCCGAAGATATCATTGATAGTGGTCAAAGGAACACGGAAATTTTTGTTCCGAAGGTGAAAAACGACGTTCGACCCCGTCTCGATTTTGATTGTGGAAATGAATTCTAGTGTGAGCATGGGGTAGGAATTAGCATGGGCGTGGAGGACGCTAAGCCATCCCAAGTTCGCGAACAAGGATTCGACTTCAGAGAAAACTTCGAGATCGAATAAGGTTTGGTCATGCGCGAACTTGGTAGCGACTTGAGGACGTTGGTTGAGGCGAGAGAAAAAATCTTTGTGGGCTTGGCTCATATAGCGAACACTATGTGGTCCAAGTAGTGGGTGTATTGCTGGTACGATAGGTGGGGGTGGTGGTTGGGTAGGCGGTGTTTAAGGAGCGCATCTACGTGTAGGTCGTGTGGGTCGTTGTCTCTTTTGAGATGGTTCCTCATCCACCATAGGTCGCTTTCCCTAATCTTTGTCCTTAGCCATGATATTATGTCGATCGGATATGATATGCACGATGATAGATGAGTGCACACAACAAATGACAAAGCGACAAAATGAAATTTCTGGGCAATGTAATAACTAAGATACGGAACGGGTTTACCCAGCAATCGATGCGGCTCCTAGCTCCAAAAGCTCCCACAATGCGCGAGGTAGTGATCTGGAGAGCTGTCGCATACCAATCCGAAGAAAATAAAGTTTTTGAAAATTGGGGGAAAGTCGGTTAGGGCTAGGGTTTAATGGGATTTGCGGCTTGAATGGGGTTAATGGAGGGGATTTGATGATGGGGAATTAGTGGAGGAAGTGGAGGAGGATGATTGGTAACAGTAAGGAGTGATAGAGAAGATCATGTAGAAAGAAATCCAAACGACAGGGTCGAAAGAGGTTTTAAAGTCGGGTGAAATGGCAGTCGGGTGGGGAGGGGTGGGGTTATTTAGGGTTTTGGTGACGTTATTTCGTATCCGTTTCTTTGTGTTTTTAGTTTCTTTTTACTTTCGTTGAGTTTATGTGCATTTGCAGGACAATGCTAGCATAGGGGGCATATATGGCCAACATCATGAGTCCCCGGAGCAATGGGAAGTGTCGCACGAGATCCCGAGAGCCATTCATCAAAGATGACTATGTATCAGCTCTCAACCGATCGGGTGGAAGAGCTACCCGATCGATTCATGCAGCTGTGTCAGTGCTGAAGAAGAGACCGTTCCACCCGATCGGTTCTGTGATCGGGTGGATGTATGACAGAGTGCAGCTTTGAATGCCAAAGCTCACCCGGTCTGTTGAATTGTCAACCGATCGGGTCATGTATTGTGACCCGATCGGGTCGGCACTTTCAACCGATCAGGTCAGCTGCTACTTCTTCCCAAGCTCAAGAAATCCAAGACTCACCCGATCGGTTCAGTGATCGGGTGAGATTTATCAGAGGTGAAGACATATTCTTCCATCATTTCACCCGATCGGGTGAAGTCTCACCCGATCGGGTGAGTGTCTGTTTTTGTCTTTTTGTGGGAATATCCCCTGACATCTTGTCCACTTGTATAAATAGTGCTAGGTTTTCCCAGAAATGCAGTCCCCACTTTTTAAGCTGTTTTAGGGATTTTTCAGCTGCTTCAATTTAACACTTAGTGTAAGTTCTTTGATCGTTTTCATATTTTGATATTGTGTTTATGCTTCTATTTGCTACGGTGAACAATTGCTTGATTTCAATTCTGATGGCTATATCTTCTGGTATTGCATTTGCTACCATGTTTAGTGAGTAGTTCTTCAATCTAGGACATTGGTGGAAGCCCCTTCGTGGGTTCTTCCTAGAACGGCCATAGGTCTAGGGATCCGATTGGATCTAGGGATTTTGATGGTTACGCAGGGGGGTTTCATTGTCATCGGCGGGAAAAAGACCGCCTTTGACCGTTGGGCCAAGAGGAAATAAAACGGGAGTTTGATTCTCTAGCCATAGCTCACCTCCTAGCGTTGACATTAAGTCCTTGCACGTGGGAACGGCTTGGACGAAATGTTGGGAGCGATCGTTGCGATCTTAGTGCTACCGGAGTCGGATGGTGTTGGACATGGGAATGCCCACCGTCCGAAGCCGAGTAGACCTAGCGTATCATCCTGGGCATCGACCGGAATATCGGGCCCATGGGACGCTAGGTACCACTTTTAGAGGCAACGTCTCACCGCCAAACCCTAGCATTCGGTCATATTCCTATCCTTCGACCATAATAGTGAGAATCCATGATTAGGGCGGAAGCCAAAGTCCTAGGTTACCTTTTTATCTTTTACATCTGTTCTATTAGTTTACAATCGTGACAACCAATCAAGAATAGGCTAGCTCATCCACCGAGTGATCCGGTTCCTGAATGTTTGCAAGTACAACACACGCCTCCCCGTGATCGACCCCCAAGCCACACTTTGACACCGTGCGCTTGCGGTTTATAAATTCTAATTCTAGTATCCCCGTCCCGATTTTCATGTCAAACGGGCGGCCGATCAAGCTTTATGGTGCCGTTGCCAGGGAGGCAACGTGCTTGTTACACTTAGGACCTAGTTATCCTTGAGACTAGCTCACATCCTCACCCCGTGATCATTTTCACATTCTACATTTTTATTTTTATTTTTTTTATTTCGTATCAAACCATACGTGCTTCACAGTATATCTTAATTTTACATGCGCAGGAACTCAAGGAGTCTCGACGATTTAGTTCCTTTGGATCCTGAGATCAACGCTACCGTGAGGCGTTTGAACGTAGAAAGAAGAACAAGAGAAGAATTTGCCACCATGGCTGCAACCGTCACTCCTCCAAAGTCTTTCCTCGAATATTCGATGCCACCTATTGGGTCTACATCCAGCATTCAACCTCCGGCCATTACGACCAGAAACTTTGAGTTGAAGCCATCACTTGTGGCTTGGATCCAACAAGACCAATTTTCTGGAGCTCCCATGGATAATCCCATCGAGCACTTAGACTCTTTCTTGGAGAAGTGTGAGACATTTAAGATCAATGGTGTACCAACCGAGGCTATTCGGTTAAGGTTATTCTCGTTCTCTCTATGGGATAAAGCGAAGCAATGGCTAAGGGGCAATGACCCCAACACATTCACTACTTGGAAGCTACTTTCGAACGCATTCTTGAACAAGTTCTTTCCTCCGGGGAAGACGATGAAGCTGAGGAGCGATATCTCCTCTTTCTCCCAAGCTAGCCATGAGTCGCTACATGAAGCGTGGGTGAGGTACAAAGAATGCAAAGGAAGTGTCCTCACCACGAGCTCCCCCGTTGGCAGATCATCAACCTATTCTATAATGGACTGAGGGACGATTTGAAGTCCTCTATGGATGCCGTAGCGGGTGGATCTTTCATGTCGAGAAACGAAGTGGATGCCGGAACTATCTTGGAGAACATGGCATCCAACAACGAGAGGTGGAGTGATGAGCTTGCGACACCAAAAGTCGGTGGCATGCATCGGATTGAGGAAGTGGACAAGCTATCAAGCAAATTTGATTTTCTTTCCACTCAAATTTCAGCGTTTATGGTTGGAGCCGGTGCAGCTAGCCCACAGCAAGTAGCGGCCGTAGAAACTGAAGTGTTTGGAGACTTCAGCGATGGAGAGATTTCGGCGCCCGTGGATCAAGCAAGTGCCTTATTCTATAATCCTACGGGAACTGCGCCTTATCTACCAAGAACAAGTTCTAACCCTGGATATTCCCCCAACAATCAGAATCATCTGAATTTTAGCTACAAGGCACCCTACCAACAATTTCAGCAACCTCCTCAACAACAACAATACCAACCTCCTCTGCCTCAACAAATGTATCAACAACTTTCTCCTCAACAACAACTTTCTCCCCAACAACAACAGCAGTACAATCAATAACAATGAGTGATCTCTCCGATTGAGAACCTTCTAGCTCAATACATTTCAAATCAGAAGAAGATCACTCAACAATTACAACTTGGGCAGAAATCCTTGGCCGACAAGTAACCCAATTGGGGTTACAAGTAACCAACCTCCAAAAGGCGCAAGGACAGTTGCCGGGTCAACTGGAGGTGAATCCTAGAGTACTGAGCCAAACCTTAGCCTTGACACCTAGTCAAGCGAATGTTTCCGCTATTGTTTTGAGGAGTGGAAAAAAGATTCCGGCCCGGGAGGCCGAGAAAGATAAGGAAGCGTCTATTGTCAATGTGCAACCGAAGATGGAGATGCACGACAACGGAGCTTCAACATCAAGTCACGTGACTCCGGAGGAAGATTCTGAGAAAAGGAAGAAGAATGAAGGTGAAGACTTGAGAGTTTTCAAGCCTTCGGTCCCATTTCCGTAAAGGCTTGTCAAGGCCATGATCGACGAAAAATATGGCATGTTCTTTGAAATGGTGAAAGATTTAAGTCTTCGGATCCCGTTCCTTGAAGCAATTGAAGCTATACCTTCGTACGCAAAATTTCTCAAAGATCTAGTAACGAAGGGAACAAGGAGAGAAAAGATGGTTCTTATGGCGGAGTGTAGCGCCCTGATTCAACAAGCCGAACCGCCAAAGCTTAAGGACCCGAAAAGTTTTTCGATTCCATGCTCTATATGGGAAGTCTCTATCAATAGAGCACTTGTTGATTTAGGAGCAAGTGTGAGTCTGATGCCCCTTTCACTCTATAGAAGAATCAACATGGGAGAACTGGAACCCACCGGGATGACTTTGCAACTAGTGGATCGGTCCGTCAAATATCCCGTGGGAGTCGTCGACGACCTACCAGTTAATGTCCGTGGCGTACGTGTGCCGGTGGACTTTGTAGTGATGGATATGCACGAGGATAATCACACTCCGATTATTCTCGGAAGACCTTTTATGGCGACCGCCGGTGTGCTTATCGACGTGAAGAAGGGAAAGTTGTCTTTGAACGTCAGTGATCAAACGGTGGAATTTGACTTAGCGCTATCCATGAAGCTACCACCTGAGGAATCTAATTGCAATCTTCTGGAGATTGAAGAAGAGACAGTCTATGAAGCGGGAGCATTAGAAATTCTTTCTAGAAACCCTCTTGAAGACTTGGATAGTGTAGAGGAGCACTCTAGGCTAGACGAAGAGAAATTTCTAAGCCAAAATGTGTCTCCAAATCAACTCCCCCTAGATTTGAAAAGAATGCTCAGATGAAGAGCAAGCGCAAGGATCCTTTGGTGCTCACCGCCGACGAAGTGCGAATCTTGAAGAGAGTGGAGTGTGTCGCCAACACTAAAGAGAAGCCCCCTAATATTACCAATGGAGGAGTCATTTAGACCGTCCACTTATCGCTACGGCCGACAACCGGAACTTTTGTCCCAACTGCTGAGAAGACGCCAAACATCGAGCGTCACCCATTCAAGCCACCTTGAACATCGTATCGGGAGTCGAGCGAATGACTATAAAAAAGAGCGCTTCATGGGAGGCAACCCATGTCCTAAACTTCTACTGGCTTTTAATAAAATCAGACTATTAATTTTAGTGTATATATGCTGCTGTGGGGATCATTTGTTGGGAAAGTTAGAGAATTTGAATTTTTTTTGCCGGAATTGCCTCACCCGATCGGGTCATACATCATCCGATCGGGTGGATTATTTCAGTAACTGGCCATACTTCAGTCAAAGAACCAACAGAACGAGCGATACAGTCGGCCATCGGGTGACTGATCGGGTGAATTAAAACAGAGACTTCGAAAGTTTTTCAGAGAGCGGTCAACCGATCGGGTGAGTTCTCACCCGATCGGGTGACCTGTAGCATCTAATCCAAGAGAATTTTTGAAAATTGATCCAACCGATCGGGTGGATTTCCACCCGATCGGCTCAAATCGAGGTTGACATGGACCGTTAGATCATCATCCGACAGTGCACATTGAGCCACATCGTCACTGCTCTGTTGTCATTGGATCGAGCGGGAACCGCCAGATGGATGCCACGTGTCCTGCCATGGGCACGTACGATTGGCGCCATATTTTCTTCATATTATTTCTTCATTTAAATGATATTATGCATTCAAAAATTCATAGAAACTAGCATAGATTTCAGAAAAATATGAATAAATAGCCGTTGGGATCGTAAAGCTGATATCGACACATGAAAAATATTAGAGGGTTAAAATACTCCGTAAAATAGCATTTTGTGCATTGAATAAGTGATTCCTCTAATAATTACGAATAATCTCCATACGCTTGTATTAGAGGCCTAAATACGCATCCAGTATGCGCAAAATAACACTAGATGAGGGGTCAAATATGCAATATTTACCCTAAATCACACCCCAACTTATGTTTTGCTAGTCTCTAGCAAAAGAAGCAATTAAATCGGATGTTTAATGAAAATATTAGATTCTATCAATCGTCTATGGCTTGGCTAAATAAAATGATTTCCATCATGATTTTTTACCATCAATATAGACAATCCACGAAGAAGATCAATCACATAACATTTTCTCTCATTTAATTTGAATGAATAACATGTGATAATCGTTTTGCATAAGCAAAAGTATAACACGACGTTATGTCATTATTTTCTTATTTCTAAGGAATTGTGTCACGCCCCGCTTCCCAAAAAGGTCGGAGGCGAAGCGTGACTAAGGCCCGCTTAGGCCAGGGCAAAGAGCCCAGACCCAATAAGCGTCTGTGATATTCCAAACGAAGGAAAACAGGTCCCTGCAAGTTAGTACGGAAACAACAAAGTATTGAAAAGAGATATCATTTCATTTTATTCCAAATAAAGCATCCAAAAGTACTGAGAGTCTAAAACGCCCGAAGGCTACAACTGCAAAAAAAAGAAACTACTGGTGCAAGCACCCAACCTAGACAAGGAAACAACAGGTGCTACCCACCCAATCTAAACTGGAACAGAAATCTGGATCAGCAACTAGAGGCCTCTAACTCTGGTTCTCCTCCGGGTCGTACTCCGGATCAACGTCCTCCGGCTCTCCGTCAGCTGGCAAGTCCGCCTCGTCGACGTACTCTGGCTCAACACCTGACGTACATCACCAAAAGAAGGAACTGTACGTCAGGTCAGGTCTACAAAAAGGGTTAGACCAAACTACAAGTGTATCAACTTTTAGACAATGTTTTACTGGTTGATTAGCATGCTGGGGTTATAACTGAGTAACAAACAGAAGTAACGCAGCAGGAAAGTAAAGCGCAACAAGTAGTAGTTGTAGCGTGTGCTACCAACTACGGGACTAACCTACAGGTGTCAAGACAAGACGGGACGTGACGGAAACAAGGCAGGACAAGACAAGTGAGACACGAAAGGGTTCACGCCTTACGGTTCGAGGGGGATCAGACCCTCTTGCCGTGCGCACGCTCAACCCAACCCCAAACCCCAAGACAAGACAAGACAAGATATCCGTACAAGAGATCACTCGCTCTAGCTTGGCGAGTGCCCTATTGCCCGCAGGCTGTGTATCCGTACAAGGAATCACTCTCTCTAGCTTGGAGAGTGCCCTATTGCCCGCAGGCTGTGAATCTGTACAAGGGATCACTCGAAGAGTGCCCTATTGCCCAGCGGGCTATGTAAGACGAGACGGGACGTGACAAGACGGGAAGGGTTATTCTAGGGTGTCCACACACACGCACACACATGATAGCCCTATGATGTCAAAAGTTGTTGTTGTCGGGCTCAGACTTCGTCGTCAAGTCTGAGCCGTCAGGAGTCGTCCGGACGCTATCATTTCACGTCCGGTTCTATTTGTTCACAGTTAACAATTCTAACCAACTAAGGCCTAAGCACGGCCAAAAGTGCAAGTGGATACACTTGCCTGCGATGGCGAGTGTGTCGTCCTCTCGAAGCGTCTCGTCCAAGCGTCTCGTCCACGGAAGTCCGTCTGAAATATCGCCACGGCGACGATGTCAGGTCTCAAATTCATCAAATCCTATTAGGTTTCGTTTCTAGGTTTTCGGGACTATCCTATTCGTCAAAAGTCACTTTTTGATGTTTTAGCCTAATCGACGATCTATCCTATGTGCACAGTCAACAAAGTCCATTCGTCGATTTTCTAAGTTCGTACAACGTTTTACAGGTGCTGGAAAATAAATTTAGTTCAAGTTGACGGTTTTTAGTTTAGGGTTCAGTCAGCTATTGTGGGGGTTTCTACGAGTTTCGGGACCAACCTGAATGATGATCACGCGTAAATCCGGCGTCGGATCTGGAAACAGTTACGGATCACGTCGCTGCTTTAGTTACTTGCCTGCGGTAGCGCGGATCTATCTGCGTCATCAGATTTACGGTATTAAGTTAACAACCCCTAATCAAATTATTAGGTCTTACATATAAATATTGCCTCTGTATAATTATACAGAAAGTGACTTTTGGTTCATTATAGGCCTTAACAACTATATTCATTCTGACTTATCACTAACCAATTTTCACATCAATGTTGTTAACATTAGCCTAATAATGAGGTGGCACTAACCACATACTGGATATGTAGCAATTTAATTACAATAAGACTTTACTGATAACTTAACATACTGAGTAAGTAATAATTTAACAACACACCGAATTAATTAATTATTCTACCTTACAGACTATCCATCAGATAGATGTTCTTAGGGTACCGCTCACGTAGGAAGCTATGTAGTATTTATGAGGAAAATCCCCACCAAACACAGCACATGGAATAAAATTCTGTACGTGTTCTTACCCATATTAAAATACTCCATGCACATCACTAATGTACTCCATGTATAACACAACTTATATAAGGTACTCACAGGTTTTGGTTGGTAGATGGCGGACGGCGTCGCGGCCTCGGGGTGGTGGCCTTGGCTGGACCGGGCGGCGGATAGGGTTGCGGCAGCGAGGTCCTTATGGAGGCGTAGCTCGTCGGGATCCGAGGGGGATGACCGGCAGTTGCTGAGGTTGCGCTTGCGGGGTGTTGGCCGTGAGCGCTGAAGCGAAGGGGAAAAGATAGAAACGGAGGGTGGTCCGGTGGCTGTTGATGATGGCCGGAGTGCGCGCAGGGGACATGGTGGCCGGCAGCCTACGGGGAGAAGAAATGCCGACGGTTGCTCGGCGTTGCGTGGACTGCAGGGAGGGGCCGGAGGAAAATGAAGGGGGTGCTAGGCCTGCGCTCGGGTTTTGGAGGAAAAAACCTAGGGGTAGCTTACGTAGGGGAAGGATGAGAGAACAGGTAAAATATGGGCTTGCTGCTCCTCTTGTGTGCGGCTAAAAAAACAACGAAACCCTAGTTCTCTAGGTACAGCTATATAGAGAGGAGGGTGATTGAAGAAACGTGGGTGAGAGAGAGTGCAGCACGTGGGGAACTGGGCGGTTGTTGGGATTTTAGGGATTTATTTAGTCTAGGTAAAATTTGATAGGAACGTTAAGATTCTTTCATGGAGAAAAATTTGTTAAGGTTTGATATCAGGTTAGGATTTGATATAATTTAAAAGTTATATATATATCTCTCTTTATTATCTTAACCCAACAACTCGTGTACAGCAAGTTGCAACTTCTAACAATTAGAGTTAGGTTTAAAAAAATGAGATTTTGTTATATGATAATGAACTCAAGAGAGAGAGAGAGAGAGAGAGAGAGAGAGAGAGAGAGAATTTCATTGCTAAGAAATAAGTCTCCCTAGCTAAGAGCCATGGTGCTCTATTTATATATCTCATAGTGGGGAGGCCAAAAGCCTCTAGGAGACCAAGGGTCCACATTACTCTAAGTAATGGGGGCCTAATGAATGGGTAATGAAGGAGGGGAGGCCAAAGGCCTCCCTTATTCATAACACTCCCCCTTACACATTCATCACTTCGGTCTCAGCTACTGAGGCAAGGGGTGGATACTTCTGGATCCAGAGTAAGTGTGTTTGTCTCGTTAAAACCTTAGCTGTGGAAAACCCAGTGGAAAAACCCAACAGCTTAAGGAAAAAGAGTGCAACCCACATGTTACTCCCCCTGATCCGTACAAGCTTCAGGCTTGCAGGTCTTTCAACTGTCGCATACCAATGTTCTTTACAAGCTTTACAAAAGTACATTTAGGCAATGCCTTAGTAAAAAGATCAGCTAAGTTGTTGCATGACTGGATCTGTCGAACTTCAATCTGCTTGTCGTTCTTCTACTCGTGCGTCCAGAAAAACTTGGGAGAAATGTGTTTTGTCCTGTCGCCTTTGATGTAGCCCTTCTGAAGCTGAGCAATGCATGCGGCGTTGTCTTCAAATAGGGCAGTAGGCTCCAGATCACTGGTCTTCAGGCCAGTGGATTGGAGGATGTGTTAGACGACGGAGCGTAGCCAAAAACATTCTCTGCTCGCCTCATGGATCGCGATGAGCTCTGCATGGTTGGAAGATGTAGCAGTAGTGGTTTGTTTTACCGATCTCCAAGAGATAGCAGTACCTCCGTAGGTAAATACAAAACCTGTTTGAGATTTTGCCGTGTGCGGATCAGAGAGATAACCTGCATCAGCATAACCAAACAATTTGGGGGAGGCACCTCTCTGGTAGTAAAGTCCAAGATCAATGGAACCCTGAAGGTATCGCAGAAGATGCTTTACTCCGTTCCAGTGGCGCTTTGTGGGCGCAGAACTGTGTCTGGCTAGTAGATTAACTGTAAACGCTATATCGGGACGCGTACAGTTAGCCAGATATAGAAGTGCTCCAATGGCACTGAGGTAGGGTACTTCAGGACCCAGTATCTCCTCCCCCTCTTCCAGTGGCCGGAAGGGGTCCTTATGTACATCTAGTGATCTTACGACCATAGGAGTACCTAAAGGATGACTTTTATCCATATGAAACTTGCGTAGAAGTTTCTTTGTATAATTAGATTGGTGTAATAGGATTCCACCTCTTAGGTGTTCTATCTGTAATCCAAGACAATACTTTGTTTTGCCTAGGTCTTTCATTTCAAAAGTATGTTTAAGGCTTTCAGATATCTCTTTGATCTCTGCAGGAGATCCTATGAGATTTAAGTCATCTACATATACAGCTATGATCACAAATCCTGTTCCCGTTCTTTTGATAAAGATACACGGGCAGACTTCGTTATTCGTGAATCCTTGCTGTGCAAGAAAATCACTTAGTCTGTTATACCACATCTTGCCCGATTGTTTTAGACCATATAATGATCTATGTAGCCTTACAGAGAATACGTCCCGAGGTATCTCTTTCATCTCTGGGGGTAGATTAAACCCATCAGGAAGTCTCATATAGATATTTTTATCTATATCGCCATATAGATATGCAGTCACAACGTCCATGAGCTGCATTTCTAGGCTTTCCAGAGAAGTTAGGCTGATTAAAAATCGGAAGGTGATCGAATCCATGACCGGGGAATACGTATCTTCGTAATCAATCCCCGGTCTTTGGGAAAATCCCTGGGCTACAAGGCGTGCCTTATAGCGAACGATCACATTATTTTCATCTCTTTTTCTTATGAAAACCCACTTATATCACACAGGTTTTACACCTACTGGTGTTTGGACTACTGGTCCAAAGACTTTGCGTTTTAAGAGTGAGTCCAGCTCTACTCTTATTGCCTCGTCCCACTTTGGCCAATCATCTCTGCGTTTACATTCTGCTAGAGATCGTGGTTCGACGTCATCGTCATATTCAGTGACGTGAACGGCAATATCGAACTCAAAATCGTCGTCGACGACTATGCTATTTCTGTCCAGTACTTCTCCAGTACGTACAAAATTTAATGATGTTTCTCCTATTGTTTCCTCTGCTGGGGAAATCAGGAGGGGAGAAGTAGCTGGTCTGAGCTCAGCATCCTGTGGAGGGATAATCTTAGTATCGCCAGGAGTCTTCCTCTTTCGAGGAACTTTATCTTTTGAACCTGGTGGGCGTCCTCTTTTCATTTGAGGTACAACCAATTCTGCTGCCGGTGGGCTGCATCCATCTATGGGGATGTCAATCCTAGCTGGCGTATTGGCAGCATGGACGTGTGAACGGACAATCTTCTGGTTGTCCGTGAATTTATCCGGTAAAAGATGTACTGTATTCTGGATGTGAAGGATCTTCAGGATCTCATCTTCACACAGATTAGTACGCGGATCATATAGGGACAAAGACTTCTGGTCCCAACTAATGGTCTCAGAAGCTTCTGGCTTCTTAGACTGTGTGCCCAGTTTTGGAAAAAATTTCTCATTAAATTCACAGTCTGCAAAACGTGCCTTGAATGCGTCACCCGTCAGGGGTTCAAGGTATCTGATAATAGAGGGCGAATCAAACCCAATATATATACCTAGACGACGCTGAGGACCCATTTTGGTCCTCTGCGGTGGTGCTATTGGGACATATACCGCACAACCAAACACTCTCAAATGAGAGATATCCGGAGGTGCGCCGTATGCTAGTTGCATCGGGGATAAAGTGTGACCTCCAGAGGGTCTTATCCTAATAAGTGATGCGGCATGTAAAATAGCATGCCCCCAAGCATCCACAGGCAACAGGGATTGCATAAGCAATGGACGTGCAATCCATTGGAGTCTCTTTATAAGAGCCTCAGCTAATCCGTTTTGGGTGTGAACATGTGCTACCGGATGTTCAACTTCAATACCCGTTGCCCGGCAATAGTCTTCGAAGACTTGTGAAGTAAATTCTCCCGCATTATCAAGACGTAGTTTCTTGATATGGTTATCGGGGAAATGAGCACGCAACCTTATTATTTGTGCCAATAGCTTTGGAAAAGCTAGGTTGCGGGTGGACAATAGGCACACATAAGACCATTTGGTTGATGCATCAATCAGTACCATGAAGTACCGAAATGGGCCACTTGCGGGGTGAATAGGCCCGCAAATGTCACCATGAATTCTCTCAAGGAAGCCAGGAGACTCTAACCCCACTTTCAGGAGGGACGGTCTCGTTATAAGTTTTCCCTTGAAACAAGGGAGACATGGAAATTCACCCTTTTGAAGAATCTTCAGGTTCTTCAATTTGTGTCCACGGGATTCAGAAATGATGCGTCGCATCATTGCTGTTCCAGGGTGACCAAGTCTATTGTGCCAGAGTTCGAACTCTGGCAGTGATTGGCACGTCTGGTGCTCAGTCATATTGGCTTCTATTGGTTGAATGCATGTTTGGTAGAGACCCGACGGGAGTCCCTTGAATCGTTCGCAGATGATCTTCCGGTCATCTTTCTGACGAGTTACATAGAGATATTCAACCGTATTTTCATCTCTGGTTTCTAAGTGATATCCGTTTAAACGGAAATCCTTGAAACTTACGAGATTCCTATTTGATTTAGGAGAGAATAATGCATTTTTTATTTGAAGTCTTGTGTTATTTGGGAGCAGTATAATTGCTTCACCAGATCCTTCGATTATTTGGGACAGTCCTGAAATTGTGATAACAGGACCGTCATATTTATTTACGCTATTAAAATAGCAATGATCGCGAAGGATTGTGTGCGTTGAGGCACTGTCCACTAGGCACTCAGACATCATCTATATAAGCAAAAACGAAATTTTATTTGAGCGAAAATGTAAACATTCATTCGAAAATAAAAGTTCGTACTTAAGCAAATAAAAGATGAAGATACATTTAATTCTAAAAATCATAGATAAACGATGATGCTCAATCGAGAAGGTCGTCGTTCTCGAAGTCTTTTGCAGTAAACATTGTTGGTGGCTGAACAGTCGCCAAGTTAGTTTCAGGTAGAGACTTCTGGCTCGCCTGGTATAGATCCTGGAGGTGGCGAGGAGTGCGGCAGTTTCTGGACCAATGGCCAGTCATGCCGCATCTATGGCATTTATCCTCCCAGTTCTTCTTTGGAAGTGACACTTGCTCGGTGTTCTTTCGCTTCCAAGTGAAATTTCTTTTTCCCTTATTGTTTTTGTTTGTCTGTGGAGCTGCACCTCTTGGTTGCTTCATTATAGCTTTCCCTTTAGTGTTTTTAGCCTTCCTCTTATTTTTCCACTTCTGGGGAGAAACATGGTGGGCTTCAGGGATAGGGGCAGTGCCAGCTGGACGTAAGTTATGAGTTGCAAGCAGTAAGTCTCGATTCTGCTCTGCCCTAAGTAGGCATGAGATCAGATCGGAAAATTTCGTGAAATTGCGTTCACGATACTGCTGCATGAGGATTGCATCTTTCTCGTGAAACGAGGTAAATGTCTTTTCCAACATGCGCTGTTCTGTCACTTCTTCACCGCACAACTTCAGGCGTGAGGTGATGTTATGAAGTGCAGAATTGTACTCAGTGACGGACTTATAGTCCTGAAGTCTGAGGTTTTCCCACTCATAACTGGCACGGGGCAATATAACATCAATTTGATGTTTATACCGTGCTTCCAGTGCTGTCCACAGGTCCATCGGGTCCTCAACCGTTAAGTATTCGGCCTTTAAGGTCCGATCTATATGCTTCCTAATGTAGATTATGGCTTTCGCCTTATCTACATCGGATACAATGGTTGTGGGGCTGCTGCTAGCTGTAGCAGAAGCTTCGGCCGCTGCTGGGGCCGAGGAAGGAGCCAAAATGGACCCAAGGAGGGCCATTGAACGCAAGTGGAACTTCAGGTCCACTCGCCAACTCAGGTAATTTGTCCCTGCAGAATCGAGGACCTCGAAATCGACGCTTGCCAATTTTGCCATTTATCTACGTATTTTAAAATGAGCATGAATTAATTAAAATTCAAAAATTCATGCATAAAGAAATAAACAAGTAAAAATGCGGGGATCGGCCAGATACCCAAAATAGTACATAGTCCAAAGTTCGTTTAAAGTCCATAATAGAAAAAAAAATAATACAACTTTGGAAACCCAAACTGAACTGGGTCCCTATATCTCCGTCTTCATATGCTGTTGCATCGAGCTTTGGCTTACACAGTCATGAATCGACTTCTTGCGGTCCAGCGGACTCGGCCAGTGAATTGACTAAGCCAGGACCACTTGTTACCCAGTCAAGCTAGGTTGGTCCAGCAAACTTAGCCAAGCACATTGACCGACATCATGATCCATTGAAGGAGTTTTCATCAATTCTATGTGCTGTTGCATCGAGCTTTGGATTTAAAATGCAAATTTCCTCACTTACAAATTCTCTCAAAAGAAAATAAAAGTGCAAGGAAAGTAAATAGGTATACAATGGCCGATCCCGAAAAACACATTTTTACTTATTTAAACATCCACGCAGTTCTAAATATGCTACTGGCATAAAAATGAACAACCACGCATATATCTCAAACAAAACATATTTATAAAGGAAACTAGAAAATATAATTATCTCGTAGACCACGTGGAAACGTCATACACCGTTAGGTTAGTTGACTAACGGCAGAGCGGTCTCAGGATCTTTAAGATAGTTATATTTTGAAAAATAGAATCCTAGTAAACCATAAATAATAATTTGCAAAAGCGATGTTTAAATAAAGTTGTCAACATGGACTATAGAAATTATTTGTGATTTAACATAGAGGATAGTCCCTTTTAAGTAATTGGCTTCAGGCCATTATTTAGTGGGCAAAAATAATAACCGTTAAGTAATTGGGGCTGCAGGCCCAATTAATTTATTTAGTTATTGATAGGCACAAGTGAGCAACAGAGGTGCTATGAGTATACACAACTGCCCCTGATAACGTGTATTACAGAATGTTCTACACGTTATGGATTCCATTGATTGATTATGTGAAGAAACATAATCATCGTGAAATAAACATTCTCATGAATGAATGTGACTGTACTGGAAGAATTGATTGGATGCCATAGCCATTCTATTACATTTTTGGATGAATAATGATAGCACTTGCTGTTAAATAAGTGAAAAGTTTTAATATACATCTGGGAGACTCAAAAGTGCCATCTTAAAATCTAGTAAGGTTGGCAACTAGAATCTTGTTTAACTCCAAGTGCACTCATTTCATAACAAAATGTATATATCTTTATGAAACCTGATAAAGGTAAATTCCCAGATGAAGTAAGAACTACACTTAATTTGTGAAGTACTTTATCGGTAGCTGGTGTTACACGACTTCTAACATGAGGATACATAACGATAGCTGGTCTAACATGAGGATATATCGATGTATCATAACTTTATGTTGTCATGCTGGTTAATGTGGAAATGGTCCTCGTTAGGCTGAACGTATAACACATTCATTGGTTAACTTAACACTTTCCGGTTTACTTTTCTAACGTGTTCAAATTCTGTTTCTCGCAAAAATCAATAAATGGTGGAATAATTATAAAGACCATAATAGATTGTTGGATCTATGAACCAGTCAAAATAGCATGCAGACAAATAAGACATAAGACAAGCTGTCTAGACAGATTAGACAATATGGTTCCAGGCTGATGCTCCTAACACACAAGATTGGTCGAGAGGTTTAGGGCTAATGAATAGGAAATTAATATCACAAACCGGAAGCAGAAGGGCCCAAAACTTGGGGAGAATGGCAACTCAGGACATAGCACACAGCGTTTTGGGAGCAATTATGATGTGTATGGTTTTTTGTTTTTTTTAATTTGTATTATTTATTGTATTTTAACAAGGCATGATATTGTATTTAGCCGATTTTAAACAAGCCAAAAAGAGGTTGTAAAAAACCATGGCTAAGATTAAAAATTTGTTTATCTACGGGATCGATGGAAATTACCTCTAGATTGAAAATCTAGGGAAGATCGAAAAACGAGAAGATCCGTAGAGACAAAAATCCACGCTCCGAAAACGCCCAAGAGATTCCTTTAGCAATGCACGCCAAAGAGAAAATCCGCCACGAACAGCAGCAACCAGAGATTCCTATGCGCGTAACAAATTAGAGGATGGATTTTGGAGTGTAGAAAAGCTCAAAAAAGAGGAGCAAAAGTGCTGATAACGTGTTATATGATAATGAACTCAAGAGAGAGAGAGAGAGAGAATTTCATTGCTAAGAAATAAGTCTCCCTAGCTAAGAGCCATGGTGCTCTATTTATATATCTCATAGTGGGGAGGCCAAAAGCCTCTAGGAGACCAAGGGTCCCCATTACTCTAAGTAATGGGGGCCTAATGAATGGGTAATGAAGGAGGGGAGGCCAAAGGCCTCCCTCATTCATAACAGATTTATAGTAGTAATAATAAATAAATATATATAACCCAAATTTGCAACTTCACCCCTGGGCATCCAAAAATTATAAACAAGATACCAGGACGATCGCGCCTCCGAGAGGGTCGTGAATACGGGGTCCGGTCGCGCGTTTGAGCTACGGAAAGCAATAAAAAAATCAAATACTGAAAACGTATATGAAACACATCTACACGCTAAAATACATACGGTCGGAACGTGACCGTTACATCCTACACACCTTAAAGAAAATTCCGTCCTCGGAATTTCTAACACCTACTGATCAGGAAATAAAAGCGGATAGCGCTCTCTCATCTCATCTTCGCGCTCCCAAGTGGACTCCCCAGGTGATCCGTGACACCACATCACCCTCACCAGGTCGACTACTTTATTCCTCATTTGCTTCTGACGTCGGTCCAAAATTTGCACAGGCTGTTGGTCATATGTCAGGTCCGGACGGACCGTAATCTCTGAGAAATCCACAGTGTGCGACGGGTCACTGACGTATCGATGTAACTGGGATACGTGGAATACGTCGTGAACACCCTCCAAAGATGGTGGCAGAGCAAGGCGATAGGCCACTGCTCCCACATGCTCTAGCACGTCAAATGGTCCAATATACCTCGGACTCAGCTTGCCCTTCTTCCCAAAACGAATAACTCCGCGGTTCGGAGAAATCTTCAGGAAGACGTGATCTCCAGGCTGGAACTCCAAATGTCTCCTCTTGGCATCTGCCCAATGCTTGAAGCGATCCTGTGCAACTCTAAGCTTCTCCCTGATGTCCCTCACGACATCCACAGCTTCAACTATCATCTCCAGACCCAACAGCTCCCGATCTCCGATGTCATCCCAGCTCAGTGGCGATCGACATTTCCTTCCATATAAGGCAGCAAACGGCGCCATGCCAATGCTCGCATGGTAGTTGTTGTTATAAGAAAACTCCACCAAATGGAGATGGTCCTCCCAAGATCCCTTTGTAACAACTGCTTTTCATGTATCTGGATTTAATATAATATAATATATGTTTTGGTGGATTTTCTCCTCTTGTGTTGTTTTCGTCTCCGTAGATTTCATTTTCGATCGATTCGTTGTATTTTCTCGCTTCTTCCTTAGGATTGTCGATTTCGAAGTAAGTCACTCGTGACAGACTTCATAACGGTCGTATCTGACTGTTAGATCAAGCCTAGGAGTCATAGGAATCGATCCCGGGGCCCCGCGCTCCGTATCGGTACTTTCTGTGCTCATTAGCCGGTGTAAGAAGGGCCACCGACCGACTAGATGACGATCCAGTCGGTCGGCAATCCTTCTTGGACCGACTAGTTAGCTTTCTAAATTTCTCAGAAGTTACTGTTTATCGTTAGTCGGTCTAAGAACGTTGGTTGACCGACTAGGTTGCAAACTAGTCGGTCAGCAATGCTTCTTGAACCGACTGACTCATCAAATTATTTTTGTATCAGTTACTGTTCACTCTTAGTCGGTCTAAGAACGTTCATCGACCGACTAGATGCCAAACTAGTCGGTCAGTATTTGTTCATGGACCGACTAACTCTAGAATCCTAATTTCACCTATAGCTACTGTTTACACTTAGTCGGTCTGCGTTGGTCGACCGACCGACTAGTTGTCAAACTAGTCGGTCAGTGGTTGTTCTTTGACCGACTAACTAGTGCTGTAAACCCTAGTTTTGCCCTAGCCGCCAGCCTAGCCTATAAATACCCAACCCAAACGTTTTCTTCCCCTCCAACTCGACCCTAAACCCTAAAATCGCCCCCATTGATCCCCCACCTTCCTCCAAGCTCCATTGCTTCATTCCAAGCCCTAAAACCTTCATCCAATCCATCCATCTACTCTATCTACCCCTCATCTTCCCCAAATCTCCATCAAAACCCATCAAATTCCCCAAATCCCCCAAAACCCTAGTTTCCCCAAACTTCTCCAATCTCTTCCAGATTTGATCCTAGGGTTCCCCGGAGTGTTCCTTCCGTCTCCTCTCGGTAAGAAATCGATCTACCGTTGTTTTCTCAACCTATTTATATTTTTATAAAAGCCCTAATTAATTTCATGTGTTTGATGTTTGTTTCCCCCTTAACAGCGATTTCCCCCGTAGATAGCATCCGTGTGACGAAGTAGTCGCCATCCCCGGTGCTAGGCAAGTGAAACTTGCCACTTAGGGTTTAGGCCATGTTTTAGGCCATTTGCATGTTGTAGGCGTAAAAGAGGCTAGGCGACGAAATGATACTCGCCTAGGCGCAAATTGGGGAACTAGCTTGACAACGAAGCTAGTTCCAACACATATAGCATGTTGCACAAATCCCATGTCATGTTTACTTTCAATTAACGGTACGCGAATATGTTCATGTCATTGCATTTCGCCTGTCACGTTTAATTCAATTAACTGTACGCAAATAAATTGTCATGACCTCGCATTCTTTAGATATTGTTGTGATTGCGTAGCTTCGCTACAATGTTGTGTTCCTGGCTCGTGTTCCAGAAGCGGGCCATGTGTTGGTTGATAGCCAATGCCCGAATTGCGTGTTCCGGCTAGGTGTTCCCTACGCCATACTAATGTTCCTGGCTCGTGACCAGAAGCGAGCATAATGAGTTGCTAACCCCAACGCTCGATACATTGAATTGTGAACTAAGAATGCGAGCTCAATGTGCGGGGCAACCCTAGGCTTGCTAGATGAGCTCAATGTGCAGGGACCCCAGGCTCCATGTCGTGTAAATATTGGATAGTGTTTAGTGCCGATCGGTCTGAAATGCTATGCCATTCAGCGAAGGGCCTAAACACCTACAAAATGTGAATTGATTGAACTGATAGTAGCTTGGCTACTCTTGTCTTGTCCCGATAAATTGTTCTCTTGTACAAATTGTCTCGCCATGTTTTAATTGTGCACTCATGTTGTAACTGCCATGTCATGCATACTAAACTGCTAGGTTGCTAGATGCCTCACTTTCAGTTTCCTTGCCCAAGTCTTTTTAGACTTGCTGACATGTGCCCCTTTACTCTTTTGGGTGACACATGTTAGATCCTGAGCCCGAGTACCTCGTTGAGGACGAGGTGTTTGCTGACGCCGAGCCCGAGCTTGTGTTTGACGGGGAGTACGTGGACACTGGGGACCAGTCCTAGTGTCTTCGTGTGTTTTACTTTTGTTAGACAGTTGTTTTGTTATCGGTGCGTAGCACCTATATTTTGTTATGTCGTTTCTTTGTTGGCCTTGTTCTGGGCCTTTAGACTCTTTTCTTTTAGCCTGGTGGCTTTTCTGGATGTTGAACTTATTTGTGATGTTGGACAATTTTTGTGAGATGTGAATTTTATTTCAGTCTCTCCTTGTGTTATTATTGCTATTCTGTTGTGGTTACAGGGACCTGTTTTTGTATTGTGGACGCTTATCGGGTTTGGGGCTTCACAGCTCCACTCTCGTGCGGACCTTCTCACGTCTCGCCTCCATTTTAGGGAAGCGGGTCGTGACAGGTTTTAGTGGTGGCCCATGCAGGTCTCCTTCTGTAACTGCGATTTTTGGAATAGCGATAATAATATTAGAATGTCCAATAAATTAAGTTCGACGTCCGAGTCATAAGCTAAGAGTCTAATCTGATTTGTTTTCCGTGTCATTAGATGGCAGGAAGGCGTTTCACCCGCGGTGGTGGTAGTGGTGCGCTCCCTCATGATGAGGAGCCTGAGCGGGAACCCACCAGCGGTGAGATGATGCGGATGATGATCCAGATGATGCAAGTGCAGCAGGGCGTGCTTTTGCAAGTCCAGAATGCTCCACTTGGTCGAGCTGCCCGGGCTCTTCCGGATGCCCCTCGCTCTGAGCCAGGAGCGAAGCAATTTCGGGAGCTGGGTCCCGCATATTTTGATGGTTCTGAGGGTCCTCTGGCTGCCGATGAGTGGATTCGGAACGTCGAGGACAACCTGAAGATGGCCAAGATCACCCCGGCTGGATGGGTTGATTTGGCGAAGAGGCAGCTGAAGGATAACGCCAGGAATTGGTGGGATGCGGAAGAGAAGTTGTTGGTGGAGCCGATAGCTTGGGCTACCTTCAAAGCCAGATTTGAGGGTGAGTTCTTCCCGAAGGCTGCCAAGGAGGAGATGCTGCAGCGTTTTATCGATTTGAAGCAGGGGAACTCGTCGGTGGACATGTACCACCAGGAGTTCATGAGGCTTAGTCGGTTTGCGCCGAAGATGGTGCAGGACGCTGAGGAGAGAGCTCAGAGGTTCCTGCAGGGGCTTGCTTCAGAGCTCCAGAGTTTTGTGACCTCCTCTGACCGGGAATCTTATCAGAAGGTTCTGGTCGCTGCTAAGAGGCAGGAGCTGCTCGTGAACCAGAGGAAGGGGTCTGTTGTTGGTGCTGGGAAGAGGCCTGTGGAGCAGGCGAGGGCTGTGGTTAGACCTGGATTCAGGCCTAATCAGTCCGCTCAGTTTAAGAGGCCAGGAGGGTCTATTCCGAAGATCTGCCATTTCTGCGGCAAGCCTGGTCACGTCAAGGATCAGTGTCGGAAGTTTCTGGGCCAGTGTCTGGTTTGCGGTGATGCTTCTCATGTCGCGAAGGATTGTCGGCATGCGGATCCGCTGCGGAGGGCTCCTGTTACAGCTCAGCCATTGCAGCAGCGAGCGCCTGTTCCTGCTGGACGTGGAGCAGCTCTTGTTCCGCAGAGGCAGGCTTTTCGGCAGGCTGTTCCGCTGAGGAGGCAGGCTTTTCTGATGACCGCTGCGGAGAGCGCGGCTGTGGATGAGGTTATCGCAGGTAATCCTCAATCTAGCTGTTACTTTCCTAGCTGGTTTTGATTGCTAGATTTTGTTGTTTGCTTGAACATGGTTGTTTGCTAGATTAGGGTTTGATTGTTAATTGCTTGATTAGGTGTGATTTTGGTTTGCACATTTCCTGCACGAGTCCTCTTTGACTCTGGTGCATCGATGTGCATTATTTCTCGGAGCTTCGTGGAGAGGCATTCCTTGTCGACGTCCCCTCTCCCCAAGAGTTGGAATATCGTTACAGGGAATGGTGTGGTCTCGGTGCATCGTGGTTGCAATTCTTGCCCGTTGGTGGTCTGTGGACATGAGCTTTTCGCTGATTTCATTGTCCACGACATCATCAACTATGATGCAGTTCTTGGGATGGATTGGCTTGCGAGCTTCTATGCTACGATCGACTGTCGGAGGAAGAAGGTGGTGTTCGAGATTCCAGGACATCCAGTGTTTGAGTTCAGTCGTGGTAGCAGTTCGCTTGATCCTGTCAGATTTCGGGCCAGGCCGGTGGAGGCTGTGGCTATGCAGATGGAGCTGGAGTGGCCAGCTGTGGTGCGTGATTTTGGCGACGTCTTCCCCGAGGAGATGTCTGGTTTGCCGCCTGATCGAGCTTTGGAATTTTCTATCGATCTTGTTCCAGGTGCGCAGCCGATTTCGAAGGCGCCGTATCGTATGGCACCTGCAGAGTTGGAAGAGTTGCGGAAGCAGTTGGATGAGCTTTTGCAGAAGGGTTATATTAATCCTAGCGTGTCTCCGTGAGGAGCACCGGTGTTGTTGGTTAAGAAGAAGGATGGTTCGCGTCGCATGTGCGTGGACTATCGGGAGTTGAATGCGGTGACCATTAAGAATAAATACCCGTTGCCTCGCATCGATGATATTTTTGATCAGCTTGGAGGTTCGAGGGTGTTTTCTAAATTGGATTTGAGGAGTGGTTACCATCAGTTGAAGGTGAAGAAGGGAGATGTTCCGAAGACAGCGTTCAGGACGAAGTATGGACACTATGAGTTCGTGGTTATGCCTTTCGGCGTAACTAACGCGCCTGCAGTTTTCATGAATCTGATGAACCTGATTTTCTACGACTTTTTGGATAAGTTTGTCGTTATCTTTATTGACGACATTCTGATCTATTCGAAGTCGGAGGAAGAGCATGCCTCGCACTTAAGGACGGTGTTGGAGATTTTGAGGAAGCATCGTTTGTATGCTAAGTTTTCGAAGTGCGAGTTTTGGCTGGATCGAGTTGCTTTTCTCGGGCATGTGGTGACTGGAGATGGTATCTCAGTGGACCCCGAGAAGATTCGGGCCATCAGGGAGTGGCCTGTTCCGTCGTCAGCGTCTGAGATTCGGAGTTTTCTTGGACTTGCTGGTTATTATCGGCGATTCATTAAGGAATTTTCTCGTATTGCTGAGCCGATGACCAGGTTGACGCAGAAGGATGTTGCTTATGTTTGGTCGGGTGATTGTGAGAGTGCTTTTGGTATTCTGAAGGAGAGGTTGACGAGTGCCCCTATTCTTGTTGTGCCTGATCGCAGCGGTGGATTTGAGATCTTTTGCGATGCCTCTGGCAAGGGTCTCGGTTGTGTGTTGCATCAGCACGGGCATGTTGTGGCGTATGCGTCTCGTCAGCTTAAGGTTCATGAGAAGAATTATCCGACGCATGATTTGGAGTTGGCTGCCGTTGTGTTTGCTCTTAAGATTTGGAGGCACTTCTTGCTGAGTGAGAAAGTGAAGATTTTCACCGATCACAAAAGCTTGAAGTATATTTTCACTCAGAAGGAGCTCAACATGCGACAGCGTCGATGGTTGGAGCTTATGGCGGATTATGATATTGATTTGCAGTTTCACCCTGGCAAGGTGAATGTGGTTCCAGATGCTTTGAGTAGGCTGCCAGCGGTGATGATTTTGACCTCGCAGTGGAGATTGCAGCAGGATTTTTGCGAGTCTGGCGTGGAGATTGTTCTTCCTGGGGAGGCTTCGTCGTTGATGTACATGCAGGTACAGTCGACGATCGTGGATCGGATTAAGGCTGGCCAGGCCAAGGATCCGAAGCTGGCGAGGATTCGGGAGATGGTGGAGGCCGGTCTGCGGACTGACTTCTTGATTCATGAGGATGGCTCGCTGAGGTTTGGAGCCAGGTTGTGTGTGCCAGCTGGGGATATCAGAGAGGAGCTGATGGTGGAGGCACACAGTTCGCCGTATTCTGTGCATCCTGGTGGCACCAAGATGTACCAGGATCTTCGTCTGAATTATTGGTGGCATGGTATGAAAAGGAGCGTGGCTCGGAGTGTAGCCAAGTGCTTGGTTTGCCAGCAAGTGAAGGCGGAGCATCAGCGTTCGGCCGGGTTGCTACAACCGCTTCCGATTCCGGAGTGGAAGTGGCAACACATCACTATGGATTTCGTGACTGGACTACCTCGGAGTCCGAAGCAGAATGACGCGATTTGGGTGATCGTAGATCGATTGACCAAATCTGCGCATTTTATTCCGTTCCGAGTGGGACAGTCCACTGAGGCGCTAGCGAGGAGATATATGGAGGTAAAATTCTTTTACTCTCCGTTTTTATTTCCTTTTCCTAGTTTGGATAGTGATGTAACGTGAATTGTGCAGGAGGTTGTGCGACTTCACGGAGTCCCCGTGAGTATCGTGTCTGACAGAGACACGAGGTTCACATCTCAGTTCTGGCAGAGTTTGCAGAAGAGCTTGGGTACGCGTCTGAGTTTCAGCACGGCGTACCACCCGCAGACGGATGGCCAGTCCGAGAGGACGATTCAGATTTTGGAAGACATGCTGAGGGCGTGCATGTTGGATTTCAAGGGTTCGTGGGAGGACCATCTACACTTGGTGGAATTTTCCTACAACAACAGCTTCCAGGCGAGTATTGGCATGGCGCCTTTCGCTGCTCTTTATGGAAGGAAATGTCGATCGCCATTGAGTTGGGATGACGTTGGTGATCGGGAGTTGTTGGGACCTGAGATGATCGTGGAGGCCGTGGATATCGTCAGGAATATTCGGGAGAGGTTGAGAATTGCTCAGGACTGTTTTAAGCATTGGGCGGATGCTAAACGTCGTCCTTTGGAGTTTCAGCCGGGCGACCATGTGTTCTTGAAGATTTCCCCGAATCGTGGTGTGATTCGTTTCGGGAAGCGCGGAAAGTTGAGCCCGCGATACATTGGACCGTTTGACGTTTTGGAGAGGGTTGGCGAGGTAGTTTATCGCTTGGCCTTGCCGCCATCTTTGGAAGGAGTTCACAATGTTTTCCATGTGTCGCAGCTTCGTCGATACATTAGCGATCCGTCTCATGCGGTGGATTTTTCGGAGATTACCGTTCGCCCCGATATGACGTATGACCAGTATCCAGTGCAGATTCTGGACAGGCGTCAGAAATCGCTTCGGAACAAGATTGTCAATCTTGTGAGGGTGATGTGGCGACACGGTTCACCTGGAGAGTCTACTTGGGAGAATGAGGATGAGGTGCGAGAGCGTTTCCCACTTTTGTTTCCGGACTCGTGAGTTTTGGAAATTCCGAGGACGGAATTTTTCTTAAGTTGGGGAGGATGTAACAACTGCTTTTCATGTATCTGGATTTAATATAATATAATATATGTTTTGGTGGATTTTCTCCTCTTGTGTTGTTTTCGTCTCCGTAGATTTCATTTTCGATCGATTCGTCGTATTTTCTCGCTTCTTCCTTAGGATTGTCGATTTCGAAGTAAGTCACTCGTGACGGACTTCATAACGGTCGTATCTGACTGTTAGATCAAGCCTAGGAGTCATAGGAATCGATCCCGGGGCCCCGCGCTCCGTATCGGTACTTTCTGTGCTCATTAGCCGGTGTAAGAAGGGCCACCGACCGACTAGATGACGATCCAGTCGGTCGGCAATCCTTCTTGGACCGACTAGTTAGCTTTCTAAATTTCTCAGAAGTTACTGTTTATCGTTAGTCGGTCTAAGAACGTTGGTTGACCGACTAGGTTGCAAACTAGTCGGTCAGCAATGCTTCTTGAACCGACTGACTCATCAAATTATTTTTGTATCAGTTACTGTTCACTCTTAGTCGGTCTAAGAACGTTCATCGACCGACTAGATGCCAAACTAGTCGGTCAGTATTTGTTCATGGACCGACTAACTCTAGAATCCTAATTTCACCTGTAGCTACTGTTTACACTTAGTCGGTCTGCGTTGGTCGACCGACCGACTAGTTGTCAAACTAGTCGGTCAGTGGTTGTTCTTTGACCGACTAACTAGTGCTGTAAACCCTAGTTTTGCCCTAGCCGCCAGCCTAGCCTATAAATACCCAACCCAAACGTTTTCTTCCCCTCCAACTCGACCCTAAACCCTAAAATCGCCCCCATTGATCCCCCACCTTCCTCCAAGCTCCATTGCTTCATTCCAAGCCCTAAAACCTTCATCCAATCCATCCATCTACTCTATCTACCCCTCATCTTCCCCAAATCTCCATCAAAACCCATCAAATTCCCCAAATCCCCCAAAACCCTAGTTTCCCCAAACTTCTCCAATCTCTTCCAGATTTGATCCTAGGGTTCCCGGAGTGTTCCTTCCGTCTCCTCTCGGTAAGAAATCGATCTACCGTTGTTTTCTCAACCTATTTATATTTTTATAAAAGCCCTAATTAATTTCATGTGTTTGATGTTTGTTTCCCCCTTAACAGCGATTTCCCCCGTAGATAGCATCCGTGTGACGAAGTAGTCGCCATCCCCGGTGCTAGGCAAGTGAAACTTGCCACTTAGGGTTTAGGCCATGTTTTAGGCCATTTGCATGTTGTAGGCGTAAAAGAGGCTAGGCGACGAAATGATACTCGCCTAGGCGCAAATTGGGGAACTAGCTTGACAACGAAGCTAGTTCCAACACATATAGCATGTTGCACAAATCCCATGTCATGTTTACTTTCAATTAACGGTACGCGAATATGTTCATGTCATTGCATTTCGCCTGTCACGTTTAATTCAATTAACTGTACGCAAATAAATTGTCATGACCTCGCATTCTTTAGATATTGCTGTGATTGCGTAGCTTCGCTACAATGTTGTGTTCCTGGCTCGTGTTCCAGAAGCGGGCCATGTGTTGGTTGATAGCCAATGCCCGAATTGCGTGTTCCGGCTAGGTGTTCCCTACGCCATACTAATGTTCCTGGCTCGTGACCAGAAGCGAGCATAATGAGTTGCTAACCCCAACGCTCGATACATTGAATTGTGAACTAAGAATGCGAGCTCAATGTGCGGGGCAACCCTAGGCTTGCTAGATGAGCTCAATGTGCAGGGACCCCAGGCTCCATGTCGTGTAAATATTGGATAGTGTTTAGTGCCGATCGGTCTGAAATGCTATGCCATTCAGCGAAGGGCCTAAACACCTACAAAATGTGAATTGATTGAACTGATAGTAGCTTGGCTACTCTTGTCTTGTCCCGATAAATTGTTCTCTTGTACAAATTGTCTCGCCATGTTTTAATTGTGCACTCATGTTGTAACTGCCATGTCATGCATACTAAACTGCTAGGTTGCTAGATGCCTCACTTTCAGTTTCCTTGCCCAAGTCTTTTTAGACTTGCTGACATGTGCCCCTTTACTCTTTTGGGTGACACATGTTAGATCCTGAGCCCGAGTACCTCGTTGAGGACGAGGTGTTTGCTGACGCCGAGCCCGAGCTTGTGTTTGACGGGGAGTACGTGGACACTGGGGACCAGTCCTAGTGTCTTCGTGTGTTTTACTTTTGTTAGACAGTTGTTTTGTTATCGGTGCGTAGCACCTATATTTTGTTATGTCGTTTCTTTGTTGGCCTTGTTCTGGGCCTTTAGACTCTTTTCTTTTAGCCTGGTGGCTTTTCTGGATGTTGAACTTATTTGTGATGTTGGACAATTTTTGTGAGATGTGAATTTTATTTCAGTCTCTCCTTGTGTTATTATTGCTATTCTGTTGTGGTTACAGGGACCTGTTTTTGTATTGTGGACGCTTATCGGGTTTGGGGCTTCACAGCTCCACTCTCGTGCGGACCTTCTCACGTCTCGCCTCCATTTTAGGGAAGCGGGTCGTGACACCCTTCCAGTCGAGCGTACAAGCTCGCAGCATATCTTCCAGAATCTGAATAGTCCTCTCAGACTGGCCATCAGTCTGCGGGTGGTACGCCGTGCTGAAACTCAGACTCGTACCCAAATGCTCCTGTAGACTTCTCCAGAACTGAGATGTGAACCTCGTGTCTCGGTCAGACACAATGCTCACGGGGACTCCATGTAAGCGTACAATCTCCTGCACGTACACGGTCTACGTCACGACTATTTCAAAGAGAAAATCAAAATAGAAGTAAAAGTAGGACGGAACTTTACCTCCAGATATTTCCTCGCCAAAGCTTCCGTAGACTGGCCCACTCGGAAAGGGATAAAGTGCGCAGACTTGGTCAACCAATGCACGATCACCCAAACTGCGTCGTTCTGCCTCGGGGTCCGAGGTAACCCAGTCACAAAGTCCATCGTAATATGTTGCCACTTCCACTCCGGAATGGGAAGCGGTTGCAGCAACCCAGCAGTACGATGGTGCTCAGCCTTCACCTGTTGGCATATCAAACACTTGGCAACGCTCCGTGCCACACTCCTCTTCATGCCAATCCACCAATAATTCAGACGGAGGTCCTTATACATCTTGGTGCCTCCAGGATGTATAGAATATGGCGAGCTATGAGCCTCGCTCAATAGCTCCTCGCGAACATCACCTGCAGGTACACAGAGTCTACTGCCGTACCGCAGTGAACCATCCTCATGAATCACAAACTCCGTCCGTAGTCCAGCTTTAACCTGCCTCCTGATCCTCTGCAGCTTCGGATCTCCTGCTTATGCTGCCTTGATCCGATCCACGATCATGGACTGAATCTGCAAATTCATGAACGAATGAACTACACCAGGTAGGACAACCTCCAAATCCATCTCCCTCAGCTCCTGCTAAATCCTCCAGTCGGTAGTATGCATCATCGCAGTAGGAAGTCTACTCAAGGCATCCGTCACTACGTTCACCTTCCCCGGATGATACTGCAAATCAATCTCGTAGTCAGCCATGAGCTCTAACCATCGCCTCTGACGCATGTTGAGCTCCTTCTGCGTAAAGATGTACTTCAAGCTCTTGTGATCGGTGAAAATCTTCACACTCTCACCTAGCAAGAAGTGCCTCCAAATCTTCAGTGCAAAAATCACTGCTGCCAACTCCAGATCGTGCGTCGGGTAATTCTTCTCATGAGTCCTCAACTGACGAGAAGCGTACGTGACCACGTGGCCATACTGATGCAAGACGCATCCTAGGCCCTTCCCTGATGCATCACAATAAACTTCGAAGCCTCCGCTTCGATCCGGTACTGCCAACACCGGTGCCGTGGTCAATCTCGCTTTCAAGATACTGAAGGCCTCCTCACAAGCATATGACCAAATAAACTCCTCGTCCTTCCTCGTCAGCTTCGTCATCGGCTCTGCAATCTTCGAGAAATCTTTGATGAACCGCCGATAATAGCCTGCCAAACCAAGGAAGATCCTGATGTCGGACGCTGACTGCGGAGTCGGCCAATCTCTGACTGCTCTAACCTTCTCCGGATCCACAGATATGCCATCACCGGACACCACGTGTCCCAGGAATGCGACTCTGTCCAGCCAGAACTCGCACTTACTATACTTGGCATAAAGCTTATGTCTCCTCAGCGTCTCCAGCACTGTCCTCAGATGACGGCTGTGCTCCTCCTCAGACTTCGAATAAATAAGAATGTCATCAATGAAGATGACAACAAACTTGTCCAGGAAGTCGTAGAATATTAAATTCATCAAATTCATGAACATATCCGGCGCATTGGTCACGCCAAACGGCATGACCACGAACTCATAATGTCCGTACTTCGTCCGGAAAGCCGTCTTCTGAACATCGTCCTTCTTTACCTTCAACTGGTGGTATCCACTCCTCAAGTCCAACTTCGAGAAGACTCTCGAACCTCTAAGCTGGTCAAAGATATCGTCGATGCGCGGCAGCGGATACTTATTCTTTACGGTGACAGCATTCAATCCTCGATAGTCCACGCACATCCTGCAGGACCCATCCTTCTTCTTTACAAGCAAAACAGGTGCACCCCACGGTGACACACTAGGGTGGATGAAACCCTTCTGCAGCAACTCATCCAACTGCTTCCACAGCTCCTCAAGCTCAGCGGGGGCCATACGGTACGGCGCCTTCGATATCGGTTGCGCTCCCGGCATAAGATTAATTCCAAACTCTAAAGCTCTGTCGGGTGGCAAACCTGAGATATCCTCCGGGAAGACGTCGTCGAAGTCTCTGACGACTGCTGGTCGCTCGATCTCCATCTCCATCTGCAGGCTGTAACAATCGGCACCTCCAGCTTGGCCCGAAATCTGATGGGCCCAAGCGACTCGTCCCTGCTGCGGAACTCGAACTCCGGATGACCTGGAATCCAGAACACCACCCTCTTGCTGTGACAGTCGATCGAGGCGTGGAAATCACCCAACCAATCGATGCCAAGAACGACATCGAAATGTGGTAGATCGTGGACAATGAAATCTGCAAAGAGCTCGTGTCCACTGATCACTAAAGAAATCGATCGACATCTCAAATTTACCGTCACCACTCCGTTCCCTGTGGTAATGTCCCAACACTTAGGGAGTGTATGGGTGGGGATAGAGTGCTTTGTTGCAAACCTCCGGGATATGATGCGCATAGATGCACCGGAGTCGAACAAAGCCAAGGCTGGGTGAGAGGACACTAGAATGGTGCCTAAGATATAAGGGAACTACGGTCAAATCAACTACTCTAACAACAAGTCAAACAAGCAACACAAATAATAAGATCTAAACTATAAAATGAAAAACTAGGATCAAGAGTTACCTGCTATAACTCCATCCAGCTCCTCAGTCTCAACAGCAGTCATGGTATATGCCGGCCTCTGGGGCTGTGCTGCCCTCTGGTACATCTGCCTCTGTGGCGGCAAAGGTGGTCCATGAGCAGCAGGTCCTCTCTGAACTGGAGCAGGCGCTCTCATCTGCAACGGGGCTGGTGCTCCAACCACAGCTTGACGAGCCCTCGGACAATCCCTCGCAGCATGTGAGGCATCTCCACAAACTAAGCATAGCCCCATCTTCTTCTTACAGGTGGCCTGAACATGTCCAGGCTTTCCGCAGAAGTGGCACGGGCCCTTGCCCTGAATCTGAACTGGTGCTCCAGGCCTCTTGAATGGTACTGTCTGAACTGGCCTCATCACCGGCCTAGCAGGTGGCCGGTACTGCTCCATGGGACGCTTCCCCTTATCAGCTGGAGGGTCAGGCAAAAGAGCTATGAGCTCATGATTCTTCGCAGCATCAAGTACTTCCCTCATAGTCGAGAAACTCGCCGAAGACATCGAAGCCTGAATCTTCGGACGCAGTCCCTAACGAAAGCTATCAGCTCGCTTCTCCTCCTTCTTCACCATGTGCGGGGCAAAACGGCTCAACATCTCAAACTCAGCTTCATACTCCTCGACAGTCATACCTTCCTGCTTCAGGTCTATAAACTTGCTCAGCATCTCCCTCCTAGCAGACTTGGTGAAGTACTTATCCTTGAACATAGACCTGAAGGTCTTCCATCCTACTGGCTTCTCAAGACGCCTCTCCTCGATGCGCCACCAATTCCTCGCATTCTCCGTCAGTTGCATCTTTGCTATCTCCACACAGGTATCATCAGGAATCTTCGCAGCAACTAACTTCTCCTCCGTGCTCTGGATCCACTCGTCAGTAGCTAGGGGTCCCTCCTTCCCCGAAAATGTCCTTGGCTGGAGCTCGTTGAACTGCTTCACTCCTGGAGAAGCTCGAGGGGCAGGTGGTGGTGGTGGTGGTGCAACTGGAACAGCCTGGGCAGCACACTGGGACTGCTGAACCAACTGATGCTAAACATCCAGCATCTCCCTTATCACACCCAGAAACTGACGGAAGTCTCCGCTCTGGTCCTCCGGAACTCCATCGCCTAAGTTCCCCGATCGGGTAACACGTCGTCCGGCCATCCTATTGACAGAAACAAGAGGTTAGACTCGTACAATTATTGGATGATAATAAAATGAATTTCAATACTTCGATTGTTCCGTATTCGCAGAAGGAGGGGACCTGCATGCCCCACCCAATAAGCGTCTGTGATATTCCAAACGAAGGAAAACAGGTCCCTGCAAGTTAGTACAGAAACAACAAAGTATTGAAAAGAGATATCATTTCATTTTATTCCAAATAAAGCATCCAAAAGTACTGAGAGTCTAAAACGCCCGAAGGCTACAACTGCAAAAAAAAGAAACTACTGGTGCAAGCACCCAACCTAGACAAGGAAACAACAGGTGCTACCCACCCAATCTAAACTGGAACAGAAATCTGGATCAGCAACTAGAGGCCTCTAACTCTGGTCCTCCTCCAGGTCGTACTCCGGATCAACGTCCTCCGGCTCTCCGTCAGCTGGCAAGTCCGCCTCGTCGACGTACTCTGGCTCAACACCTGACGTACAGCACCAAAAGAAGGAACTGTACGTCAGGTCAGGTCTACAAAAAGGGTTAGACGAAACTACAAGTGTATCAACTTTTAGACAACGTTTTACTGGTTGATTAGCATGCTGGGGTTATAACTGAGTAACAAACAGAAGTAACGCAGTAGGAAAGTAAAGCGCAACAAGTAGTAGTTGTAGCGTATGCTACCAACTACGGGAGTAACCTACAGGTGTCAAGACAAGACGGGACGTGACGGAAACAAGGCAAGACAAGACAAGTGAGACACGAAAGGGTTCACGCCTTACGGTTCGAGGGGGATCAGACCCTCTTGCCGTGCGCACGCTCAACCCAACCCCAAACCCCAAGACAAGACAAGACAAGATATCCGTACAAGGGATCACTCGCTCTAGCTTGGCGAGTGCCCTATTGCCTGCAGGCTGTGTATCCGTACACGGGATCACTCTCTCTAGCTTGGAGAGTGCCCTATTGCCCGCAGGCTGTGAATCTGTACAAGGGATCACTCGAAGAGTGCCCTATTGCCCAGCGGGCTGTGCAAGACGAGACGGGACGTGACAAGACGGGAAGGGTTATTCTAGGGTGTCCACACACATGCACACACATGATAGCCCTATGATGTCAAAAGTTGTTGTTGTCGGGCTCAGACTTCGTCGTCAAGTCTGAGCCGTCAGGAGTCGTCCCGGACGCTATCATTTCATGTCCGGTTCTATTTATTCACAGTTAACAATTCTAACCAACTAAGGCCTAAGCACGGCCAAAAGTGCAAGTGGATACACTTGCCTGCGATGGCGAGTGTGTCGTCCTCTCGAAACGTCTCGTCCAAGCGTCTCGTCCGCGGAAGTCCGTCTGAAATATCGCCACGGTGACGATGTCAGGTCTCAAATTCATCAAATCCTATTAGGTTTCGTTTCTAGGTTTTCGGGACTATCCTATTCGTCAAAAGTCACTTTTTGATGTTTTAGCCTAATCGACGATCTATCCTATGTGCACAGTCAACAAAGTCCATTCGTCGATTTTCTAAGTTCGTACAACGTTTTACAGGTGCTGGAAAATAAATTTAGTTCAAGTTGACGGTTTTTAGTTTAGGGTTCAGTCAGCTATTGTGGGGGTTTCTACGAGTTTCGGGACCAACCTGAATGATGATCACGCGTAAATCCGGCGTCGGATCTGGAAACAGTTACGGATCACGTCGCTGCTTTAGTTACTTGCCTGCGGTAGCGCGGATCTATCTGCGTCATCAGATTTACGGTATTAAGTTAACAACCCCTAATCAAATTATTAGGTCTTACATATAAATATTGCCTCTGTATAATTATACAGAAAGTGAATTTTGGTTCATTATAGGCCTTAACAACTATATTCATTCTGACTTATCACTAACCAATTTTCACATCAATGTTGTTAACATTAGCCTAATAATGAGGTGGCACTAACCACATACTGGATATGTAGCAATTTAATTACAATAAGACTTTACTGATAACTTAACATACTGAGTAAGTAATAATTTAACAACACACCGAATTAATTAATTATTCTACCTTACAGACTATCCATCAGATAGATGTTCTTAGGGTACCGCTCACGTAGGAAGCTATGTAGTATTTATGAGGAAAATCCCCACCAAGCACAGCACATGGAATAAAATTCTGTACGTGTTCTTACCCATATTAAAATACTCCATGCACATCACTAATGTACTCCATGTATAACACAACTTATATAAGGTACTCACGGGTTTTGGTTGGCAGATGGCGGATGGCGTCACGGCCTCGGGGTGGTGGCCTTGGCTGGACCGAGCGGCGGATAAGGTTGTGGCAGCGAGGTCCTTGTGGAGGCGTAGCTCGTCGGGATCCGAGGGGGATGATCGGCAGTTGCTGAGGTTGCGCTTGCGGGGTGTTGGCCGTGAGCTCTGAAGCGAAGAGGAAAAGATAGAAACGGAGGGTGGTCCGGTGGCTGTTGATGATGGCCGGAGTGCGCGCAGGGGACGTGGTGGCCGGCAGCCTACGGGGAGAAGAAATGCCGACGGTTGCTCGGCGTTGCGTGGACTGCAGGGAGGGGCCGGAGGAAAATGAAGGGGGTGCTAGGCCTGCGCTCGGGTTTTGGAGGAAAAAACCTAGGGGTAGCTTACGTAGGGGAAGGATGAGAGAACAGGTAAAATATGGGCTTGCTGCTCCTCTTGTGTGCGGCTAAAAAAAAACAACGAAACCCTAGTTCTCTAGGTACAGCTATATAGAGAGGAGGGTGATTGAAGAAACGTGGGTGAGAGAGAGTGCAGCACGTGGGGAACTGGGCGGTTGTTGGGATTTTAGGGATTTATTTAGTCTAGGTAAAATTTGATAGGAACGTTAAGATTCTTTCATGGAGAAAAATTTGTTAAGGTTTGATATCAGGTTAGGATTTGATATAATTTAAAAGTTATGCATATATCTTTCTTTATTATCTTAACCCAACAACTCGTGTACACAGCAAGTTGCAACTTCTAACAATTAGAGTTAGGTTAAAAAAATGAGATTTATAGTAGTAATAATAAATAAATATATATAACCCAAATTTGCAACTTCACCCCTGGGCATCCAAAAATTATAAACAAGATACCGGGACGATCGCGCCTCCGAGAGGGTCGTGAATACGGGGTCCGGTCGCGCGTTTGAGCTACGGAAAGCAATAAAAAAAATCAAATACTGAAAACGTATATGAAACACAGCTACACGCTAAAATACATACGGTCGGAACGTGACCGTTACAAATTGGCATCACTTAAAGGTCGTTCAATTCATGGGTAATGAGTTTGCTTTATTCATCATATCTTTTTTCTTCCTCTTTTTTTAAACGACTTAGAATGATTCATGTAACGAGCTTTCCGTTAATGACTCCTAGCTCGGATGACCTTCAGGCATTGGGCTTAGAAGAACCCCTCGAACCTAATAATTCGAATCATCTAAGTTTTTATTATCTCTTTTTTATTTTTAATGCACTCCATATCGTCCATTTTTCGATGTGAATCTCCTATTCTTTTTTAGGAACGAAGACCTGGCTACGTAATAAATTCAAGGGAACAATGCATTTTATTCTTTTTTTCTCTCTCTTTTTCTTTTTTTCCTTTTTGAAGCAATTCAATACACATTCATCGGACATAAACATTAGCATGAATAATGGCATACTTCCTCTTCAATTTGAAAACTAATCCAATCAATCATGTCCACTTTAAACTTATGCATTATTCGAACCATTTCGAGATATTAATCTTGGCAATTACAATTTTTCATAAAAGTCATATTAATGATTTAATTCCATGAAGGAAAAATAATTAATTCAAGTCATAAATATTTCAAGAATTTGATCAATGCATAACAATTCGATAACGTTATTATTGAAGGAGTATTCAATGATGGAAAATGGTGACTGATTCTTCTCTCTCTTTTTATTCTAAAATAATCCTAAGATCTCAAACTCCCCCCAACTAAATACGGACATTGTCCTCATTGTCGAAAAGGGTACTAGTTTATTCAAAAGCAAACATTCTAAAAAGCATATAAAAATCTACACTACTGGAAAGAACACACCGTGGTCAAATGGCGGATCACGGATCTTTAATGGTGGAGGAAGTTGTTCTATCTGCTCCTTGCGCTCTTCGGCAAGTAATCTTCCTCCACTAGCTAAATTGGACCCCATCAACACAACTCCCAGCATCTTTATAAAGTATTTACATGTATCCTGCAAGAGATGAGTAATGTCAGTCCAATCTAGTCTAAAATTCTTCTCAATAAACACATTCCAAATATAGTCATCAAAATACGTAAATAAAGTAAAACATGTTGATGACTACTCCCTGAAAGAATTGCACCACTTTCGGTATGATGCTCAGCCATGGGGGAGAGGAATAAATGATTTTGGGAGAAAAAACTAGGGGAAAGAACGGTTCGGGCTCCATATTGATAATTTATAAACTCATGTCCCTAGTTGTCTCCTCCTCATGTTCATCCAAAATTGCGTGCTTGTCCTCTCCTTCTTTGCACACACTTCCTGCATTATTAATATTTTGATTTGCGCTTTCAAGTTGACATGGCTCGTTCGGTTTACCTATAGTAGAAGATAAACCCATATTAGATGTTTGAAGTTGAATTTTAAAAAAAATTACTTTCTTCTAAACAAGTAGTCATCAAAGTAAGATTTTCAATTATTTGTTGAATTTGATAACTCCTAGTAAGGAAATTTTGATGAAATTCTTGGGATTTAGCCTCCTGTGTTTGAATGAGCAATTAAATTTCCTTCTTTAAGGGTTGCAAGTGTACGTCTACACTTTGCTCTCCTTGATCAAGGTATGCTCCAGTGTTATCGCAAGAAGGCCCACTTTCTGAAGTCTTATTAAGGATTTGATCATTCTCCCGTATGGACTCCATGTACTCCCTGTTGGATATTGGACTCCCCGGATTTGGTTTTGGATGATGAACAAACATAAATATAACGTGAACTAACACTTTGTGAGCGCAGTTATGGAGATCGTCGCCAAATTCATATGAATATCAATTACGACGTCTCAAGACTTCTCAAAGCACGTGATCGTTTGCCTAAAGCTTCGTTGAAGCTTATGGACCATTTTAGAAGTCATGAAGATTCGATTGAAGCTATTGAAAAAGGTATCGTCAAGTTTTATTTATAGTCTTTAAGCTTCTTTCGTAGAATGTTAAGCCTTGAGTAGGTCTTACGGTTTAAATCTTCATTACGCTCATATCTTAGCTCTAGGATCTTAGTAGAAGTCCATACAATCCTTACCGAAGCTTTGCGCTTCGATTCGCGACTTCTTGTGCATGTTAGTTGGTTCAAGAAGAAGAACTGACCGACGAGATGGTGATCTAGTCGGTCAGCAAAGCTTCTTGGACCGACTAGTTCTTGTCAGTTAATTCTAAGCTCTTTACTGTTTACAGTTAGTCGGTCTAAGTTGACTCACCGACCGACTAGTTTGTGAACTAGTTGGTCAGTGATGCTTCTGTGACCGATTAGTTGAGCTTTCCCTGTACATGCACATTTGAGCCTAAGCTAATGTTTATCATTAGTCGGTCTGTGTTCATTGATCGACCGACTAGTTGATGAACTAGTCGGTCAACTTTCCTTCTTGGACCGACTAGTTTACTTTTACTGTACATGCCAATTTTTCACCTAACTTACTGTTTATCGTTAGTCGGTCTATGCTCATTTGGTGACCGACTAGTTGGTGAATTAGTCGGTCAACATTTGTTCTTGGACCGACTAAGTCTATTTCTGCTCAGACTTCAGCTTTATCTGTTAGTCGGTCTCAGTTGTGTAACCGACCGACTAGTTGTGAAACTAGTCGGTCAGCTACTCTTCTTGGACCGACTAGTTCCTTATGTCTGTGCTTTGATCTTTTCTCTGTTCACTCTTTAGTCGGTATACGTTAATTGATCGACCGACTAGTTGATGAACTAGTCGGTCGGTGGTTGTTCTTTGACCGACTAGTTGGGTTCAGAAAAGAGCCGTTGGAGCTTTAATTGAAACGTTTTTCTCTCTCTCTCTCTCCTCTATCCTATAAATAGTTGTTGGGCTGCATTCATTGTAGTCAAGGCTGATATTATTGCAAGTTTAGAGATCAAGAGAAATCATTCCAAGCTCATTCAAAGCTCTTTCATTCCATTCAATAATCTCTCCTCACTCTTACTTCCAAAGAGAGATTCATTGAGTGTGAAGCCTTCCAAGCCAAGTGCTTGATTCTAGGTCACCAACTTCCCCATAGCTCTCCATCGCTGATCTACATCTTGGAGCTAGGGTTTGGTGCCACTTCTTCTTCCTCAAAATCATCCTTGCCCTAATTCGTAAGCATTACTCAAGGCATAGGTATTTTGTCGGTAAGAAGTTTTCTTATTTCATTTCAATTTCATATTGTAAGTTTCACTCTCGGTTGTGAGAGTGTGGTTGTGATCCCGGGTTGTGGGAGTCACAAATTACTTTGTGTATGATTTGACTTGTGGAGGTTTTTCACAAGTATTTCATAGTGGAAATCTTGAGTTAGGGTTTCTAACTCAAGTATCCGGAGGGGATCCGGGTGGTTGGGACGTAGGATCACCGGGAACAAGTCGGGGAGACTTGGGTGGATCCGAACCCAGTAATATCTATTGTTAGCATTGTTAATTTTGTTGTTGTCTTCAATTTAAGCTTTCGCAAATTGATTTGGTAGTTGTTTGCACGATAATTAGGAATTATACTCCTTGTTATTTTTAAAGTACTATTCACCCCCCTCTAGTACTTGTGCAGTAGCTTGTAGGGCATTACATTTGGTATCAGAGCCAGATACTTAGCTATGTCTGCCAACGACAACAAGACCGTGCGTCCACCTTCCGACTATGGCACCTTCAGGAACCGTGAATGAGCATCTTCGGTGATGGAAGGACATTCCTCAACGAGGCCTCCATTCTTCAACGGTACCAACTACGGGTACTGGAAATGCCGGATGGAAACCTTCCTCCGGAGTGCGTCTCTATTGAGGACCACGATGAAGGAATACGTCGAGCCCGCCGAAGAAGACTTTGAGAAATGGACAACCGCGGAGGTCACCCGCGGAGGTAACCAATGCCAAGGCAATGAACGCCTTGGAATGCGCATTGGAGCCCGAGGACTTCAATAAGATATGCACATGTAAGAGTGCATATCAAATTTGGAACTCCCTTCTCATACTACATGAAGGGACGAGTAGGGTAAGAGACTCTAAACTCGTAGTTGTTAACAAAGATTACGAAATGTTTCATATGCAACAGGGCGAGAAGATGAAGGAGTATTACGATCGCTTCGTCGACATCATAAACGAATTGGAGGCTCTCGGCAAAACCTACACCCAAAAGGAGAAGTGTTCGAAGCTTATCGAAGGACTTCCTTCTTCTTGGGAAAAGCGTACCTTCGCCATCGAGGAAGGTAATGACATGAATAAGTACACCGTAGTTCAACTAATGGGTACTTTAATGTCATACGAGGTACGCAAGGATAGCAAGCTAAAATTGCAGGAAAAGATGAAGTCCTACCTAAAGCAAGACGAGCCAAAGAAGAAGGCTATTGCTTTCAAGGCCGCTCCATCCACATCCACATCAACCGATGATGAAGACTCGGAAAACGAGTTGGACTTGGAGTCCATGGCACTCATGGCCAAGAAGTTCAACCGTTTCTTCCGAAAAGGTAACTATAAGAACAAAGCTAAATTTGGTTCTTCTAACGCCTCCTCCTCTCCTTTGTGTTTCAAGTGCAATAAGCCAGGACACATGAAAGCGGAGTGTCCTCTCAACAAGCAAAAGGAGAAGTGGAAGGCGTCGAAATTCGATAAGTCCAAGAAGTACAAGAAAGGGAACAAGAAGGGACTTGTCGGAGCAACATTCACCGACTCCGAGGATTCCTCAAGCGGAGAGTCGGACGATGAGCAAGTGGAGCAAGCGCACATGTGCTTCATGGCAAGAGAGGAGCATGATCAAGGATCCTCCTCTTCCGATGATAGTGACGACGAAGGCGATGAGGTAACTATGGATGACCTTAGGAATGCTAATTCTCAATTATGGTCTAAATACACTAAATTAGTAAATAGATATACTAAGGCAAAAGATGACCTAGCTAGCATTCAAACCTCGCCTAAGACTGTCATCACCAACAACGACACCGTTGTTGAAGAGTTAAGAAATGAGATTGTTAATCTCAAATCTAAACTTGAACATGTTAGCATTGAAGATCCGGAGGATCACAAGATAGCGGATTTGACTTCTCAAAACTCGACTTTGAGTATTGAGAATGAGAATCTTAAATCTCGTGTTTATGTGCTCACATCGCAAGTATCCAACTTGGATACTTCTATGCGTTCTCTCACCGAGAAATATGAAAACACATTAGGCCGAATTAATAAATTCAATAAGGGTAAGGACCATTTGGATAAAATCCTAAGTGACTTACTTCCAGCCAATCACCACATTGGCTTGGGGTATACGATGTGATGTTCATCCAAATCGGCCACTACTTTTGTTAGGCCAACTTTCGGTGACTCACCGAGTGGGAGCAAACACTCTATTGGTAGTTCATCTACCAATGGTGCTTCCACTTCGCACACACCCTCTTTTGGAAAGAAACCCACTTTGGGTGGACCTCCAAAGAAGGGTCATGCCTACATGTACACAAATATCATGCCACGCAGGAACACACGTCCTACTCCACCGGCTCACACATATGATGATTTTTATGCAACACATTCACGGGCACGTGCACACCATGTGAGACACCCTCACGCACGTGTTCCCACACATGCATATGTTCACCCACAACACCATATGAATAATTATCCACATGCACCATTCCATCATGTTCCTTATGCCTATCCACGACATGCATCACGTAGAAACCAACAACGCATGCATGCACCCAATAGGATGAGGGCTCCCAAGATTTTCACTATTTGGAGCCCAAAGGACACAAGCATGGATGAAAAACAAGTGTATATGAATGCTTATTTTTCGGATGTTGTGCATAGTAGAAATTATGTGGGGAAGTCTAAGTCCAATTGGACTTGGCTTCCAAAGGTCTAATCTTTTGGACCCAATGACCTTGGGTACCATGATATGAAATTTTCTATCTTTAGGTACTCAAGGAAAAGAAAAAGAAAAGGAGCAACAAATTTAAATTTAGCTCCAAGGGGAATTGGATACTCGATAGCGGGTGTTCAAAACACATGACGGGTGACGCTCAATTGCTCTCCGGAGTGGTTCCCATCGCAAATGGAAACCGCGTCGTATTTGGAGGCAACGAGAGCGGAACCATCATAGGTGTTGGTAAAGTGGGTAATCCTTCTAAACCCATTATATGTGATGTTTACCTTGTTAAAGGATTAAACCACAATCTTATTTCAATAAGTCAACTTTGTGACAAAGGTTACAAAGTTAACTTTGCGAAAGGAATGTGCCATATTTTAAGAAAAGATAATAATGAATTATTGTTTTCCGGCACACGCCATAAGGATATATATATTCTAGATCTTCCAAGATCACATGAACAATGTCTTATTGCCAACACAAGTGAACAACACTTATGGCATCGACGTTTTGGTCATGTGAACTTTGGAACACTATTTAAGCTTTCCAAGTTAAATTCTATTAGAGGCTTCCCTAAGCTTGTCTTTCAAAAGAAAAGCTTTTGTGACTCGTGTCAACGAGGCAAGCTTCCAAAATCTTCATTTAAACCTAAGAAAAGCATTTCTTCTAAGCGGCCTCTAGAGCTATTACATCTAGATTTATTTGGGCCAACTAGAGTTGCTTCATTAGGAAATGCACGTTATGGACTTGTCATCGTTGATGACTTTTCTAGGTTTACTTGGGTATTTTCATTGTGTAATAAAAATGAAGCTTTTGAAAACTTCACAATTTTTGTTAATAAAGTACACAATCTTGTAGGAACCACCATTGTCACTATTCGTAGTGATCATGGAGGTGAATTTGAGAATGAGTCTTTTGAGACATTTTGTGATGAAGTTGGTATTACACACACATTCTCTTTCCCTCGTGCACCTCCTCAAAATGGTGTAGTTGAGAGAAAGAATAGGACGCTAGTGGAGTGTGCTCGCACTATGCTTGATGATAGCCAACTTGGCCATCAATTTTGGGCGGAAGCGGTACACACCGCTTGCTATGTGTTTAATAGAATACTTTTGAGGCCCGGCACTAAACAAACTTGTTATGAATTGTTGTTTGGTAGGTTGCCTCAAGTTAAACATTTTCGTGTTTTTGGTTCGAAATGTTTTATTAAGAACACGTATGGTAGTTTGGACAAATTCGATCCAAAATCCGATGAGGGGATTTTTGTTGGATATTCTTCGCGTAGCAAAGCCTACCGGATATTCAACAAACGAACCTCAACGATCGAGGAATCGCTTCATGTGTCATTTAATGAAGGATTTGTTCCAACTAGAATTACTAATGATGATGACTCTATGGATGTCTTATGTGATTCAATTGGTAATTCTAACTCTAATGATTCTATTGATTCTATTGAGACTAACCCGTCTAATGAAGTTGTTGAGAATGTTCCTAGTGATCAAGGTATTCCCAAACGGCTTCATACCGTTCGTGACCATCCTCATGAGCAAGTCATTGGCAATATCCATGATAGTGTCAAGACGAGATCGCAAGTGAACTACTTCGCTCATTGTGCCTTTGCCTCCTCGATAGAGCCAAAGAATGTTAATGAAGCATGCGAAGATAGCGCTTGGATCTTAGCCATGGAGGAGGAACTCATTCAATTCGAGAGGAATGAAGTTTGGGAGCTTGTTCCATTGCCATCGAAGAACCACACCGTCATAGGGACAAAGTGGATCTTCAAGAACAAAACCGACGAAAACCAAGTCGTCGTCCGGAACAAAGCTCGGTTAGTTGCTCAAGGCTACCGTCAAGAGGAAGGTATTGACTTCGAAGAATCCTTCGCTCCGGTAGCTAGATTAGAATCAATTAGATTATTATTGTCTTTTGCATGCCATAAGGATTTTAAATTATTTCAAATGGATGTTAAAAGTGCATTTTTAAATGGAGATGTTGTTGAGGAAGTTTACGTTTCTCAACCTCCGGGTTTTATTAATGAAAAATTTCCAAATCATGTTTTTAAACTAAAGAAAGCACTTTACGGCTTGAGACAAGCTCCTCGAGCTTGGTATGATCGCCTAAAGAATTTTCTTTTGGATTTGAATTTTAAAATGGGAGAAGCCGATTCTACACTTTTTGTTAAGCATTCGAATAATGATATAATTTTAGTTCAAATTTATGTTGATGATATCATTTTCGGTGCTACTAACTTTGCTCTTTGCGAAGAGTTTTCTAATGTTATGAAGGAACAATTTGAGATGAGCCACATGGGTGAGCTCAAATATTTCTTAGGTCTCCAAATTCGCCAAATGGACGATGCAATCTTCATCCACCAAACGAAGTATACGGTGGAGTTGCTTAAGCGATTTGGAATGGAGAGTGCCTCCGGGAAAAAGACTCCAATGAGCACGACTACGCATCTTGATAAGGATACGGGCGGTAAGGATGTAGACATTCGTCTATATCGAGGTATGATAGGTAGTTTACTTTATCTTACCGCAAGTAGGCCCGATATTATGTTTGCCGTATGCGTATGTGCTCGTTATCAGTCTCAACCTAAGGAGTCTCACTTAGTAGCGGTAAAACGTATTTTTCGCTATCTAAGTTACACTTTAGATTTTGGATTACTTTATCCGAAATCTAGCACGTATGAGTTAATCTCATATAGTGATGCCGATTATGCGGGATGCAAATCCGACAGGAAAAGTACTAGTGGCACTTGCCATTTTATAGGAAATTCCCTTGTCTCTTGGTTTTCCAAGAAGCAAAATTCCGTATCACTTTCAACCACCGAGGCGGAATACATTGCCGCCGGTGCCGCGTGTGCTCAAGTTCTTTGGATGAGACACACACTTAAAGACTTTGGTATAAATTGTGATACTTGCCCTATCATGGTTGACAACCAAAGTGCAATATGTCTTTCCAAGAACCCGGTACACCATTCCCGTTCGAAACACATAGATGTCCGACACCACTTTTTAGATGATCATGTTGCTAAAAAGGACATCATTTTAGTGTACGTTGAAACCCAAAAGCAAATCGCCGATATTTTCACGAAACCCCTAAAGGAGGACTCCTTTGTGCGGTTGCGTCGAGAATTGGGGATTATGGGTGAATCCGAGATATAGGATTCATGTTTCATTCAATAATCTTGCATGCTATTATATTTCGCAATATTTCATTCATGCTAGACTTATTGGATTTTTCGGGATTTTATGTGATATTTTGAATTTTTGCTCGAATTCATGTTTGAATGTCGTATTTGAGATTTCGATGTTTAATGGGGTAGTTTAGATGATTTTTGAGAGGTTTGCGATGTATCGTCCAAGTGTTTTGAGGAGAGAACTTCATTATCAATTTTTGGACTCATCTAGTCGGTCTCAGTTCATTCACTAACCGACTAGATGAACTCATCTAGTCGGTCAGCTAATGAACTCAGACCGACTAGCTCTATCTCTCAACTTTTGAACTCCTTTAGTCGGTATCAGTTCAATCACCAACCGACTAGATTCGTATCTAGTCGGTTAGTAGAAGAACTCAGACCGACTAACTCAAGCTATTTTGAGTTTCCTCTCCAACTTAACTCTTTAGTCGGTTCATGTTCAGTGACCGACCGACTAGATTGAGATCTAGTCGGTCAGTAAATGAACACAGACCGACTAATTCTTGTCAGTTAACTTGGGTTCAGCCACTGTTTGCAACTAGTCGGTTCAAGCTCATTGACCGACCGACTAGATCGTGATCTAGTCGGTCAGTGCTTGAACTGTGACCGACTAGTTGTGCCAGGGACTGTTTGGTCTTTTGAGCTCTCGACCGACTTAATCTCGATCTATCCGATTCTTTTTCATTTTAGTCGGTTGCTTTTTGTTCTCCAGCTCGAAAACCCCCATTCCCTCCTCGAGACTCTTCGTCTTCCCGTCGTCTTCCGGCCATTTTCCGGCCATCCTCTCCGTCGCCGGCCGTCGTCTTCCTCCTAGGGTAACCCCTCCTCTCTCCCTCTCCTGTCTAGGGTTCATTTTTCTTCTCTAGGGTTAGGGTTTCAATTGTTTTTCGGCCTAGGGTTTGCTAGGGTTCCGGCCATCTAGGGTTTCTTAGATTTGATCCTTCTTGCGTCGTGTCGTGCCTCGATTATGGCCCGTACACGTATCCCGATCACTCCATCTAGCCCCTCGCCGATGACCGTAGAACCTAACCCTACGGACCCCGATCAACCTACGCGAACCCCTCCTAGACGTCGTACTAAGACCACCCAACCCTCTTCGTCTTCGCCTCCTCTTAAGCGTAAGAGGACGGCGACTGCGAAACCCCGAGCCCGACCTCAGCCCAAGCCCAAGCAAGTTATTTTTCGTGCTCTTACTCCACCCGGTGCTTCGGATTCCGACACCGAGTATATCCCCGAGCCTGAGACTCATAGGGAACCCACTCCTCCTACCCATCCTGAGTCTAGCTCCTGACCTCGCTCGTCTACCCGTAAGCCTAAGGGAAAGGCTCCGATGCCGGTTGGCGGTGTCGATATCTCGTTGTGTCGCGACGACCCTATGTGTCTCGCGGCTTACAACCGTATCGAACATTGCCCACTGCTTCTGGAGCATTTCGTCCAGTTTAGTGACTTCATAGGGCTAGCTGATCTTCTTTTGTCCTCGGGTCTTCTCGATTACCTTCGATATGACCCGAAGGCGAATCCTCACCCCTACCCTCGATTAGTCAAGCTATTCTATGCCAATAGGATCCGGGGTCAGTACGATGAGACCCACTCTGTTGAGACGACTGTTTTGGGGACTCCTATAGTCCTCACAGCAGAAATCTTAGGAGAGATTTTGGGTATCTCTTCGTCTGGCCTCCTCCCCTCGAACATTTCTGTTGATGATATTTCTTCCTTAGATCAGTCCATCCTTTCTGAGATTTTCCATCAGATTCCTCCCGCCATGATTGGCGTGCCTTCCAAATCTTTCAAGCCAAACGCATGGGTCCTCAATCTGATTCTGAAGTCGTGCTTGCTTCCCAAGTACGGCTCCTCATCTCTACCGTCCCAGCCTTTTCTGAAGCTGATCTATGCCATTTTCATGGGGAGCTCGATTAACTGGGCTCGCATTATACTCGATAAGATTGACTCTTTCGAGTGTATTCGCAAGTCCTCGAAATCGGCTCATATCCCATTTCCGTGCTTGTTGACCCTTGTCTTTCGCCACTTCCGTGTCCCCTTGCCTCGTGACGATGAGCGTCCACTTGGTCCTCCCCTGAACGCGACGGCCGTCAAGAAATCTCTTGCGGCGCTCCGTCACGTTCAGAGGACGACACCTTCAGCGTCTGCCTCTGCCTCTGCCTCAGCTGCTCCCTCTGCCACCCTTGATGATGTCGTTCGGTTACTTCGTCGTCACGAGTCTCGTTTGGCTCGTACCGAGGAGGTAGTTTGCCGTATGGCTAGTCTGATGGGTATTCAGCTTCCTCCTCCTGTTTCTGAGGATGAGGAGATGGATGAGTTGGCCGAGGAGGACATTGAGGAGCTTTGTCGTGCTTCCACTCGTGCCCCCGAGGGCACTTCTGGTGCTGCTGTTGCTGCTTCGTCTGCTGGTGCCCCTGAGAGCACACCTGTTGCCACCGCTCCTGCGGTGGATACTCCGACTGGTGCTCCCGAGGCCACTCCTGTTGCTGCTCCAGAGATTGCCACTTCTGCCGTCGCTCCTGCTGACATTCCAGACGTTCCTGCTGATCCAGTTTCCTCCACTTCTCCTGCAGAGCCTGCTGCTGCTGCAGATCCTGCCGGTTCCTCTTGAGCTTCTTTGAGGACTCTCCGATGCTCCTTAGATGATACATCTAGTGTGAGAGAGTTTGGTTAGGATAGAGTGGGGTTTTGGATCTTGTTGATGATGTGTTTTGGATCATTTTGATACTTTTGATGATGTATTTTGATGTATTTTGATGATGTGGTATGTATTTTGACACTCCGATATCTGTGATATGATGATGTATTTTTGTGCCCCGATCGGTGGATCGACGTTTTGTATGACAGTGATGTTTATTTTTTTGATGTACTCTGGATCATATTATATATATATATATACATCGCAGTTGACATTTCATTCTATTGTGCACAATTTATAATTTTTATATGTCTCTGATGTTTGATTTCGTCGCTCGACGATATTAACTTGGTTTAATAGAAATTTCTTCTATGGAAACATAGAATTGTTTTCCATGCACTAAATTAACCAAGAATGTTGATATTGGAGAGTATATTCCAGAAATCAATCCGTAAAAATGATTTGAGTTTTGATGATTTCGTTTTACGATTTTCGACTATGGTTTCATTGACACGTCTTGATTTTATTCGTATTTCTTTTGGTGTCACTTGAACCGTCGTCGTATTCTACGACTCCCGTGATTTTTAATTTGATGCCATTGTTGTTGTCGTTGTTATCCTCCCGCTCTTTTTGCTTATGCCAAAGGGGGAGAGATATAATAATAATGATGTGCTAAATGAAAATTTAAAGCATTTTTCCAAGAATCTAACTTGATATGTTAGATTCAGGGGGAGTTAAGATATATAAATGGATTTTCAAATCCGATATTTCAATAACCTACGTTTGGTATTCGATAATTCAATAATCGATTCTCATTTCATATACTTCACTCGTCTGCTTGATGCGTATTATTTTTGTTTAAATTGGAATTAACGTGTCATCAATGCAGGGGGAGTAAGTAAATTTCATTTGAATTATTATTTTTGATTATTATTTATGTTGGTTTGTCATCACCAAAAGGGGGAGAATGTTGGATATTGGACTCCCCGGATTTGGTTTTGGATGATGAACAAACATAAATATAACGTGAACTAACACTTTGTGAGCGCAGTTATGGAGATCGTCGCCAAATTCATATGAATATCAATTACGACGTCTCAAGACTTCTCAAAGCACGTGATCGTATGCCTAAAGCTTCGTTGAAGCTTATGGACCATTTTAGAAGTCATGAAGATTCGATTGAAGCTATTGAAGACGGTATCGTCAAGTTTTATTTATAGTCTTTAAGCTTCTTTCGTAGAATGTTAAGCCTTGAGTAGGTCTTACGGTTTAAATCTTCATTACGCTCATATCTTAGCTCTAGGATCTTAGTAGAAGTCCATACAATCCTTCCCGAAGCTTCGCGCTTCGATTCACGACTTCTTGTGCATGTTAGTTGGTTCAAGAAGAAGAACTGACCGACTAGATGGTGATCTAGTCGGTCAGCAAAGCTTCTTGGACCGACTAGTTCTTGTCAGTTAATTCTAAGCTCTTTACTGTTTACAGTTAGTCGGTCTAAGTTGACTCACCGACCGACTAGTTTGTGAACTAGTCGGTCAGTGATGCTTCTGTGACCGACTAGTTGAGCTTTCCCTGTACATGCACATTTGAGCCTAAACTACTGTTTATCATTAGTCGGTCTGTGTTCATTGATCGACCGACTAGTTGATGAACTAGTCGATCAACTTTCCTTCTTGGACCGACTAGTTTACTTTTACTGTACATGCCAATTTTTCACCTAACTTACTGTTTATCGTTAGTCGGTCTATGCTCATTTGGCGACCGACTAGTTGGTGAATTAGTCGGTCAACATTTGTTCTTGGACCAACTAAGTCTATTTCTGCTCAGACTTCAGCTTTATCTGTTAGTCGGTCTCAGTTGTGTAACCGACCGACTAGTTGTGAAACTAGTCGGTCAGCTACTCTTCTTGGACCGACTAGTTCCTTATGTCTGTGCTTTGATCTTTTCTCTGTTCACTCATTAGTCGGTATGCGTTAATTGATCGACCGACTAGTTGATGAACTAGTCGGTCGGTGGTTGTTCTTTGACCGACTAGTTGGGTTCAGAAAAGAGCCGTTGGAGCTTTAATTGAAACGTTTTTCTCTCTCTCTCTCTCCTCTATCCTATAAATAGTTGTTGGGCTGCATTCATTGTAGTCAAGGCTGATATTATTGCAAGTTTAGAGATCAAGAGAAATCATTCCAAGCTCATTCAAAGCTCTTTCATTCCATTCAATAATCTCTCCTCACTCTTACTTCCAAAGAGAGATTCATTGAGTGTGAAGCCTTCCAAGCCAAGTGCTTGATTCTAGGTCACCAACTTCCCCATAGCTCTCCATCGCTGATCTACATCTTGGAGCTAGGGTTTGGTGCCACTTCTTCTTCCTCAAAATCATCCTTGCCCTAATTCGTAAGCATTACTCAAGGCATAGGTATTTTGTCGGTAAGAAGTTTTCTTATTTCATTTCAATTTCATATTGTAAGTTTCACTCTCGGTTGTGAGAGTGTGGTTGTGATCCCGGGTTGTGGGAGTCACAAATTACTTTGTGTATGATTTGACTTGTGGAGGTTTTTCACAAGTATTTCATAGTGGAAATCTTGAGTTAGGGTTTCTAACTCAAGTATCCGGAGGGGATCCGGGTGGTTGGGACGTAGGATCACCGGGAACAAGTCGGGGAGACTTGGGTGGATCCGAACCCAGTAATATCTATTGTTAGCATTGTTAATTTTGTTGTTGTCTTCAATTTAAGCTTCCGCAAATTGATTTGGTAGTTGTTTGCACGATAATTAGGAATTATACTCCTTGTTATTTTTAAAGTACTATTCACCCTCCTCTAGTACTTGTGCAGTAGCTTGTAGGGCATTACACTCCCAAGCCTGTGTCGGCATCATGTCTCCCAAAATTTCTTGCAACTTTGGTTGTACTCTGTCGTAGAAGGACTCCATAAGCTCTTTCTTTGTGTACCCATATTGAGCTAGCCCAAAACTAGATCTGTGAACCTCCTCTAGGACTGACAAAAAGTTTCACAGTCTCTCTGATAGAAGTTGACGATCTTGGCTTTCTCCATTCTGTGCTTATGATCAGTAGCGTACTTTGCATCATACCAATAGTCTGTGCGATAGAATTCCATATATTCCATTTTTAAATACAAAAATAAAAGATAAAAAACAACCTAATAAAAGTCATAAGCTATAAGATAAAAGGGTCTTACCGCATATTCCTCCATACAAACTGAAATTGTAGAACACAAGAACTGTTGTCCCCGACAACAGTGCCAAAAACTTGACTCGTCTCGAAATATGCAAGCATTACTCTCAAGTGTAGGAGATCGAACAAGTAATAATCCTGGTAAGTCTAGGTATCGTATCCACGAGACAATTGACATGCAAAACCATGAATTTCAGTTTATAAAGGGAATTAAACGATAAGAAACAACCTCCTTTCAAAGGTGAACTAATGGTGTAAAGGGTTTTAAATACTGAAAACGATCCTACGATAATTACGGGGAAGTCAATATTAGAGTACCAATGTGGAGAATGTGTTGATTGTGACTTTGTTAGTGGTTTTGCAATCAATGGTTGTTGATGTCTGGGTTAATAAATTGGTTCATAATGTTCACAATCAAGATTCATAGATGAGCCTCGCGGATCATCGCCCTCTCGGGTCCCTCCGAGTATGCATACATAGATGTATCATCGCCCAACATCATCCTCTCGAAATCCTCATAGTATGTGTGTGAATCAAGATCTAAAACTTGTGAAACAATTGTTTAACCTAAATAGCACAATGTTTCACCTCACATGGGTATGAGAACGTTGGAAAATATAGCGATAAAGAGCATGAAATAACGCCATAAGTATCAAATAGATTATTAGTTTCATATGGAATTTAAGCTCATGTGTTGTCAAGGGGCATGGCGATGTCCACAAGGATCATGCCACGAATAAGTCTGCAAAGATCATATTCAATCCAAATACACCAATAACGATAACACTTGAATAATACGTGTAGAAAATAATAAAATACGCGATATAACATGAAAAATAGGGCGAAAGGACATCAAAACCAGAGATTACATAGCCCTAACTATACCCCAACCAACACATTAGGGTATTAGCCAAGCATGAAGAGAAAAGAATCAACATTCATTGCAAAATATATCATCAATACTCAAAATACAAGGCCAATACGCAAAGTACGAGACAAAAGTTGAGAATTATATCATCAAATCTATCCTCTTGGACCCTATATCTCCTTCAAAATTATGTCTTTGCATCTGTATCCAAAGACCCCAGAAGGTACACAGGAATACGCAAGGCATGCCTCAAAATACGGCCATAACCCTAAAATACCACAGAAAACAGCTGCAAACCCCCCAAATACGACGCATAGTATTGTGTATATATAGGATATAGTTGACGGGTTGCAGATCAGCACAAAATCTGATCCAAACCTGCTTCTCTTCGCTGCAGCAAATGGTAGTCGTTAATCAAATGCGGGATTGTATAATGAGTTGCCACGTGGCTAGATGGACTGTTATAACCGTTGAGAATCCTACACCGACAGGGAGACTCTGAGAACCATTGGATTGATGCGGGATGCAATATCGGCACACTACATGGCCCCTGAATCCCGAGTTCTTCACCCGCATCCGCTTGATTCTGCATCCTATCTGGAGTCTCTCGCGATCATCCGATCGTCGTTCCATGCCCAGGATGTAGCCACGACACATGCGTATTCGAACTCAAAGTGGGATCCACACAGACCGTTGGATCATCATCCTAAGGTGCACGTTGAGTCGCGTCGTCGCTGCTCCGTTGTCGTTGGATCGAGCGAGAACCGCAAAATGGATGCCATGTGTCCCGTCGCGGGCACGTACGGTCGGTGCCATATATTCTTAGTATTTCGGCCGTATTTCTTCATTTAAATGATATTATGCATTTAACAATTCATAGAAATTATCACAGATCTCAGGAAATTATGAATAAATAGCAGTTGGAATCGTAAAGCTAAGATCTACACATGAAAAATATGAAAGATCTAAAATACTCATAAAAAAGCATTTTGTGTATAGAATAAGTGATTCCTCTAATAATTACGAATAATCTCAATACACTTGTATTAGAGGCCTAAATTCGCATCAAGTATGCATAAAATATCACTGGATGAGGGGTTAAATTTGCAATTTTTAACCTAAATCAACATCCTCGTATCTGACTTGTACAGAGTTAAATAGGTTGGATCCGAGCACAGTTGAGCTAGCTTTGCACAATATAGCTAGGTTACCGAACCAATACTTTTTCAACACTTCAATCGAGCCAACTTTTACAAATATCCATCTTGGTGAGATATAGGCATCCGTCACACGGTCGACCTTCAATGCACCACCTCGGTTAAGACACATATGGCGTTCACTCAATTTTGCTCCGAAGAGCCCAATGCTCCTCCAGGCTCATCTGGCTCTACCAAGCCTCAAATTCCCCCAGCTAGGGCTGCCTTGACATCTTCTCGAAACAACATTCCATGCACTGCTTGAACTTAGCTCTTAAAACAACCTTAGTCAACATGTTATTAGGTATTGGTGTTTCATACCAATATTGTTTTGATGATGATCACACCATTATGTTGTTGCTAATATCTCTCTTGTTTTAGTCTCAAGTTTATCAAATGGAGAATAGCATGATTTGGAGACTAATAGCTTGGTGCAAGGATGTACATCAAGAGGAGCAACGCCAAAGCTTGGACTCAAGGGGTGCCAAAGCTTGGAGATGATGGGGATCATCAAGGCATCAAGGATTGAAGCCATAGACTCTAAGGGAAGCAATGTAATTCTTGTATTATTTCATCTATCGTTTTTCCCTTTTTGAGTCTAGGATTATTGTAAAGCCTTGATAGATGGTCTACTCATTTATGCGTATGCATATAACCATCTTAGTGAGCCTTAGGATTATCATATAATCCAACCCAATAGTTCATCATGACAAATGACTCAATTGGAGTCTCTGGCTCTCCAACAAGCGACTGATGAAGGAAGGACAGGCGACTGGGTGATTCCAGGCACCTGGCCAGCCTTCTACAGTCGGCTGCTGTGCACTAGCTCAAGTCATCTTTTATTAACTCTATCTTGAGCTATTGGAGATAGACGACTGACGTTCATTTTACAGTCTCCTGTGTTCCATCAGGCGCCTGGGATTTGTTCTCCAGTCGTATATGTGCCAAAGTACGTAACTTGCAGTTTCTGGGTTTCAACCCATATTGCAAGTCAGTCGATTGATGAAGAATTTTCAGTCGCCTGTAAAATTACAGGCATCTGTGAAATGGTCATCTATCGTCTGACGACGCTAGTGAGAAAGTTGCATTTTCCTGCTTCGTTTCCATCCCATGTGATAGTCGCCTGCTGAAGGATATTCAGGCGCATGCTCATTGTACATCCGCCTGTGTAGACTTCTACAGTCGCATGTCCTGGCTCAGATTATAGCTGTTGGGAATTTTATAGCCGTTGACCAGTTGGTTTTCAGTTGTTCATCTGTCAACTGTCTGTACCGTAAACTGCCAAAATCTAGTTGTTGCAGATTTATTATTTAGAGGTTTTTCTTTGGGTTTGAGGGTTCCTTTTAACTTCATATATATATGAGAGGGCTGAGTTCATTAGACCTTCTTGGTCACCATTGCAAATCATTAGAGTTTGATTAAGACACTCTCAAACTCTCTCATTTCCCTCTTAGAGCTATCATTCCTCTTCATGCATTGAAGTCAAGCTCGAGGGAAATCATCCAAGTGCTTTCAAGCAAATATCATCACTTGGCGATCCTCTTCCATGCCTTGCATTCATTAATGAGTAATTTCATCATCAAGGCATATGTAAGAGTATTTGTTTTACTTTGTGTTTTCATTGAAACCCTAGCTTTCTTTGTGAGAGATGGTTACTCTCTGTGTGAGAGTATAACCTTCTATGTGAGGGTTGGTTGAGATCTCTCTGTGTGAGAGTTGGAGTCTCTCTGTGTGAGAACATAAGTCTTTCTGTGTGAGAGCAAGGATTTCTCTGTGTGAGAATCCAAATCCTCTGTGTGAGGTATCTCTGTGTGAGATTGTATTCACTTCTCTGTGTGAGAATTATTGTGGATATTGGTGTGGCTGGACATATCCAAGCTTGGGGAACCAGGGTAACATCTTGTGTTTGCGTTTGGATTTTTGTTGTGTTTAAATTCCTCTTGCATTTATAATTCTGCATTTGCAAGTTTAACTTTTAAATACGCAATTTGTGTCATTACACTATTCACCCCCTAGTGTGTTGTTGTTAGTATTACAAGGGTAAGACGATCCTTACAATTGGTATCAGAGTGAGATTATAGCAAACAACAACGATGGCATTCAACGCTATATCCACATCTCATGAAAAAGTTCTATCAACCGTACGACCCCCGCTCTTCAACGGAACCAACTACCCAAGTTGGAAGATCAAGATGATGATCTACTTAGAGGGTCAAGACCTATGGGACATCACGGACTCGCCATTTGAGAAGCCTACTACATCTGCGACTTTAAGGACAAAAGCGAAGAAGGACTCAATCAAATTCAATGCAAGGGCTATGAATGCATTCCATTGTGCCCTCATTTCAAATGAGTTCAACCACATCTCCATGTGCAAAACAGCCACTGAAATTTGGCATACATTGGAGATTTCTCATGAAGGGATTTCCAAGGTAAAGAAATCTAAATAATGCATATTTAGATCTAAATATGAGTTATTTAAGATGCAGGAAGGTCAAAACATCTCGGAGATGTTCACAAGGTTCACAGAAATCGTGACTGCTTTGGAAGGACTTGGGATGGTGATTTCCCAATAGGATCGAGTGGAGAAAATCTGTGACTCGCTTACATCTCAATAGGAGTGAAAGGCCAACAGTAATTTGGAGTCAAATGACATGTCCAAATACAACATTTAGGAGAGCATTGGAAATCTCCTGGCGTATGAAGTGAAGCTTCAACACACGAAGGAGATTCAACCAACCAAGCCTGAGAAGCCGAAGAAGCAAAAGGGGGTTGTATTCCACGCCGAGAAGGAGCCAATCCAATGGAGGAAGATATTCCATAAAGAAGCTTCGAGTGAAAATGATGGAGAAGATGATGCTAACGATGATGATTTCATCGAGCTTGCCAAACAATTCAAGGCATTCCTCAAGGGCATGCAAGGTAAATCTTTGTCAAAGTTTGCCTCTAAATCTAACATGGTTTGTTATACTTGTAGTGACAAAGGTCATCTCGCTACCGAATGCCCTTCCATACCCTCTAAAGATTATTACAAGGGTAAAGGGAAGAAACATTAGAAAGGATAGTCCAAGTTTAAGAACCAAAAGAAGGGACTTGTCGGGACATTTGATGACTCGGATGATGACTCATCAAGTGACGAAGATGAAGTTGACAAGGAGCAAGCCCACATGTGCTTCACGACATTGGAAGATCTTTCTTAAAGATCTTGCAATGAAGATGTGGAGTCTTGGCTCAAGTCCAATGAAGAAGTGTGCTTTATGGCAAAAGGGGATGAGTCTTCGTCAAGCTCTAACAAGGAGGAAAGCGATGAGGAAGTTGAGGAGGAGCCAAAGCTACCATATGAGAAGCTCGAATACCGATACAATTTGGCCTCCAACGCAGCAAGTAAGTGCATCGACTCATTTGCTAAGTTGAAAGCTAAATTTAAAAATGATAAGAGTATGGTGCATGAACTTGAGTCTACTAGTGTTAATGTAAATAATGTGCATGTTTGTGACATTAGTGAGAGAGACACACTTCTCTCTCAAGTTAAGGAATTGAGAATTTCTAATGATAAATTAGTAGCTCAAAACCTTAGATTAGAGTCTCGCATTCAACAACTTATGTTGAAATGCGAAGAGGAATCCCAAAGGCTTATAAGCTTTGTACATGCTAGGGATTCACTTCACGGTTTGCTTGAAAAAAAACATCCGGCAAACCATAGAGGAGGTTTGGGATACACTCCAAACGTGTTTACCAAACCCACCTCTAATTCTTCTTTTGGTACAAATACAAGAAATATTGCAAAAGCACCTAAGAAGAATCACCATGCTTTCTTGTATAACAATAACGCTAACAATAAGCATGTAAATCACAAGGTGGTGAGGAATAAAGAAAATCCTTCATTTTTTGCGAAGAAGCAAAATCCTCACTTAATGCATGCCAAGAAAATATTTTCTACACCTAAGCATGCCACATCCACCCCTCTTGCAATGGCAAAATCCTTGCGTAGGAAATCCTTGAGTTTATGTATTCCCACTGGGTGTAGTGTGCAAGAGAGCGATAGATACATCAACTCTCTAGTTAGGGATAGGATCACCTCATGTGATTACATTAGGAAATCAAACTCCTCTTGGGTTTGGTTCCCTAATGTTTAAGTCTCTCACACATATGCCTATTGCATGGGTATTATGCTTAATGTTTATTTTTAGCATACCCACTGTTTATGTGATGTTTCATAATTTTGAAAATGATTTCAAATTTATTTTTCATGAAAATGGAGACCTTGTGGAATACATTGGCATACATGCATTTGTTGATCCATATGTATATCAATGGAGGAGTTAATATGTTGTATGTTTAAAAGTATTTTTAAAACATAGTTTAACTCTCATTTTGGGTTATGTTTGAGATCATTGTTTCTCAATTGGTGTCTATTTTTACAATTGGTTACTATGGTCATGATCTTAACCCATTGACATTGCCAACATGTTTCATGTTATTTTTTATCTTGGCAATGTCATGTGTATCAATGTGTTTGATTTTTCCATATCTATGCTTTGATACACTTTAGGCACATGGCTCCAAATATTAATTTACAATTGGTAACGAGGATTTTCATTCAAGATTTTTATCTACAATTTGTATTATCTCAATTGTTAAAGATCTTTTTTCTCTTTCTTTGCAATTGGTATTTTAGATCCTAGAAGTAAAAAATTTGACTATTTCAATGATCTAGGGGGAGCATGGGATAGTGATTGATACCCACTAAATTTTTATACTTTGTATCATACATCTCTTTATCTCTTGCATATTGTCACATCTTTTCCTAGGATGACAACGGGGATATGTTTGATGTCCACCTTTTTGATAATGTTAAGGGGGAGAGATATATGCATTATGTAAATCATGTTTATCATACATACGCATTTGGGGAGAGAGATAGGTTTATGTAAATCATATCTTCTCATCCTAGGTTGGGGGGAGAGATATGTGGGTTTATGTAATCCATGCCTATTATATGTCACAGTTGTTTCTCATTATTTCATTTGGTATAATGAGTATTTACAATTGGATTATCTCATTTTACTATTGGTGCATATAAGTAGGGGTAGCTCATTAGCATTGTGCTTTATTTTCTTTATGTTTTACATAATGTGTGTCATCATCAAAAAGGGGGAGATTGTTAGGTATTGGTGTTTCATACCAATATTATTTTGATGATGATCACAACATTATGTTGTTGCTAATATCTCTCTTGTTTTAGTCTCAAGTTTATCAAATGGAGAATAGCATGATTTGGAGACTAATAACTTGGTGCAAGGATGAACATCAAGAGGAGCAATGCCAAAGCTTAGACTCAAGGGGTGCCAAAGCTTGGAAATGATGGGGAGCATCAAGGCATCAAGGATTGAAGTCATAGACTCTAAGGGAAGCAATGTAATTCTTGTATTATTTCATTTATCGCTTTTGCCTTTTTGAGTCTAGGATTATTATAAAGCAATGATAGATGGTCTACTCATTCATGCATATGCATATAACCATCTTAGTGAGGCTTATGATTATCATAGAATCCAATCCAATAGGTTCATCATGCCAAATGACTCAATTGGAGTCTCTGGCTCTCCAACAGACGACTGATGAAGGAAGGACAGGCGACTGGGTGATTCCAGGTGTTGGACAGCCTTCTATAGTCGACTGTTGTGCACTAGCTTAAGTCATCTTTTATTGACTCTATCTTGAGCTATTGGAGATAGACGACTGAGATTCATTTTACAGTCGCCATTGTTCCATTAGGCGCCTGGGATTTGTTCTCCAGTCGTCTGTATGCCAAAGTGCATAACTTAAAGTTTCTGGGTTTCAACCCATATTGTAAGTCAGTCGACTGATGAAGTATTTTCAGTCACCTGTCAAATTACAGGCGCCTGTGAAATAGTCATTTATCGTCTGACGGCGCTAGTACGAAAATTGGATTTTCCTGCTCCGTTTCCATCCCATGTGACAGTCGCCTGCTGAAAGATATTCAGGCGCCTGCTCATTGTACAGGCGCATGTGTAGACTTCTACAGTCGCCTGTCCTCGCTCAGATTATAGTCGTTGGGAATTTTATAGCCGTTAACCAATCGACGGTCAGTTGTTCATCAGTCGACTGTCTATGCCGTAAACTGCAAAAATATAGTTGTTGCTATTTTAGTGTTTTTCTTTGGGTTTGAGGGTTCCATTAGACTTCCTATATTTAGGAGAGGGCTGAGTTCTTTAGACCTTCTTGGTCACCATTGCAAATCATTAGAGATTGATTAAGCCACTCTCAAACTCTCTCATTTCCCTCTTAGAGCTATCATTCCTCTTCATGCATTGAAGTCAAGCTCAAGGGAAGTCATCCAAGTGCTTTCAAGCAAATCTCATCACTTAGAGATCCTCTTCCATGCCTTGCATTCATTAATGAGTAAGTTCATCATCAAGGCATATGTAATAGTATTTGTGATACTTTGTGTTTTCATTGAAACCCTAGCTTTATTTATGAGAGCTAGTTACTCTTTGTGTGATAGTATAACCTTCTATGTGAGGGTTTGTTGAGATCTCTCTGTGTGAGCGTTTTAGTCTCTCTGTGTGAGAGCAGAAGTCTTTCTGTGTGAGAGTAAGGATTTCTCTGTGTGAGAATCCAAATCCTCTATGTGAGGTATCTCTGTGTAAGATTGTATTCACTTCTCTGTGTAAGAATTATAGTGGATATTGGTATAGCTGGACTTACGCAAGTTTGGGGAACCAGGGTAACAACTTGTGTTTGCATTTGGATTTTTGTGGTGTTTAAATTCCTCTTGCATTTATAATTCCGCATTTGCAAGTTTAATTTTTAAATACGTAATTTGTACCATTACACTATTCACCTCCTATCTAGTGTGTTGTTGTTAGTATTGAAAGGGTAAGACGATCCTTACACATGTCTGTCGTGTTGTCATCTGTTACGATCTTCAACAAATTGATGTCATTGTCTTCTTCTCCCAAATTGTCTCAGACAAAGTGATACCTCACAACGATGTGCTTGGTGCAAGCATGGAATGTTAGTTCTTGTGTTCAAGACTAACGTTGTTTTGATGATGATCAATACATTATGTTAGTGTGTTAATCAATCTTGTTGGAATTTCATAATTCCATATTTCTATTCCCATATGGTTTTGATATGACAATCACATTCAGTATTACTAACTCAATCTATGCAGATACAAATACATGCCGAGTTCCACACATTCAGATATCTACATGCATATTCAAGCGGATATATCATAGTTCATGAAGCTGGAAAGGCAAAGGCACCTTACATCCACGACTTGGATATATAAGCACTTGATAAGGATCCCCTGCAAAGAAGCTTCTCAGATTCAGTTGCAGATGCAGTCTTATCTACGGCTTTTATGTAATCAATGTAAAATTTACTTTATTAGAGTTACAAAAGCCTTGTGATATTATATCTTAGTCTCCTAGGTTCCATTACTCAGAATTCTACACTTTCCAAATTCGAAATTTCTTACCCAGAAAATTGGCAGCCAAATTGGTCGACCAATTTTAAACCTTCAAATTTTACTATGGGATTTCTTGAGCAAACTCCCTTAACCATGTAGATTCTGAAACTGTCTTCCAAAGGTCAAAAATTCCTTCTCTAAATTTTGGTCGACCAATTTTATTTTTTGGTCGACCAAACACAAAACTAGCCGTTTGAAGCCCAAATTTTCAGGAGCGGTTTATGACCGTTTTCCAACGTCATTAACACTTCTCTGTTGGATATTGGACTCCCCAGATTTGGTTTTGGATGATGAACAAACATAAATATATCGTGAACTAACAATTTGTGAGCGCAGTTATGGAGATCGTCGCCAAATTCATTTGAACATCCAAAGCGACGTCTCGAGACTTCTCAAAGCACGTGATCGTATGCCTAAAAGCTTCGTTGAAGCTTTTGGACCATTTTAGAAGTCATGAAGATTCGGATCGAAGCTTTTGAAGACGGTTCGTCTAGTTTAATTTATAGTCTTTTAGCTTCGTTCCGTAGAATGTTAAGTCTTGAGTAGGTCTTACGTTTTAATCTTCATAACGCTCCTATCTTAGAGCTAGGAACTTGTAAGAAGTCCATACAAACTTTCCCGAAGCATCGCGCTTCGATTCGCGACTTCTTGTGCATGTTAGTTGGTTCAAGAAGAAGAACCAACCGACTAGATGGTAATTTAGTCGGTCTGCAATCCTTCTTGGACCGACTAGTTTGCTTTCTCAAATTATAGCTCTTTACTGTTTACAGTTAGTCGGTCTAAGTTGACTCACCGACTGACTAGTTTGTGAACTAGTCGGTCAGTGATGCTTCTTTGACCGACTAGTTGAGCTTCTACTGTACATGCCAAGTTACTGTTTGTCGTTAGTCGGTCTATGCACATTTGGCGACCGACTAGTTGATGAACTAGTCGGTCAACTTTTGTTCTTGGACCAACTAATTCTATTTGTTCTCAGACTAATTGTTTTATCTCTTAGTCGGTCTGAGTTGAGTCACTGACCGACTAGTTGTGAAACTAGTCGGTCAGCAACTCTTCTTTGACCGACTAGTTCCTTAAATCTGAACTTCGACCTATTCCCTGTTCACCAGTTAGTCGGTTCATGTTGATTGACCGACCGACTAGTTGATGAACTAGTCGGTCAGTGGTTGTTCTTTGACCGACTAGTTTGGTTCAGAATAGAGCCGTTGGAGCTTTAATTGAAACGTTTTTCTCTCTCTCTTTCCTCTATCCTATAAATACTTGATGAGCTGCATTCATTGCACTCAAGGCTGATATTAAGACAAGTTTAGAGATGAAAGAGAAATCATTCCCTCTCATTTAAAGCTCATTCATTTCCAATCTTGAATCTATTCTCACTCTTATTTCAAAAGAGAGATTCATTGATTGTGAGCCTTCCAAGGCAAGTGCTTGATCCTAGGTCACCATCAACCTCATAGCTCTCCATAGCTGGTCTACATCTTGGAGCTAGGGTTTGGTGCCTCTTCATCTTCCTCAAATTCATCTTTGCCCTAATTCGTAAGTTTACTCAAGGCATAGGTAATTTTGTGGTAAGCATTTCATTTCAATTTACTTTGATATTGTAAGTGATTCGCTCTCGGTTGTGAGAGTGTGTTTGTGATCCCGGGTTGTGGGAGTCATAAGTTTCATTTGTGTATGATTTGACTTGTGAAGGTTTTTCACAAGTATTTCATAGTGGAAATCTTGAGTTAGGGTTTCTAACTCAAGTATCCGGAAGTGATCCGGGTGGTTGGGACGTAGGATCACCGGGAACAAGTCGGGCAGACTTGGGTGGTTCCGAACCCAGTAATATCGTTTGTTTGCGATTGTTTATTTGTTGTCGATTATTTACTATTCCGCATTTCCGCATTAATTGGTAGAGTTTGCAAGGTAATTAGGAATTAGCCTCTTAATTATTTTAAAGTACTATTCACCCCCCTCTAGTACTTGTGCAGTAGCTTAGCAGGGCATTACATTTGGTATCAGAGCCAAGTCTATAGCTATGTCTGCCAACGACAACAAGACCGTTCGTCCACCTTCCGACTATAGCACCTTCAAGAATCGTGAAGGAGCGTCTTCGGTGATGGAAGGACATTCCTCAACGAGGCCTCCATTCTTCAACGGTACCAACTACGGATATTGGAAATGCCGGATGGAAACTTTCCTCCGGAGTGCTTCATTATGGAGGGCCACGATGAAGGAGTATGTCGAGCCCGCCGAAGAAGATTTCGAGAAATGGACTCCCGCGGAGATCGCCGCGGAGGTAAGCAATGCCAAGGCAATGAACGCCTTGCAATGTGCTTTGGAGCCCGAGGATTTCAACAAGATATGCACATGTAAGAGTGCATATCAAATATGGAACTCCCTCCTCATATTGCATGAAGGAACGAGTATGGTAAGAGACTTTAAACTCGTTGTAGTTAATAAAGATTTCGAGTTATTTCATTTGCTACAGGGTGAGAAGATGAAGGAGTATTATGCTCGCTTCATCGACATCACAAACGAGTTGGAGGCTCTTGGTAAGACCTACACCCAAAAGGAGAAAGTCTCGAAGGTTATCGATGGACTTCCTTCTAGTTGGGAGAAACATACCTTCGCCATCGAGGAAGGTACTGATATGAAAACTTATATCGTCATTCAACTAATGGGTACCTTGATGTCTTATGAGATACGCAAGGATAGCAAGTTGAAGTTGCAGGAAAAGATGAAGTCCTACCTACAACAAGACGAGCCAAAGAAGAAGGCTATTGCTTTCAAGGCCGCTCCATCTACTTCCACATCGACCGATGATGAAAACTCGGAAAACGAGTTGGACTTGGAGTCCATGGCTCTCATGGCCAAGAAGTTCAACCGGTTCTTCCGGAAAGGTAACTTCAAAAACAAATCGAAGTTCAATTCTTCTAACGCCTCCTCTTCTTTGTGCTTTAAATGCAACAAGCCAGGACACATGAAAGCGGAGTGTCCTCTAAACAAGAAAAAGGAGAAGTGGAAGGCGCCGAAGTTCGACAAGTCCAAGAAGTACAAGAAAGGGAACAAAAAGGGGCTTGTCGGAACATTCACCGACTCCGATGATTCCTCTAGCGGAGAGTCGGATGATGAGCAAGTGGAGCAAGCACACATGTGCTTCATGGCTAGAGAGGAGCAAGATAAAGATTCCTCTTCCGATGATAGCGACAACGAAGGCGATGAGGTAACAATGGATGACCTTAAGAATGCTAATTCTCAATTATGGTCTAAGTACACTAAATTAGTAAATAGGTATACTAAAGTAAAAGATGACTTAGCTAGCATCCAAACCTCGCCTAAAACTATCATCACCAACAACGACACCGTTGTTGAAGGGTTGAAGAATGAGATTGTTAATCTCAAGACTCAACTTGAACATGTTAGCATTGAGGATCCGGAAGAACACAAGATAGCGGATTTGACTTCTCAAAACACGACTTTGAGTATTGAGAATGAGAATCTTAAATCTCGTATTTATGTGCTCACAGCGCAAGTATCCACTTTGGATGCTTCTATGCGTTCTCTCACCGAGAAATATGAGAACACATTGGGCCGAATTAATAAATTCAATAAGGGTAAGGACCATTTGGATAAAATCCTAAGTGACTTACTTCCGGCCAATCACCACCTTGGCTTGGGGTATACGATGGGAAGTTCATCCAAATCGGCCACTACTTTTGTTAGGCCAACTTCCGGTGACTCAACGAGTGGTAGCAAACACTCTATTGGTAGTTCATCTACCTATGGTGCTTCCACCTCGTTCACACCCTCTTTCGGAAAGAAACCCACTTTGGGTGGACCTCCAAAGAAGGGTCATGCCTACATGTACACGAATACCATGCCACGTAGGAACACACGTCCTACTCCACCGGCTCACTCATATGATGATTTCTATGCTACACGCTCATGGGCACGTGCACACAATGTGAGACACCCTCATGCACGTGTTCCTCCACATGCATATGTACACCCACATCATCGTATGAATACTTTTCATAATGCACCATTCCATCATGTTCATTATGCCTATCCACGTCATGCATCACATAGAAATCAACAACGCATGCATGCACCCAATAGGATGAGGGCTCCCAAAATATTCACAATTTGGAGCCCAAAGGACACAAGCATGAATGAAAAACAAGTTTACATGAATGCTTATTTTTCGGATGTTGTGCATAGTGATAATTATGTGGGGAAGTCAAAGTCCAATTGGACTTGGCTTCCAAAGGTCTAATCTTTTGGACCCAATGACCTTGGGTACCATGATACGATGAAAAGAAGAGAAAAGGAGCAACAAATTTAAATTTAGCTCCAAGGGGAATTGGATACTCGATAGCGGGTGTTCAAAACACATGACGGGTGACGCTCAATTGCTCTCCGGAGTGGTTCCCATTGCAAATGGAAACCGCGTCGTCTTTGGAGGCAATGAGAGCGGAACCATCATAGGTGTTGGTAAAGTGGGTAATCCTTCTAAACCCCTAATATGTGATGTTTACCTTGTTAAAGGATTAAACCACAATCTCATTTCAATAAGTCAACTTTGTGACAAAGGTTACAAAGTTAGCTTTGCGAAAGGAATGTGCCATATTTTAAGAAAAGATAATAATGAATTATTGTTTTTCGGCATACGCCATAAGGATATATACATCCTAGATCTTCCAAGATCACATGAACAATGTCTCATTGCCAACACAAGTGAACAACACTTATGGCATCGACGTTTTGGTCATGTGAACTTTGGAACACTATTTAAGCTTTCCAAGTTAAATTCTATTAGAGGCTTTCCTAAGCTAATCTTTCAAAAGAAAAGCTTTTGTGACTCGTGTCAACGAGGCAAGCTTCCAAAATCGTCGTTTAAACCTAAGAAAAGCATTTCTTCTAAGCGGCCACTAGAGCTATTACATCTAGATTTATTTGGACCAACTAGAGTTGCTTCATTAGGAAATGCACGTTATGGACTTGTCATCGTTGATGACTTTTCTAGGTTTACTTGGGTATTTTCATTGAGTAATAAAAATGATGCTTTTGAAAACTTCACAATTTTTGTTAAGAAAGTACAAAATCTCTTAGGAACCACCATTGTCACTATTCGTAGTGATCATGGAGGAGAATTTGAGAATGAGTCTTTTGAGACATTTTGTGATGAAGTTGGTATTACACACACCTTTTCATTCCCTCACGCACCTCCTCAAAATGGTGTTGTTGAGAGAAAGAATAGGACGCTAGTGGAGTGTGCTCGCACTATGCTTGATGATAGCCAACTTGGCCATCAATTTTGGGCAGAAGCGGTACACACCGCTTGCTATGTGTTTAATAGAATACTTTTGAGGCCCGGCACTAAACAAACTTGTTATGAATTATTGTTTGGTAGGTTGCCTCAAGTTAAACATTTTCGTGTTTTTGGTTCAAAATGTTTTATTAAGAACACGTATGGTAGTTTGGACAAATTCGATCCAAGATCCGATGAGGGGATTTTTGTTGGGTATTCCTCACGTAGCAAAGCCTACCGGATATACAACAAACGGACCTCAACGATCGAGGAATCGCTTCATGTTTCATTTAATGAAGGATTTGTTCCAACGAGAATTACTAATGATGATGACTCCATGGATGTTTTATGTGATTCAATTGGTAATTCTAACTCTAATGAGTCTATTGATTCTATTGATACTAACCCGACTAATGAAGTTGTTGAGAATGTTCCTAGTGATCAAGGAATTCCCAAATGGCTTCATACCGTTCGTGACCATCCTCATGAGCAAGTCATTAGCAATATCCATGATAGTGTCAAGACGAGATCTCAAGTCAACCACTTCGCTCATTGTGCCTTTGCCTCCTCGATAGAGCCAAAGAATGTTAATGAAGCATGCGAAGATAGCGCTTGGATCCTTGCCATGGAGTAGGAACTCATTCAATTCGAGAGGAATGAAGTTTGGGAGCTTGTTCCATTGCCATCGAAGAACCACACCGTCATAGGGACAAAGTGGATCTTCAAGAACAAGACCGACGAAAACCAAGTCGTCGTCCGGAACAAAGCTCGGTTAGTAGCTCAAGGCTATCGGCAAGAGGAAGGTATCGATTTCGAAGAATCCTTTGCTCCGGTAACTAGATTAGAATCAATTAGATTATTGTTATCTTTTGCATGCCATAAGGATTTTAAGTTATTTCAAATGGATGTTAAAAGTGCGTTTTTAAACGGAGATGTTGTTGAGGAAGTTTATGTTTCTCAACCTCCGGGTTTTATAAATGAAAAATTTTCAAATCATGTTTTTAAACTTAAGAAAGCTCTTTATGGTTTGAGACAAGCTCCTCGAGCTTGGTATGACCGTCTAAAGAATTTTCTTTTGGATTTAGGATTTAAAATGGGAGAAGTTGATTCCACATTATTTGTTAAGTATTCGAATAATGATATAATTTTAGTTCAAATTTATGTTGATGATATCATTTTCGGTGCTACTAATTTTGCTCTTTGCGAAGAGTTTTCTAATGTGATGAAGGATCAATTTGAGATGAGCCACATGGGTGAGCTCAAATATTTCTTAGGTCTCCAAATTTGCCAAATGAACGATGCAATCTTCATCCACCAAACGAAGTATACGGTGGAGTTGCTTAAGCGATTTGGAATGGAGAATGCCTCCGGGAAGAAGACTCCGATGAGCACGACTACACATCTTGATAAAGATGCGGGCGGAAAAGATGTAGACATTCGTCTATATCGAGGTATGATAGGTAGTTTACTATATCTTACCGCAAGTAGGCCCGATATTATGTTTGCCGTATGTGTATGTGCTCGTTATCAGTCTCAACCTAAGGAGTCTCTCTTAGTAGCGGCAAAGCGTATTTTCCGTTATTTAAGTTATACACTTGATTTTGGATTACTTTATCCAAAATCTAGCACGTATGAGTTAATCTCATATAGTGACGTAGATTATGCGGGATGCAAATCCGACAGGAAAAGTACTAGTGGTACTTACCATTTTATAGGAAATTATCTTGTCTCTTGGTTTTCCAAGAAGCAGAATTTCGTTTCACTTTCAACCACCGAGGCGGAATATATTGCTGCCGGTGCCGCGTGTGCTGAAGTTCTTTGGATGAGACACACACTTAAAGACTTTGGTATAAACTGTGATACTTGTCCTATCATGGTCGACAACCAAAGTGCAATATGTCTCTCCAAGAACCCGGTACACCATTCCCGTTCTAAACACATAGATGTCTGACACCATTTCTTAGATGATCATGTTGCTAAAAAGGACATCATATTAGTGTACGTTGAAACCCAGAAGCAAATCACCGATATTTTCACGAAACCCCTAAATGAAGACTCCTTTGTGAGGTTACGTCGAGAATTGGGGATTACGGGTGAATCCGAGATTTAGGATTCATTTTTATTCAATAATCTTGCATGCTATTCATTTCATTATATTTGCACATGCTAGATTTATTGGAATTTTCTGGATTTTTGTTGAATTTTCGGAATTTTCACTCGATTTGTGCGTAATCGTCAAATTTCAGATTTTCGATGTTTAAATGGGGTAGTTTAATGATTAATGAGAGTATTTTGATGTTTCGTCGAAGTGCAATTAGGAGAGAAATCAAAATTTCAAAATTTTCAATTTTTGGACTCTCTTAGTCGGTCCAAGTTCATTGGCCGACCGACTAGATTCAGTTCTAGTCGGTCAGTGAATGAGCTTAGACCGACTAAATCTTGTCAGGAAATTTGGCTTCAGTTACTGTTTACAACTAGTCGGTTCAAGCTCATTGACCGACCGACTAGATCGTGATCTAGTTGGTCAGTGCTTGAACTGTGACCGACTAGTTGTGACGGGGACTGTCTTGTCTTTTGCTCTTCCGATAGATTAAAACTCATCTCTAACCGACTTAATTCTCTTTTAGTCGGTTTCTATCTCTCTCCAGCTCGAAAAACCGCCGACCCCTTCGACTTCCATCCTCCCTCTCCGTCGATCTCCGGCTAATTTCCGACCATATCTCCGGCCGCCGATCAACACCCTCCTCCCTCCGACCTAGGTACTCTCTCTCCTAGCTCACTAGGGTTGATTTCTCCTGTCTAGGGTTAGTTTTTAGCTCATTTCGGCTAGGGTTTCAGTTTGCTAGGGTTTCGAATTTCTAGGGCTTTCTCGTTTGATTGCGTCGTGTCGTGCCGCGCTTATGGCTCGTACAAGAATTCCGATCCAACCCTCAAGCCCTTCGCCGATGACCGTAGAGCCATCCCCTACATATCCCGTTCAACCCTCGCAACCTAGACGCCGATCTAAGACCACCCAACCCTCGTCGTCGTCGCCTCCTCTAAAGCGGAAGAGGACGACGACAGCGAAGCCTAGAGCCCAATCTCAGCCTAAACCCAAGCCTCCGAAGCAGCTTGCGTCTCCCTCCTCTTTTCATACTCCTACGGATTCCGACTCCGAGTATAGACCTGAGACTGAGACCCATAGGGAACCCTCACCTCCTCCTAGGCAGCCTGAGTCTAGCTCTCGCCCCCGTACCCGTCAGCCTAAGGGAAAGGCTCCGATGCTGGTTGGTGGTGTCGATATCTCGTTGTGTCACGACGACCCTTTGTGTCTCGCGGCTTACAACCGTATCGAACACTGTCCGCTGCTTCTGGAGCATTTCATTCAGTTTTCTGACTTCATAGGGCTAGCTGACCTTCTGTCGTCTTCGGGTCTTATCGATTACCTTCGATATGATCCTAAGGCGAATCCTCATCCCTATCCTCGCCTAGTGAAGCTTTTCTATGCCAATAGGATCCGGGGTCAGTACGACGTGACCCACTCGATTGAGACGACTATCTTGGGGACTCTGATAGTCCTCACGGCAGAAATCTTAGGAGAGCTGATTGGTTGTTCGTCGTCTGGCCTCCTCCGCTCTGATATTTCCGTTGATGATATCTCTTCACTTGATCAGGTTATCCTCTCTGAGATCTTCCATAAGATTCCTCCCGCCATGATTGGCGTCCCCTCCAAGTCGTTCAAGCCAAATGCCTGGGTCCTGAACCTCATCCTGAAGTCGTGCTTACTTCCTAAGTACGGCTCCTCTTCTTTGCCATCCCAGCCATTTCTGAAGTTGATCTATGCCATCTTCATGGGTAGCGAGATTAACTGGGCCCGGATTATACTCGATAAGATGGATTCTTTCGAGTGTATTCGGAAGTCCACGAAATCTGCGCATATCCCATATCCGTGCTTGTTGACCCTTGTCTTTTGCCACTTCCGTGTCACACTTCCTCCTGACGATGAGCGTCCCCTTGGTCCTCCTCTAAACGTGACGGCCGTCAAGAAGTCTCTTGCGGCGCTCCGTCACGTTCAGAGGACGACACCTTCAGCGTCAGCCTCCGCCTCTGCCTCAGCTACTCCCTCTACCACTCTTGACGAGCTCGCGTGTTCAGTTCGACGTTTGGAGTCTCGGTATGCTCGTTCCGAGGAGATTCTAGCTCATATCGCTCGTCAGCTTGGTATTGAGATCCCTCCGTCTGTCTCTGACGAGGAGGAGATGGATGAGGAGGAGATTGAGGAGCTCGTGCGTGCTTCTATTCGTGCCCCCGAGGGCACTTCTGGTGCTGCTGCTGCTTTGTCGGCTGGTGTTGACCCCGAGAGCACACATGATGCCACCGTTCCTGCGGTGGATACCACTTCTGCTGCTCCCGAGGCCACTACCATCGCTCCCGTGGACACTACTGCTGATCCAGTGACCACCACTCCTGCTGCAGAGCCTGCTGCTGCTGCAGATCCTGCCACTTCCTCTTGAGCTTCTTTGAGGACTCTCCGATGCACATTAGATGAGATATCTTGTAGTGAGAGAGTGTGGGTTAGGATATTTTGGGTGGTTTTGTGGTTTTTCTTTTTGATACTTTTGGATGTATGATGATGTATCCCTGATGATGTTGTATGTTTTGTGATACTCTTGATTGTTGTGACATTTTGATGTATTTTGTGCGCCGATCGTTGGATCGATGATATGTATGTCGGCGATGTATCATTTTGATGTACTCATGCTTTATATATATACATCGATGTTGACATTTCATTTTTGTTGTGCTCATTTTAATATTTTATATGTCTCTGATGTTTTGATTTCGTCGCTCGACGAAAATACTTGGTTAAATAGAATTCATTTTATGAAAACATAGAATTGTTTTCCATGCACTAAATTAACCAAGAATGTTGATATTGGAGAGTATATTCCATAACTCAATTCGTAAAATTAATTTGAGTTTTGATGATTATATTTATCGATTTTCGACTTTGGTCTCATTGACACGCCTTGATTTCATTCGTATTTTTTCTTTGGTGTCATTTGGACCGTGGTCGTATTCTATGACTCTCGTGCTTTTATTTGAAGCCATTGTTGTTGTCGTTGATCTCCTCCCGCTCTTTTTGCTAATGCCAAAGGGGGAGAGATATAATAATGACATGTGCTAAATGATAATTTAAGCATTTTTCCAAGAATCTAATTTGATATGTTAGATTCAGGGGGAGTTAATATATAAAAATTGGATTTCAAATCCGATATTTCAATATTTGATTCTCATTTTTATACTTTACTCGTCTGCTTGATGCGTATTATTATTATTCATTTTGGAATTAAAGTGTCATCAATGCAGGGGGAGTAAGTAAATTACATTTGAATCATTATTTTTTATTATTATTTATGCTGGTTTGTCATCACCAAAAAGGGGGAGAATGTTGGATATTGGACTCCCCGGATTTGGTTTTGGATGATGAACAAACATAAATATATCGTGAACTAACAATTTGTGAGCGCAGTTATGGAGATCGTCGCCAAATTCATTTGAACATCCAAAGCGACGTCTCGAGACTTCTCAAAGCACGTGATCGTATGCCTAAAAGCTTCGTTGAAGCTTTTGGACCATTTTAGAAGTCATGAAGATTCGGATCGAAGCTTTCGAAGACGGTTCGTCTAGTTTAATTTATAGTCTTTTAGCTTCGTTCCGTAGAATGTTAAGCCTTGAGTAGGTCTTACATTTTAATCTTCATAACGCTCCTATCTTAGAGCTAGGAACTTGTAAGAAGTCCATACAAACTTTCCCGAAGCATCGCGCTTCGATTCGCGACTTCTTGTGCATGTTAGTTGGTTCAAGAAGAAGAACCAACCGACTAGATGGTGATCTAGTCGGTCGGCAATCCTTCTTGGACCGACTAGTTTGCTTTCTCAAATTATGGCTCTTTACTGTTTACAGTTCGTTGGTCTAAGTTGACTCACCGACCGACTAGTTTGTGAACTAGTCAGTCAGTGATGCTTCTTTGACCGACTAGTTGAGCTTCTACTGTACATGCCAAGTTACTGTTTGTCGTTAGTCGGTCTATGCACATTTGGCGACCGACTAATTGATGAACTAGTCGGTCAACTTTTGTCCTTGGACCGACTAATTCTATTTGTTCTCAGACTAATTGTTTTATCTCTTAGTCGGTCTGAGTTGAGTCACCGATCGACTAGTTGTGAAACTAGTCGGTCAGCAACTCTTCTTTGATCGACTAGTTCCTTAAGTCTGAACTTCGACCTATTCCCTGTTCACCAGTTAGTCGGTTCATGTTGATTGACCGACCGACTAGTTGATGAACTAGTCGGTCAGTGGTTGTTCTTTGACCGACTAGTTTGGTTCAGAATAGAGCCGTTGGAGCTTTAATTGAAACGTTTTTCTCTCTCTCTTTCCTCTATCCTATAAATACTTGATGAGCTGCATTCATTGCACTCAAGGCTGATATTAAGACAAGTTTAGAGATCAAAGAGAAATCATTCCCTCTCATTTAAAGCTCATTCATTTCCAATCTTGAATCTCTTCTCACTCTTATTTCAAAAGAGAGATTCATTGATTGTGAGCCTTCCAAGCCAAGTGCTTGATCCTAGGTCACCATCAACCCCATAGCTCTCCATAGCTGTTCTACATCTTGGAGCTAGGGTTTGGTGCCTCTTCATCTTCCTCAAATTCATCTTTGCCCTAATTCATAAGTTTACTCAAGGCATAGGTAATTTTGTGGTAAGCATTTCATTTCAATTTACTTTGATATTGTAAGTGATTCGCTCTCTGTTGTGAGAGTGTGTTTGTGATCCCGGGTTGTGGGAGTCATAAGTTTCATTTGTGTATGATTTGACTTGTGAAGGTTTTTCACAAGTATTTCATAGTGGAAATCTTGAGTTAGGGTTTCTAACTCAAGTATCCGGAAGTGATCCAGGTGGTTGGGACGTAGGATCACCGGAAACAAGTCGGGGAGACTTGGGTGGATCCGAACCCAGTAATATCGTTTGTTTGTGATTGTTTATTTGTTTTCGATTATTTACTATTCCACGTTTCCGCATTAATTGGTAGAGTTTGCAAGGTAATTAGGAATTAGCCTCTTAATTATTTTAAAGTACTATTCACCCCCCTCTAGTACTTGTGCAGTAGCTTAGCAGGGCATTACATTCTCAACCATCCCAAAACATTATATATAGAGGGGTAGACCCTCTCTTTTAAGACACACACTTTCCTCTTCTTTACTTTCATTTTGTTGAAATCAAGCCTCTGATTTTCTTCAAGCATTCGGCCATTAGTTGTTCTTTTCTTATTTATAAGAAGAAATCATTGATTTCTTTCTTCGTTTAAGAACGGAAGAACTTGATTTCAACACTTTTTGGGAAAGTTGTTCTTTTCTTATTTGTAAGAAGAAATCATTAGATTTCTCTCTTCATTTAAGAACGGAAGAACTTCAATTGTGTGTCATCATTATATATCTTGAAACATAATCCTTTGAATTCATCCTTGATATTCATACCAAGGTTATAGGTGTTTTTCTATTTCATTATTTCTTTAACAGGTTTGAATGTCTATTTATTGAGATTGTACAAAGTTTGAGACACGGGGAGTGTCGCCATTTTTGTAAGTTGGTGCGTGCGGGACTAGTGATTATAGTGGATTGAAAATCTCTAATGGGAGTAGAGGACTGGACTAGGATCATGAGGATCCGAACCAGGATACATCTCTGTGTTTGCGATTGATTTATTTTCAATACTTGTCATTTCATTTCTGTGCCATCTTTGCAAATATCAGTAACGTTTTATTTGCAACATTTTTTCTTACATACACTATTCACCCCCCTCTAATGTATTGATCCATACAGGCTAGAATTACATTTAGTATCAGAGCAAAGTTAAGATGGCAGAATTAAACATGAACGTTGTTCCACACAACTACAACACAAATCAACATCCTGAAGGGCGCTCTCAAGTTCGTCCTTCTCTATTTGATGGTTCTAACTACTCATATTGGAAAATACGAATGGAGATTTATCTCCAAAGTATGCATTATGAGATATGGGACATCGTAGAGACATGATACACTAAGCCAACAACTCCTGTTGATGAATGGACCGCTAACGACAAATCTGCAAAGACCAACAACTCAAAGGCCATGAATGCTTTATTCTGTGCCATGGATAAACATGAGTTTAATCGGGTATCTCAGGCCAAAAGTGCAAAGGAGATTTGGCACATACTCGAGATAACTCATGAAGGAACCAATAAAGTAAAGGAAACTAAGATTTCCTCTTTTGGTTCATAAATATGAGTTGTTCAAGATGCAAGACAAAGAGACGATTGGAGAAATGAACACCAGGTTCACTAATATTATTAATTCTCTTAATGCTCATGGAAAAGTTTATTCTTCTCTTGATCAGGTACGCAAGATTCTTAAAATACTCTCTCCAGAATGGCGTCCAAAGATCACTGCTATTGAGGAAGCCAATGATCTTTCCACATTAACCATGGAAGATCTTATTGGAAACTTAATGGCTTATGAAGTTACGGTACAAGATGAGAAAGAAGAATCAGATCAAAAGAAGAAAGTACTCGCCTTCAATACTACATCAGAAAATGAAGACTCAGATGATGATATGGCATTCTTTGCCAAGAACTTCGGAAAATTCTTTCAAAAAGGTAAGTATAATAATAATTTCAAATCTAAGAATACTGATTCTTCTCTCTGGCTTAATTGTAATAGGCCTGGACATATGAAGAAAGATTGTCCGCTTCTCAAGGCTAAGTTCAAAACTTCCAACAACAATGATCAATCCAGAAGAGAAAGGAAGTTTGACAAAATGAAGAAAGCATTTGCAGCAACATGGGATGATTCTTCAGATGATGAAGATGATGATCAAAATGAAAGTGCTAACATGTGCTTTATGGCACAAGATGATGAAGATGAGGTAAGTTCTTTTAATAACGAAGAATTACTAGATGCATTAAAAGATCTTTATTCTCGTTTCAAAAAATTAAATGGACAACATAAGTCTTTGAAACAGAATAATGACAATCTTCTTCTGAAATATCAAGAATTATCATCTTCTAAAAACACTACACCAAATTCTATACATATTGAGAATACATCTTCTCAAGATTTGGATCTTAGTAAAGAGAATGATCTTCTCAAAACTAAGAATCTAGAATTGCACACACAAATATCCGAAATGGATAAAAGTATCTCATCACTAAAGATGAAATACGATGAGATATAATCCAATGTTAATAAATTTAACAAAGGACAGACAAATCTCAATGATTTGCTAAAAATTCAATATCCAGCAAATCATAGACAAGGACTGGGATATTCTCATAAGAATGCACCCAAATCATGTAACACATCTTCATCTAGTGGAAAAATAATTTTTGTTAAACCACAGAAGAAGAATCACGCATTCATTTACATGAAGAAAGTAAACATTCCTACTTCTTCTTCACAAAGAAATGTTACTAACATTTCAAAACCATTTCCTAGGAAGCCTACTACGATTAGTATATGGGTTCCTAAGGATTCATGCTTAAAAGATAGAAATAGTTATATTTCTTATTATATACATTCTATTGTTTATTATAGTGATTATATTAGAAAGCCAAATTCCACTTGGGTTTGGCTTCCTAAAATCTAATCTCAAGGACCCTCAAACAAAGGGTACCAATACTTAATGTTTTATCTTTCAGGTACCTAAAAAAGAAAGATGGAATTTGGATAGTGGATGTTCAAAACATATGACGGGAAATGTCAACTTGCTTTCAACCGTTAAATATAAAGATGGAGACACAGTTACCTTTGGTGACAACAACAAAGGCAAAATCATAGGCACTGGAACAGTTGGTAATGCAAATCAGCCTATCATTGAGAATGTTCTCCTGGTTGACGGTTTGAAACACAATTTGCTTTCCATTAGTCAATTATGTGATAAAAATTACAAAATAGTATTTAAGCAAAGGATTGCATCATTTATGATTCTGATATGTCATCTATTTTATTCCGTGGTAAGCGTAAGAATAACATTTATATCTTATGCATGTCTGTTACTACTTATAACCATTGTTTAATGATTACATCAGATGATACACTTTTATGGCATAAACGTTTTGGACACACTAATTTCAAAAACCTAGCAAATATTTCAAAACACAAGTTAGTAAATGGAATGCCAAATATTTCTTTCAAACACAAACATTTTTGTGATGCTTGTCAACAAGGAAAAATGCACAAATCTTCTTTTAAATCAAAGGACATTATCTCAACAAAGAGACCATTAGAACTCCTACACTTGGATTTGTTTGGTCCTTCAAGAGTAGCCTCTTTGAATAGAAGTAGATATGCATTTGTCATTGTTGATGATTATTCAAGATACACTTGGGTTATATTCTTACAAAATAAGAATGATGCTTTTGAAGAATTTTCAATATTTTGTAAAAAGATACAAACGATCAAATCCTCTAACATTGTCACTATTCGTAGTGATCATGGGGGAGAATTTCAAAATGAATCTTTTACCAAGTTTTGTAATGAAAACGGCATTACTCACAATTTTTCTTTTCCTCGTGCTCCTCCTCAAAATGGAGTAGTAGAAAGAAAAAATAGAACTTTACAAGAATGTGCGAGAACAATGCTTTGTGATAGTAAATTACCAAAATATTTTTGGGCAGAAGCTGTCGCAACTGCTTGTTACATTATGAATAAAGTTCTTATAAGGCCATTGCTTAATAAAACTTGTTTTGAATTATTCTTTAATCGCATTCCTCGTGTATCATATTTTAAAGTGTTTGGATGTAAATGTTTCATTCTTAATATTAAAGATGCACTTGATAAATTTGATTCAAAATCTGATGAAGGTATTTTTGTTAGATACTCAACACGTAGCATAGCCTACAGAGTATATAATAAAAGACTTCAACAATTGAAGAATCATTACAAGTCACCTTTGATGAGAACCCCTCATCAAATTCTCCCATCATTAATGATGAAGAGAATATATTACCTTTATCTAATTCTTTAGATAATATTAAACTTGATGAAATTGATGCTACTAAACCCTTTGTTGAGTCTATTTCAGATAATACAGATCTTCCTAAGGCATTTGCACAAGTTCCAAATCATCCATCAGAGTTAATCATTGGAGATATTACAGATGGAGTGAGAACTCGTCGTCAAATAGAACAAATGGCGCATTGTGCTTTCCTTTCAACCATTGAACCAAAGAACATCAAAGATGCATGTGAAGACAGTTCATGGATTATTGCTATGCAGGAAGAACTCAATCAATTTCAACGGAATGATGTTTGGGAACTGGTTCCCAGACCAACAGATCATTCAATTATTGGTACCAAGTGTGTATTCAAAAATAAATTGGATGAATCTGGTCAGGTAATTAGAAACAATGCACGATTGGTTGCACAAGGTTATAATCAAGAAGAAGGTACTGATTATGATGAAACCTATGCATCAGTTGCACGTCTTAAATCCATTAGAATGTTACTATCATTTGCATGTTTTAAAGATTTTAAATTATTTCAAATGGATGTCAAAAGTGCACTTTTAAATGGTTTTCTTAAAGAAGAAGTTTATGTAGAACAACCTCCTGGTTTTATTCATGAAAATTTAGAAAATCATGTTTTCAAATTGAAGAAAGCTTTATATGGTCTTAAACAAGCACCTCGTGCTTGGTATGAAAGACTTAAAAGCTATCTTTTAAATTCAGGTTATTCTATTGGTAAAATAGATTCCACTTTATTTATTAAAAACATAAAATCTGACATAATTATTATTCAAATATATGTTGATGATATTATTTTTGGTTCTACTAATGAATCTCTTTGTCAAGATTTTTCCAAGATTATGCAGAAAGAATTTGAGATGAGTCACATGGGTGAACTCAATTACTACCTCGGTCTTCAAATTAAACAAATGAAGGAAGGAATCTTCATTCACCAAAGCAAGTATTCTAAAGAACTCATCAAGTGTTTTGGTTTAGAAAGTTCTGCAGAAAAACGTACTACAATGAGTACATCTACTTCTCTCGATAAAGATTTAAATGGTAAGAGTGTTGATCAACGTCTTTACAGAGGTATGATTGGCTCTTTACTTTATTTAACTGCTAGTAGACCAGACATTATGTTTTCAGCATGTTTATGTGCACGTTTTAAGGCAGATCCTAAGGTTTCACATCTAACTGCCGTAAAAAGGTTTATTAGATATGTTAAGCATACTTCTGATTTTGGTTTATTTTATCCGAAGTCAAGCACATTTGATTTATTATCATATAGTGATGCAGACTTTGCTGGTTGCAAATCAGACCGTAAAAGTACCAGTGGTACATGCCACTTTTTAGGACATGCTTTAGTTTTTTGGTTTAGCAAAAAGCAAAACTCTGTTTCATTATCTACAACCGAGGCAAAATATATTGCCGTCGGTTTAGCATGTGCTCAAATTTTATGGATGAAACAAACTATTTCAGACTATGGCATTGATTGCTCCACATGCCCTATTATGTGTGATAATACTAGTGCTATTAATCTTTCTAAAAATCATGTGCATCAATCTCATACAAAACAAATTGATGTACGTCATCATTTTTTAGATGATCATGTTCAGAGAGGAGATATTGTTCTTAAATTTATATCTACTGAACATTAGACTGCTGATATTTTGACAAAACCTTTGAAAGACGAGACTTTTATTAAGCTTCGAAGAAATTTGGGAATAATTAGTGAATCCTACTTATGACACATTCTTATTTTATTTTTTTAGAATTTTTCACAAATTATTTCAAAAAATTTTGGCTATTTTTTGAAATTGGTCGACTAATTCACATATATTGGTCGCCAATTGACTGTTTTTTTCAATTTTTCGGTAACTGCTTCGTCTTCCCTCTTATTTTCAGTTAATCGTTACTTTCAACTATTTTTATTTCCAACAAAACCCATCACTTCGTTTTCTAATTTATATTTTTCAGTTTTCCAAACTGCTACTACCGATTGGAAATATTCTCGTTCTCAAAACTTCTCCAACTTCCCATTACTGAATTCTTCTCTTTCTTATTTAAGTTCCCTTAATCTCTAAGGCAACTCATCTCTTCATTTCACAAGGCCACTCATCCCATTTCCCGAAGCGCCCTCTTTCCCCAAATCGAAAGCCTCACCGCCCTAAACCCCACAAATCGCCGATCCTCTCCGCCCTCCGCCCCAAAATTTCGTCGGTGACGCCGCAATTTCGACGGAAATTCGTCAATTTTCCCATCAATCCCGCCAACTTCCTCTTCGACTTTCTCCTCCTTCGCCTTCAAATCTCATGGACCCCCGTTATCTCGATTTCATCGCGACGGTGTCTCTAGCCCGATTTCGTTCTCCAGCGGCCACCCAAAAGTGTCGCCTCCTGGAGAATCTGCCCTTTACTCCCGAACGTCACGTCGACTTCAACGACCGTGGCTTCTCGCGGATCTTCGGCCCACTTCATTTCGCCGATCTCGTCGCCCTTTGGTCGACTTCCAACCATACGACGTACTTTCCTTCTCTAGTTCGCGAATTCTACGTGAATCTGGATTCGTCGAAGAGGGATGGTATGCTCTCCATCACTACTATCGTTAATGGTTTTCATTTTCGTCTCCCTGGCCCTATGCTCTCCATGATCCTCAATCTTCCCTCTACCCATATTCACCCTCTTCCTGAAGTCCTCTTTGACCCTACCATTAAGCAGCTCCTATCCCCTGATTTTTCGCACCAAGCGGTCGGCGGCTGATCTTCTTCCCTCGCTCACTTGATGGTCAAGATCATTTTGTTTAAGTTGGCCCCAAAAACTGGATCCTTAAATTACGTTAGTACTAAAACTGCCCGCTGTTTGTATGCTCTGATGGGTAATCTCCCTGTCGACTGGGGCTCAGTTCTTGTCGAGTCTTTAGCCAAACCGGTCAGATCCCACATTTTCTTGTCGTCCCTCATCACTAGACTCTTAGAGGCCTTTCAAATCCCCTTTGCTGATTTGGTTCAGGTCTTCAATCCTATCGATTTCAATTCCGACACCCTAAGTCATATACAACTTATCCTATCCGACACTTCCGCTCATGATGATGATGATGATGATGATGATGATGCTTCCACCCATGAACCCTCTCCCCACACGTCTCGCCCTACTCCTGGCTCCACTTCCCATTCTCCCAGAACCCGTACCCCTGGTTCTTCCTCCCATGCATGTGGCCGCATTCCTACCCGCAAGCGTTACTCTCGCTCCGGTCCTTCCCCTAGTACTCAGGATATTCCTCCTTCGGCCCCTGTTAATGTTGAGTTGGTTACTGAGATACGTGCTCTCAGGAATTCTGTTACTAAAGGCTTCAATGAGATTCACCAGGAAATGCACGATGGTTTTCAGGGCATTCAATCTCATCTTAGTGCTGGCGATCTTGCACTACATGAACATAACCGCATGATGGATGCACTTCAGATAGTGGTGGCTCAGCTCCTGACTCATTTCGAGTCTCTACACTTCCGTGTTCATCACGGCTCTTCTCAGCCTGGGCCGTCCAATCCCCCTAGTTGGTTATTATCGTTTGTTTCTTTGGGCTCGAAACATGTTTCAGACATTAGTTGTTGTTTTTATATGGTTGCTTGGTGTTGGTCCTTTGTTGGTGATGATTTCCAGAAATTTGCTTATGATGTTTTGTTATTTTGTGGTGTAAAATTAGGTTCTGTCCACACTTTGGTTTGTATTGGGTTAATCTATACTTTGCTACATTTGGTGAACTTTGCTCATCTGTACTTTGCTACATGTTTTGTTATTTTGTGATGTAAACTTTGATGATATTTGGGTTGTGTTCTGTCTTCTTTGCCTTGGATATTTCATTTGTACTACCTGGTTCTGTTGGCTACATTGGACAATTTGTTGCTTTATACATTCTGTTGTCCCTTTTGCTATTTCATTCAACAATGCTTCTGTATTTTCACTCATGTTATTTATTGCTTGCTGCATGATATGAAGAATAGCCTCAAATATTCAATTTTTTTCTATACACGCAATGATATCCTGCAATTACAACAGAATTTTAAGCCCTTATAATGCATGTCTGCTTCCCTACATGGCCACAGGATCTTTCCATTATATACAAGCCATTTCGTAATTTTTGTTCCAATCATCAAAGGCTATTTCATCTACTCACTTGTCTAGCATTTTTCCTCTACCGGATGTAATCAAATGCCCACATATTTTTTATCCAAGTTATACTCTGTTGGTTCACACTTCACATTGTTTACACTGGGCATTTCGCACTAATGGCATCAGTCATGCCTCTTGGTCATCATTTACAATTATTTTTGGCACACTACTATTTGATTACTATTTTTATTTATTTTTCACTATTCCACTGACGTCCATGGCTCTTCATATACTAACCTTCAGACTTAGGCCTTAATCCTTGCTGATACAAGCATTACTTTAGCTTGTATTTTCATGGCCTTACTACTCATTCATTTTTAATGGCCTCTCCATTTTTCGGCCTATACACTATATACTCCTTATTTGGCCGCCAGTTATATTTCAACATGTAGCCAATATTTTCTCACTTATTTTTTTAACTCTTCTATTATTTGCCTCTTTTTGAGGATTCCAAAGGGGGAGAATATATTTCATCTACTCAGGGGGAGTTTTAACACATGTTCCATATATTCACGGGGAGTATACAAATTTAAAGATATATATTTACATTTTTATCATTATCAAAAAGGGGGAGAATGTTGGAATTTCATAATTCCATATTTCTATTCCCATATGGTTTTGATATGACAAACACATTCAGTACTACTAACTCTATCTATGCAGAAACAAATACATGCTGAGTTCCACACATTCAGATATCTTTATGCATATTCAAGCGGATATATCATAGTTCATGAAGCTGGAAAGGCAAAGGCACCTTACATCCACGACTTGGATATATAATCACTTGATAAGGATCCACTGCAAAGAAGCTTCTCAGATTCAGTTGCAGATGCAGTCTTATCTACTGCTTTTATGTAATCAATGTAAAATTTACTTTATTAGAGTTACAAAAGCCTTGTGATATTATATCTTAGTCTCCTAGGTTCCATTACTCAGAATTCTACACTTTCCAAATTCGAAATTTCTTACCCAGAAAATTGGTAGCCAAATTGGTCGACCAATTTTAAATCTTCGAATTTGACTATGGGATTTCTTGAGCAAACTCCCTTAACCATGTAGATTCTGAAACTGTCTTCCAACAGTCAAAATTCCTTCTCTAAATTTTGGTCGACCAATTTTATTTTTTGGTCGACCAAACACAAAACTAGCCGTTTGAAGCCCAAATTTTCAGGAGCGGTTTATGACCATTTCCCAACGTCATTAACACTTCTCAACCGTCCCAAAACACTATATATAGAGGGGTAGACCCTCTCTTTAAGACACACACTTTCCTCTTCTTTACTTTCATTTTGTTGAAATCAAGCTCTGATTTTCTTCAAGCATTCGGCCATTAGTTGTTCTTTTCTTATTTGTAAGAAGAAATCATTAGATTTCTTTTTTCGTTTAAGAACGGAAGAACTTTGATTTCAACACTTTTTGGAAAAGTTATTCTTTTCTTATTTGTAAGAAGAAATCATTAGATTTCTCTCTTCATTTAAGAACGGAAGAACTTCAATTGTGTTTCACCATTATATATCTTGAAACATTGAAGTTCCTTTTTTAAACACCAATCCTTTGAATTCATCCTTGATATTCATACCAAGGCTATATGTGTTTTTCTATTTCATTATTAATTTAACAGGTTTGAATCTCTATTTATTTAGATTGTACAAAGTTTGGGACACGGGGAATGTCGCCATTTTTGTAAGTTGGTGCTTGCGGGGCAAGTGATTATAGTGGATTGAAAATCTCTACTGGGAGTAGAGGACTGGGCTAGGATCAAGAGAATCCGAACCAGGATACATCTCTGTGTTTGTGATTGATTTATTTTCAATACTTGTCATTTCATTTATGTGCCATCTTTGCAAATATTAGTAACGTTTTATTTGCAACATTTTTTATTACATACACTATTCACCCCCCCTCTAGTGTATTGATCCATACAGGCTAGAGTTACAAATCTTATGTTTTAGTCTCAGTTTATCTTAATGATTATATGTTGATGAGAAAAAGCATAATGCTTGGAGGATATTACAAGGGATACCTTAAAGACCTCCAAGAGTGCTGGTGTGCTCAAGCTTGGATGAAGTCATGAAGATCATCTAATGAAGCCAAAGCTTGGAGCATGATGAAGGATGGACATCTAGAGAAGCATTGCCAAAGCTTGGAGCTTGATGAAGGGAAGCTCATCAAGGAGTGCCAAAGCTTGGAGATGATGGGAAGCATCAAGGTATCGTGTGCTTGAAGGCTTAGACTCTAGGAGATGCAATATGTAATCCATGTAATTTCTATTACTTGCATTTCTCTTTTTGAGTCTAGGATTCTTGTAATGCCTTGATAAATGGTCATACTCTCATGCATATGCATTTAACCATCTTAGTGACTTTAGGATTATCATAGAATCCAACCCAATAGGTTCATCTAGCCCAAAGACTCATTTGGAGTCTCTGGCTCTCCTAGAGTCGCCTGCTGAAGGTTTTACAGTCGACTGGGTGATTCCAGTCGCCTGTCGAGCCTTCTACAGTCGATTGTGATGCATAGCTCAAGTCAACTTGTTTATTGACTCATCTTGAGCTTTTCACATCAGTCGACTGATGTTCAATTTACAGTCGCTTGTATTCTTACAGTCGCCTGTGAATTGGTCGACAGTCGACTGTGCGCTTCTTGCATTTTCTGGGCTTCTTCCCAAATTGCAAGACAGTCGCCTGTTGCTGTTTTTACAGTCGCCTGTATATTTACAGTCGCCTGTGAAATGGCCTTCAGTCGTCTGAAAGGCGTAAGTGCGAAATATGCATCTCTCTTTGTTTTTCTCCATTATATGCAGCAGTCGACTGATGAAGGATAAACAGTCGCCTGTCTATTTTACAGTCGACTGTCCTTTGTTCATTAGTCGCATGTATGCATACTGGGAGTTAGAGTGCATCTCTCTGTTTTTCTCCATCCCCTGCAGCAGTCGCCTGATGAAGGTTATACAGTCGACTGTCTGTTTTACAGTCGCCTGTGTAGTCTTCTACAGTCGACTGTCCTGGCGCAGATTATAGCCGTTAGGATTTTTCTAGCCATTGAACAGTCGACTGTCATTTGTTCATCAGTCGACTGTCTGTACCATAAACTGCCAAAATCTAGCCATTGCAGATTTCTTCCCTTTGGGTTTTTGGCTGGTTTTATGGGTTCCTTTGGGCTTCCTATTTATAGGAGTTGGCTTAGTTCATTTAGTACTCTTGGTTATTATTGAATATCTTAGAGAATCAATAGCCACTCCTAATCTCTCACATTTCCCTCTCATGAGCACATTTCTCTTCATGCATTGAAGCTAGCTCATAGGAAAATTCTCCAAGGGATCTAATTCTCATTCCTTTCTTGGAGATCATCTTTCTTCTCTTCATTTTCATACACTCAAGTGAGAAGTGTTAGGATTCATTCCTAGAAGAGAGAAAGATCATCAAGTGTAATCAAAGCCTCATCTCAAGCACTTGAGTTTCACTTGCATGCCTTCTTCATCGCATTGGTAAGATCATATCAAGGCATAGGTAAGTGTTGTTATTTTGTTTCACCTTTGTGATACCCCTAATTCTCTTTGTGGAAATTATATACTCTCTTTGTGAGAGTTACTCTCTTTGTAGGAGTTTGGTGTCCTAGTGTAGGGCTAACCCTAATTCTCTGAGTGGGAGTTAGTAATTCTCTAGGTGGGAATTTGACCCCTGTGTAGGGTTGGTTGGGTCCTTGTGTAGGGCAAAATCCTCTTGGTGAGGTATCTCTTTGTGGGATTTGTATTCACTTCTCTTTGTGGGAATTATAGTAAATATTGGCGTGGCTGGACGTACCCAAGTTTTGGGGAACTAGGGTAAAATCCTTGTGTTCGCGATTGTTGTTGTTGAGCACTCTGTTTATTTTCTGCTGCTTATTGTGCTTTAATTTCAGTAATTTTTAATTAAGCACTTTGCTTGCCATTACACTATTTACCCACTCTAGTGTGTGTGTAGCCCCGCAGGGTCCCTTACATGGAAGACATGATTCTTAGCCAAGTACACCACACTCTGGCTATCATAATGAAGGTCATACTTCTTCTGGTACACTCCTAGATCATCCATCAAACCCATCAGCCATATCATCTCCTCACCGCTTTAGTTAAAGCCATGTATTCTGCTTTAATAGTAGACATGGCCACCGTAGACTGAAGAATACTCCACCAACAGATCGAAGCTCCTGACAAGGTGAAGACGTAGCATTTCATGGATCTCTTTCCATCTAAGTCACCTGTAAAGTCAGATTCAACATAACCTATAGCTTGCAGACCTTCATCTCCTCGGCTATATGTTAATCTGACATCAACTGTACCATTGATGTATATAAGTATCCATTGAACAACACACCAGTGTACTCTCCCTGGAATGTGCAAGTACTACTCACCATGCTGACTGTATCTAAAGTTCGGATCGGATACATACCATAACATAAATCAAGGCTCATATTGCATTGGCATATGGTACTCTCTCCATGAACTTCTTCTCTTCTTTGTTCTTCGGTCAATGCTCAGCACACAGTTTGAAGTGAGGTGCGAGCGGAGTAACTACAAGCTTCATACTTTCACTACCAAATATCTATACAAACTTCAAATAACGACTTTGTGAAAGATAAAATTTACCTTTACTTCGATCTCTTGTGATCTCCATCCCAAGAATCCTATGTGCTTCGACTAGATCCTTCATCTCGAATGCACAACTTAGCTCAGACTTCAATCTTCGAATTTCCTCTTTATTTGATGAAGCGATGAGCATATCATCAACATAAAGCAAGAAAAGATGAAGGACCCATCATCCAATTCCTGAAAGAACACACAATGATCATAGGGGCTCCAAACATACCCTTTATCATTCGTCATAAAGCGTTTGGGACGCATATACCATTGTCTAGGTGACTGCTTCAGCCCACGGAGCAACGTATTTATCCTACCTGCAAGCCCATCGCCGCTCTCATATCCATTATGCTGAGCCATATAGATCTCCTCCTCGAGCTCACCATACAAGAATGTCATCTTGATATCTAGTTGCACCAGCTCAAGGTTAAGCTGAGCCATTAATGCCAACAGGATCAGAATCGAGCAATGATTCACAACCGAAGAGAAGACCTCATTGTAGTCAATGCCTTCTATCTTTGCATAGCCCTTCGCTATGAGGCGAGCTTTGTAGAAAACTTCTCTAGCTTTGGTTCCGGCCTTTTTGATGTAGACCCACTTACACCTAATTACCTTCTTGCTCTCTGGAAGCTCCACTCGATCACATGTCTTATTCTTCATTAGTGATTCGATGTCTTCGTCCATCGCTTTCCTCCACTTCTCTGGGTCTTAAGAATGATCCACCTCTCTGTAAGAAGTGGGTTAATAATTACAGGAGGGAAATCAAATGAGACCATCTCCTAGTATCGTGCAGGTCTTCGTATCTCATGCATCGGTCTTGACACTGCAGTGGAATCCTTCGGTTGTACAGTCTATGGAGCCGAGCTATCTCCAACATCTGAGCTTGAACTACCAACATCACATGCATCTATATGGAGTACGTCGTTTGTAGCTTCTGGGGTTGGTCGACTTGAGTCCGTATCCGACCTATTTGGAACCTTAAACACTTACAAGTAGACATGCTTCATCTGTGTCTGTTCGGTCTCCACTATCAGGTCATGTTGTTTCTTTAGTAATTCTAACTCATCGAACATTATATCTTTGCTCACAATCAACTCCTCTGTGTTAGACACCACAACTTGTATTTGTTGACACCATTGCTAAAGCCCAAGAAGAAGGCTTTCTTGGCTCTACCATCGAGCTTGTCCTCCTTCATGGCATAGTTGCTCGGACAACCCCATATCCGTAGAGGCCCATAGTCGAGAACTGGCTTTTCCGACCAGACCTCCAAGGGAAATCTTCCTTCCAATGTAACAGATGGTAGTCGATTGACAAAGTAGGTCACATACTGATTCGTAGTGAAAAGTGTATATTTATACCCCCTAACTACCCCCATTTTGTACGCTAGGGCATGCACGATCCAAGTAGGATGCACACGCCCTCCTCCCAAGAGAAGGAGTGTCCAATGCAATATAAACACGTGAGTACGAGGTCGAATCCACAGAGACAACCCGTTTCATAATCATAATCTCAATTGGTTAAGGAAAGTTAAAAGTGTTGGCACAACCAACTAAACTAACACGTGTGTCGTGAGAGAGTGTGGGATGACAATGTCGAGCCAAACCCACTGTAGGTAAGGTGGAGACCAAAGTGTGGAGCTAAGCAAGCAAGGAAAAGAGTGTGGAATTGGATGTCATTAGGTTTGTGAGTTGATTAGCAATAGGTTCACTCTAAATGAATCGGTCCTCGCATCCATTTCAAGGTATGCGGGGTTGTGCACGTAGATAATGCCCTTAAGGCACACCGCTGTTCTACGGCCCCACCAAGGGTAATGCACGATTCATTCGTGTGTTGATTAGTGGGTTGGAATCCCTAACAATAACTCGTGAATCGATCCTTGCATCCATGTCAATAGGATGCACAGATCGTGCACGTAGGTGTGACCCTTAAGGCACACCACCGTTCTACGGCCCCACCAAGGGTAGCGCACGATACAATCAAATCTAGGGCACAACCCATCAATCTACACTACTAGCATCTATTTCAAGGTATGCTAATCCAATTAAATGCAAGATATGAATAATCACTAATCAAGCTCACAAACCCTAGCTAATCCCAATTCCACATACCATTGGCGCTAGGCCTTCATATGAAAATAGGGTAATAATCATGCAAAAATGAACACACTAATCTTCATTACAAGCTATTAATTAAACGATTATCAAATGGGTCTCACTCTCATTCGACAATCATTCAAATGTTTAATTACAAAGCATTAGAACCAATAGTTACAAGAGAGGGAAGAGATAACGAATAGACGCCCTAGAAACCCAAGCTTTCCCCTTTCTTGAAGCTCCTCCAATCTCTCCTAGCCTCCAATGACCTCCAAGCCCTAGCACTAGCCCTTGGGAAGAAGATGAGTGTCTAAAACTGGAACAGTAAAACCCGAAGAGATGCTCGCTGGAATTGCTACAGGCCGAAAAATAGCCCCAAATCACATTGCGGGTCTGAACTCGGTATGCGGGTCGGAGCGCTGGCCGCCCGACCCGCTAGAAGCCAAATTGTGCACACCCTTGGTAGCATGAGGCGGAGCGGGTCATCTGGGGGCCAGGTCAGAGACCCGGCCCATTTCTGCCTGCTTCAATTGTGGGCCGCAAAAATTACCGCCAAAAGCAGGCGGGCTTAGAGAGGAAGCCCGCTTGCGGGTGGGCTCAACAGAGCGAGCGCCCAGCGCCCGTTGAATTTAAAAGAGGGGAACGGCCTGGTGCCACGTGGCACCGTGTGGTTGCGCCATGTGGCGCCCCATATTAAATCCCCTTTTCCCCTATTTAAATGCCTTTTCTCCTCCAATTAATTCGTAGAATATGCCTAGAAATCTCAGAAAAATCACAGAAAATTCTGAAAAATCCCCAAGACCCCCAGGAGTACCTGAAAAATAAGAGAAGGAGAAATTAGTCCATATAATTAAGCCTAATCTTTAGCACAAAATGGATGTAGTTAGGGGGTATAAATATACACTTTTCACTACGAATCACGTATGCCAGGGCCTCTACCCAAAACTCCTTCGGTAGGTCGTTAATAGACAACATGCATCGGATTTTATCCAGTAAAGTCCGATTCATCCATTCAGCTACTCTGTTCTACTATGGCATACCACTCACGATGAAGTGCCTCTGAATCCCCTCTGATTTGCAAAACATCTGGAAGAGGTCCGATCTATATTCTCCATCGTTGTCACTTCGGAGCCACATGACTTTTCGACCTGTTTAAGGCTCAACCAGCTTCCACTCTATGAAAGTGTTCAGAACTTAGTCTTTTGACTTCAGAGGAAACACCCAAATCATGTGTGAGAAATCAACAATAAATGATACAAAGTAGTGTTTGTTGGGTATTGACTTCTCCTCACTTGGTTTTGATGATGAGAAAATATAAATACTTGTGACTAATCCCCTCCATGCAGTTAATTCATTGCCTAATCCATTCATGAACATCAAAGTGCAATGAATGACAATCAAAGATCAATCAAAGCTCGTAAAGTCGATTGGGTGATCAAAGTTAAAGAAATAAGCTTCAAGAAGACTTCAAGATCATTCAAGAGAAAGAAGAGAAGCAAAAACAATGTAAATCTTTTATTCACTTGTTTCTTTCTCATTAGAATGTAGCCTTATTAGAATGTAGCCTTGAAGTAGAGTAATGTTGGAGCACTCACACATCACTCAATCTAGCCGAGGAATCCATTAGAACGTATTTCCTAGGATTCTAACTTTAAATTCCCAAACTTGTGCATTTTGGACTTCTGACAGGCGACTGAAGAACAAATTACAGGCGCATGTCTCCTTATAGTCGCCTGAGAATTGTTCTACAGTCGTCTGTAATGCACACGTTTTGACATGATATTTGGGACTTTCATTCTTAACTATCAACAGGAGACTGTTGTACAAAGTACATGCCTTTGTCTAGTTACAGGTGCATGTGACTTGTTAGTCAATCACCTATATCAGTTAGTCCAAATATCCCAAGTTTCGTAAACTTTCGCACTTGTGCACACAGACGGCTGACGGTGGTTTTACAGTCGCCTGTCCATGGCACAGGTGCCTGTTTATACCGCTACAGTTGCATGTCCATCCCTTGCCCAGATCTTTCATTTTGGCAAGATTCGCACTTGTGCACACAGACGCCTGACGAAGGTTTCTCAAGCGCCTACTTGTTTTCAGGCGCATGTCCAACCTTCATCAGTCGCATGTCATTGCTTCCCAGAATTCTTGAGTGTTGGTAACTTTCGCACTTTGCCACTCAGACGCCTGTCGAAGGTTTCTCAGATGCCTGCTTGTTTTCAGGCGCATGTCCAACCTTCATCAGTTACCTGTCCTACGTGGTAAATTACTGTTTGAGTTCTCACCTACCCTCTGACACAGTGCAGCAGGCGAATGTCGTTCCTTCATCAGTCGCCTGCCATATGCGTAAAATCAATCTGTTGGCTTTTCTTCCACAGATTTTGAGAGGGCTTTGGGTATTTTCTTTAGGGCTGTGAGAGAACTTATAAAAGGGCTTGCTACTGTTCCAAAAAGAAACCCTTGGAACCCCACTGATTCATCTCTCAAGCTTAATCTCTCTCAAGCTCTCATTTGTAATCAAAAGCCTTAGAATTCCAAATCTCATCTTGTCTTCCAACTAGAATCAACTCTCATCCTCTAGCTTTGGTGATGACAAGTGCAAGGGCTATTCTCCCTTCTAGGAAGAGATCAACACACTTCTCACTTTGCTCCTTCAAGTTCTACTTCAAGGCATAGGTGATTTGTAAGTGTGAAAATTTCAATTTCATAACTTTCGTAAATTGAGTTTACTCTCGGTTGTGAGAGTGTTTGCTTGATCCAATGTTGTGGTATTCAAGGTCATCAATATCTTGTATTGATTACACTTGTAGGGTTGCTACAAGTGGGTTGAAAGGAAAACTCAATATAGGGTTTTAGCATGAGTATCTGGGTGGTATCCTAGGTGGTAGGGACATAGGATTACCGGGAACAAGTCGGGTTTGACTTGGATAATCCGAACCCTTGAAACATCCTTGTGTTTGCTTGTTTAATTGTTGTTTCATTTCAATTTCGCATTATTTGTTGGTTAGGATTTTAATTAGGCGTAACTGTCTATTTAATTTTATAAACACTATTCAACCCCCGTTCTAGTGTTTTCCTCATAGCACATGGTCCTTCTAGTGTTTATCTCCCAATGAGGTCGACCTAATCGGTCCCCACACGTCGGTATGGATGTAGTCAAGCACTCCCTTTGTATTATGGATGGCCGTCCTAAAAGAAGCACATGTCTATTTAAAAAAGACACAATGCCCGTAGAACTCGATTTTCCCGGTCACGGCCCTCTTCAGATGATCTCTTTGGATCAGCGTTTACGAAGCTTTCTCAGCAACATGACCAAGATGTATATGCCATATAATCGAGTCGTCTCGGTCAGCCTCATGGGTCAGAGCTGCTGTTCCAATCACGACCGAACCATCCAAGTAGTAGAGGTTACCTTTCTGCTTCACCTTCATCATAATCATAACTCCATGGGTCACCTTCAGAGCACCATTCTCCATCTTCAATCGGTAGCCCTTGGTTTTGAGTGAGACAAGTGATATGAGGTTATGCTTTATGTCAGGAACATAGCGTACCTCATTGATGTCTCATGTAACATCGTCACCTATCTTTATCCGAACTGTCCCGATGCATGCAGTGCTGCAAGCTCGGTCATCACCCAATACGACCGTACTCTTATCCCCTTCATGGTAGGTTGTAAAGTACTCTTTATGTTGCGTCATATGGAACAAGCTGCTCGAGTCGAGCACCCAACCATCTAATGTCACCATGTCACGCTCCGCTTCCCAAAATATGGAGGCGAAGCGTGAGAAGGTCCGCTCAGACTTGAAGCTACGAAGCTGCAAGTCCGATAAGCGTCAATCAAATTTAAAACTGCAGGTCCTTGCAACGCGAACGAAACAAAGATAATAATAATGAAATGAGACATAAGAGATATCTCAGAATATCCATAAAATAAGTTTCAACATCACAGAAAAAGCCACCAGGCTAAAAAGAAAAAGAGACTAAAGGCCCAAACATGGCCAACAAAAGTACAACGTACAGAGAAAAGGTGCCACGCACCGACAACTAACAACAAAACCTAAAACAAAAGAAAGCTCAACAAAGGTCACCGATGTCCACAAAACTCCTCCTAGGCAGACATGGACTCAGGCTCAGCGTCAGCAAAGCCCCACGTACTCAGCAACGGTCTCTGGCTCAGGGTCTAACATGTGACACCCAAAAGAGCAAGGGGCACATGTCAGCAAGTCTGGAAGACTTGTGCAAGGAAACTGAAAGTAGGTGAAAGTAAAGCAACCTAGCAGTTCTAGCATGATGCAATGACATGGCAGTTAAAGTTATGAGTGCAGCAGGAAAGGAAAAACAGCAAGTAAACTAGCATGGCATGGCAGGTGTGGCAAGATTATAAACATTTACAAGGATTTCTCTAGTCACGTTTTCATGTCATGTGCAGAGTTTACGCCTTACAGCTGAAATGACTTTCTTTCACACTGAGTGGCCGCTTAACTCCGCCCCAAACCCAGAGTTTACGCCTTACAGCTGCAGTTGCTGATCAGGCAGACTCCCAGCTGATTGGCCGCTTAACTCTTACCCCTCCCACGTGTATCGAGCCAGGGCCTTACCCCCGAACGGTAATGCTCGCTTCTGGATCACGAGCCAGGAAGTGTTTTTCATGTTGGCATAGGGGTGCACCTAGCCCTGGACAAGCAAGTACAAGTATGTAGCGTGTGCTACGAATGCAATATTCAATGCATGGATGACATGTAAGATGCAATGCATGGCAGTTAAAAGTGCGTACAGATAAGGAAAGTAAACGTGACAGTTTAGTATGCATGAACAACAAGTTTAATGGGTTGGATCTAGCTTCGTTGTCAAGCTAGATCAATTAGGTGACGGATCTAGTTTCGTTGTCAAACTAGATCAAGTAGGCGTCTAGCCAGCTATCATTTCACTGACTAGTCTCTTTTACGCTAGGAACAAGGAAGTGGCCTAAAAACATGGCCCTACACAAGAGTTGGCAAGTTTCACTTGCCTGCATGAACAACGTCTGAGCACACCGTCCAATGAGTCCAAGAATCACAATTATCCTACGTGCACAAGTCCACCGGCCTAAAGTCCATATTATTAATCTTGATTAGTGAATTTAAAACATTTAAAATACTTTAAAAATACTGATTTTAGTCTTGATTAGCAGGCAATGGGTTGGGGGTCCTAGGGGTGCAAAGCGTTACCTCAACACGACGCGAAAGCTACACCGGCGTCGGGTAGCGACGCCGGGGGTTGGAATAATAATATCGCGCTCCAAGTCCAGATTCCAATTAGATTCCTCGCTGGAAGTTTCAGAGCAATCAACCGGGGCGACGATTCCAGATTCCAAAGCTAGCACATGCGACGACGGGCTACGACGTGCGACGAAGTCGTACGCGGCAAGTCGTCAAAGAGAACGCACCTAGGTGGGGCCCACAGTAGTCCTAGGGACCTTTGGGGGACCCACAATACCTCTGGAGAACTTGGGAGGCCCACGGAGGCAAGTGGTGCGACGGATGCGGGGTTGCGACGTTTGCTCTCGGTCGTACTCAGCCAAATGCGGGGATCTCCATCGGTCGCTGCGGGGGAACGGGCTTGGTGCAGCGCTTGGGGTCGGTGCGGGCCTTGGTGCGGAGGGGTTTGTCGGTCGGGCGCTTGGGGCGGCTCGGTCACAGTGCTAGGCGGGTCGTTGCAACGTTGCAATTGTTGCAACGTTGCAGCCTTCGGTCGGTGCGGGGGACAGCGTCGGTCGTGCGGGGTGCGGAGCGGGGCGACAAGCGGGCGACGATGCGGAGCGCTGTGCGGGCTGATGCGGAGCGGGATGCGGGCCAATCCCTCGGTCAGACCGAGGGAACGGAGCGGTGCGGAGCGATGCGCTGTGCTGCGATGCGGAGCGGCTAGGATGCGGGGCGGGGCTTCGGTCGGAGCGGGGGAACGGGGCCGTTTCCTTCGGTCGGTGCGGGGGCTGAACGTCGCAACGTTGCGACGAATCGTCGCAACGTCCAATTTTGGTTTTGGAAGGGGCTAGGGCTAATTTCTTGCGAAAATGGGTCTTCCTAGGGGTTGTTTATATAGTGTAGATGGGTTGACTTGGTCTAGGGCTAAATCTAATAGGATTAGAAGTTTAAAATAATTTAAAATTTGAATCTCAACTTCTCCAACTCACCCAAGGATTTGACTTGGTCCAAATGAGCTGGAAATTGGCTCAAAAATTCTTTAAAACGTTTTAAACTCAAATAAATTTTATTTGGCCGAAAATAATTTATAGATTAATTATTAAAAATAATATAAAACTTGTTAAAAATATAAAAGTGGTCACATAAACTCTAAAAATTATAAAATAAATATCGGGGTGATCGTGACGACGAATGTGGGCTAACTAAGAAGACGGATCCCAATTTTGACGTCAGACGACGAAACTAAAAATAGAAACGTCTCCCGTCAAAAGTGAAAATCGTCACGTCTCATCGAATAAGTTTAAATTGTGGGAAAACGACTCGAGAAACGTCGTTCCAAATTAGTGCCACTATGTAATACTCTCAGAGACGTTCACAACGGCATATCACACAAAAGTGTTCACAAGCAAATAAAGTCTAAAATAAACACGTGCACGGACAAAAGCACGTGCACGAACTACGCACCACGAAAAGTGGTCGTTACATCCTCCCCACCTTAGAATAAAGTCCGTCCTCTGACTTTGTAATATATCTAGTCGCTCTAATAACTACCCCAATCAAGTCATATAATAATTCAACCAGGTATAGTCATTACAAGTGCTTATATATGCACTAGGTAGTCAAACATTAATACTACCAACACGTATATACATTTATATATATTCACGTACATTATACACTTATACCTATTATAGTCAGTCAAATTCATACATGTATTTCAATCAAATATATATAAACATACATCCCTTATATACTACTACTCACAAAACAATAGTTCAGATACTCATATAAGGATAGTCTCACACTTAGCCAATACAATCATTGCTCTACCTATATGTAGCTACCTATGCACAAACATCAAGGGTATACTACCCTCTAATATTTCCTAGTATACATCCAATTCTAAGCATATCCACATAAGCAGTCACACCATACCATTTTTAAGTCAAATTTCACTATATGTATATATATTCACCACTACTATAGTTCCACAATATATAGTCATTCAAGTACATGCAAATAGTTCACCATATATTCACATCACGTACGGTCCTATAACTGTATTTACGACACGCCACATATATCTTAGTCATCAATACCTATAACTAAGCACATACTTACCCGTGCATGGTGCACACCCATACACGCTAACATTTCATTTACGCATACCATTCATACCATTATATTACTAGTACATCTACACACCTAGTTTAGCTAGTACACATTTGTTCACGCAAGCAAGTCCTTAGTAAATAATTATACCACAAGACCAACACCTACAACTATATACTGGCGTAGCGACCCACAATCATGTGCGTAGCACAACCAGGCACAAACGCTCCTATCACATACATACATCAAACATTGCTATATTCAAACTTCAGACATACATTCAATATACTTAGAGTATACCCACTCAAGCTTGAGTGAGACTCAATACACATATCAGAATATTCTATATACGTAACACGACATTTATACCTATACCGATACCACTCCCATATATATACATCTACCAATACAACCATATACATTCCATAAATCAATCACACTTAATATTTAGTCAGGCAATACTCACATAGTTCAATCACTCTATATACCATAATAATAATAATACAGACATCAGCACACGTTTAATTATAATATATACGCATTCATCATATAGTCACACACACATGTAACATATATATTCACACCATAGCCTGCTACCTATAATTAGTATACTAACACAACTATACGTACATAATTAAGATGTGCAATAGTCGTGTATTCCTCACGGTATGCACGCTTGCAACCTCCCGTAAAAGCAAGCAATACCAATCAAAATTATAATCCTACTACCATATGCATATCACTTATATACTCATGCAACGAAACGTAACTTCCTACGTCCAAGCACAATATATATCTACCTACGAGCACATACTCATACGTACTAGTATATAGGTCACTCAATAGGCCTACTTACTTATCTATACGTTCACCTATTATTATCACATCTATCATACACATAGCTTCACCAAATCAAATTATTTCAACCATTATAAGTATCTCTCACTACATACACAACTTAAATATTTCAACGCTAACTCTTATATACACAGGCATCCCTAGTATAGTATAGCTATCCACACCAAAATCTATAACTACTAACGCATAAACAACTTCATAATATCACGAATAACTCCGAGTATATATATATACCACACAATAGGCAAGCATCAATATACTATGGGGGGTACACTCATTCAAGCCCACGTACACAACTTAGGTACGTGCACTACGACTACCTCACAAGGTCCAAGGGCCTACTAACAATTTAGGGTTGACACAGACATTGACGGACCCTAAGGTCTAAGCAATAAAGAGAGGTCGAGAGCGTGACGAGGGAAGGATCGATAAGCATGAGTTCAGATAGGACGAATACAAGGAGACGGCTTGGTTAGGAAAACATTGGCTCAATGGTGATGTTTAGGTTGAGGGAAAAGGAGATGTGGAGATGCTTAAATAGGATACAGAAGAGATAACAGGGTGAATAGCATAAGCTAAAATACGTGGAGTTTGAAAACTGTTGTACCTCAAAAGTTAAAATCCTCGTCTGTAAAGAAATATTTGGAGGTCAATAAAACGAGTTGTTCAAAATAAATTTGAGTCGAATATTCATAATAAGAGAAAATGGTCTATTGGTCAAAAAATCATTATGAAAGAAGTAAGATCGTTTACACGAACATTAAGGACGAGGTTTTAGAAATCTTATACGTCAATAAATTAATATAAAGTTGTCAAAAGTTTTTGAAAGTCAGAGAATGAAATCAAGTAACGGAAGAATTTAAACTCACGTTAAATGCTTTCAAAACTTTTAGGCTATGGAAAATCAATATTGAAACTTCTTTTAGAGAAATCAGGATTTGTCAAAAATAAAACTGGTTACACTAAGCTCTTAGCGTACAAGTACAACGAGCCTGGTATGGGTATAAAAATAATTGAAAGTATGTATGGTGCACGGAAAAATAATATTAACGACTTAGTATAAGAATTATCAAGATCGAATAGCAAATCCTTAAAATCAAATCATGGAGGGTCTAAAGCAGGATGTGGTTTTGAAAATAGTAATTTTTGCAAAAGAATCTGAAGTGGAGAAAACGACGAGCAAAACCAACTTGCTGAAAGCTGAAATTCCATGTGTCTTGAAAAGTATATTAAAGTAAACACGACGTATCATTCGTATAACACGAATAGAAGGAAAATTATAAATCGAATTGGGCAAAGCAAAAGTACGGTTCAGAATGAAATTAATATATGAAAGGAAATATGTATTTTCATAGGTACGAAAAATATAGGCTGGCAAAATATTATAAGCTAGAGTTCAAAAATTTCGCCAAAAGTTTAGAAAGAATTAAATCAACGAGGAGTACAAAGTTAAGTATATTTATATAAAAAATTTTGAACAAATTTAAACTTATGGAAAGAGGAAATCGAAAAATACTTTCAGAAAATTCAAGACTTGTAATGGAGAGGTTCGAAAATTGACGACGATCGTCATGAGGCGATCTCGTGAATCGAGGCAAGGAAAATAGTCGGATGATCATGAATCAGGAAAATCTACGGGAAACTCCTACAGTCGACCAACTAAAGACTAAGAACTAAGTGCTAAGACTCTCTAAGGAGCTAGACGGTAATGAAATGCGTTCAGCTTGGTCCGAAGTCGATGAACCCAAGCGAACGACTGAAGGGAATTCTAGAAGTCTAATATGATCGGGGTTAGGCAAGGACCACTAAGGTAACTCCTACGGCGATCAATTGCTGACAGGGAGCCTAACTATCAATCAGGGGCCTCTAACTAGCAAGCACAGACGTCTAACTAAGCCTTCTTATCACCTAGTGTCATAAGAAAACGACTAGACTCAGGGCTTCTGACTCGGATGTTGCAATTTATTTGATGGACATTCTGTTATTATCGTTGTTTCGTTAATTCGCAATTGCAAGACTGGACCTACATGGGCCACCAACAAAACCTGTCACGCCCCGCTTCCCAAAATATGGAGGCGAAGCGTGAGAAGGTCCGCTCAGACTTGAAGCTACGAAGCTGCAAGTCCGATAAGCGTCAATCAAATTTAAAACTGCAGGTCCTTGCAACGCGAACGAAACAAAGATAATAATAATGAAATGAGACATAAGAGATATCTCCGAATATCCATAAAATAAGTTTCAACATCACAGAAAAAGCCACCAGGCTAAAAAGAAAAAGAGACTAAAGGCCCAAACATGGCCAACAAAAGTACAACGTACAGAGAAAAGGTGCCACGCACCGACAACTAACAACAAAACATAAAACAAAAGAAAGCTCAACAAAGGTCACCGGTGTCCACAAAACTCCTCCTAGGCAGACATGGACTCAGGCTCAGCGTCAGCAAAGCCCCACGTACTCAGCAACGGTCTCTGGCTCAGGGTCTAACATGTGACACCCAAAAGAGCAAGGGGCACATGTCAACAAGTCTGGAAGACTTGTGCAAGGAAACTGAAAGTAGGTGAAAGTAAAGCAACCTAGCAGTTCTAGCATGATGCAATGACATGGCAGTTAAAGTTATGAGTGCAGCAGGAAAGGAAAAACAGCAAGTAAACTAGCATGGCATGGCAAGTGTGGCAAGATTATAAACATTTACAAGGATTTCTCTAGTCACGTTTTCATGTCATGTGCAGAGTTTACGCCTTACAGCTGAAATGACTTTCTTTCACACTGAGTGGCCGCTTAACTCCGCCCCAACCCCAGAGTTTACGCCTTACAGCTGCAGTTGCTGATCAGGCAGACTCCCAGCTGATTGGCCGCTTAACTCTTACCCCTCCCACGTGTATCGAGCCAGGGCCTTACCCCCGAACGGTAATGCTCGCTTCTGGATCACGAGCCAGGAAGTGTTTTTCATGTTGGCATAGGGGTGCACCTAGCCCTGGACAAGCAAGTACAAGTATGTAGCGTGTGCTACGAATGCAATATTCAATGCATGGATGACATGTAAGATGCAATGCATGGCAGTTAAAAGTGCGTACAGATAAGGAAAGTAAACGTGACAGTTTAGTATGCATGAACAACAAGTTTAATGGGTTGGATCTAGCTTCGTTGTCAAGCTAGATCAATTAGGTGACGGATCTAGTTTCGTTGTCAAACTAGATCAAGTAGGCGTCTAGCCAGCTATCATTTCACTGACTAGTCTCTTTTACGCTAGGAACAAGGAAGTGGCCTAAAAACATGGCCCTACACAAGAGTTGGCAAGTTTCACTTGCCTGCATGAACAACGTCTGAGCACACCGTCCAATGAGTCCAAGAATCACAATTATCCTACGTGCACAAGTCCACCGGCCTAAAGTCCATATTATTAATCTTGATTAGTGAATTTAAAACATTTAAAATACTTTAAAAATACTGATTTTAGTCTTGATTAGCAGGCAATGGGTTGGGGGTCCTAGGGGTGCAAAGCGTTACCTCAACACGACGCGAAAGCTACACCGGCGTCGGGTAGCGACGCCGGGGGTTGGAATAATAATATCGCGCTCCAAGTCCAGATTCCAATTAGATTCCTCGCTGGAAGTTTCAGAGCGATCAACCGGGGCGACGATTCCAGATTCCAAAGCTAGCACATGCGACGACGGGCTACGACGTGCGACGAAGTCGTACGCGGCAAGTCGTCAAAGAGAACGCACCTAGGTGGGGCCCACAGTAGTCCTAGGGACCTTTGGGGGACCCACAATACCTCTGGAGAACTTGGGGGGGCCCACGGAGGCAAGTGGTGCGACGGATGCGGGGTTGCGACGTTTGCTCTCGGTCGTACTCAGCCAAATGCGGGGATCTCCATCGGTCGCTGCGGGGGAACGGGCTTGGTGCAGCGCTTGGGGTCGGTGCAGGCCTTGGTGCGGAGGGGTTTGTCGGTCGGGCGCTTGGGGCGGCTCGGTCACAGCGCTAGGCCGGTCGTTGCAACGTTGCAACCGTTGCAACGTTGCAACCGTTGCAACGTTGCAGCCTTCGGTCGGTGCGGGGGACAGCGTCGGTCGTGCGGGGTGCGGAGCGGGGCGACAAGCGGGCGACGATGCGGAGCGCTGTGCGGGCTGATGCGGAGCGGGATGCGGGCCAATCCCTCGGTCAGACCGAGGGAACGGAGCGGTGCGGAGCGATGCGCTGTGCTGCGATGCGGAGCGGCTAGGATGCGGGGCGGGGCTTCGGTCGGAGAGGGGGAACGGGGCCGTTTCCTTCGGTCGGTGCGGGGGCTGAACGTCGCAACGTTGCGACGAATCGTCGCAACGTCCAATTTGGGTTTTGGAAGGGGCTAGGGCTAATTTCTTGCGAAAATGGGTCTTCCTAGGGGTTGTTTATATAGTGTAGATGGGTTGACTTGGTCTAGGGCTAAATCTAATAGGATTAGAAGTTTAAAATAATTTAAAATTTGAATCTCAACTTCTCCAACTCACCCAAGGATTTGACTTGGTCCAAATGAGCTGGAAATTGGCTCAAAAATTCTTTAAAACGTTTTAAACTCAAATAAATTTTATTTGGCCGAAAATAATTTATAGATTAATTATTAAAAATAATATAAAACTTGTTAAAAATATAAAAGTGGTCAAATAAACTCCAAAAATTATAAAATAAATATCGGGGTGATCGTGACGACGAATGTGGGCTAACTAAGGAGACGGATCCCAATTTTGACGTCGGACGACGAAACTAAAAATAGAAACGTCTCCCGTCAAAAGTGAAAATCGTCACGTCTCATCGAATAAGTTTAAATTGTGGAAAAACGACTCGAGAAACGTCGTTCCAAATTAGTGCCACTATTTAATACTCTCAGAGACGTTCACAACGGCATATCACACAAAAGTGTTCACAAGCAAATAAAGTCTAAAATAAACACGTGCACGGACAAAAGCACGTGCACGAACTACGCACCACGAAAAGTGGTCGTTACACACCCCCTCTGAAGCACCGACCAATACCCATTCCTCGACCTCAATGCCCTTAGCAATGTTGGCTGTTGTGCCGTACTTCTTCTTTGCCTTCGGACAATCTCTAACCCAATGTCATCTTTCTCTGCAGAAAGCACATTGGTCATTTGCCAAGTCCTTGCGAACAGGGGCTCTACTCTTGCCCATGGACTTGGATTGGAAGTACCCCTTCCGAGCTCCACCATTATTGCTACTCTGACCTCTTACCATGGTAAGAGCGTCGTTAGCGCAGCATCTCGTGTCCTCATCGTTCTTCTGAATTAGTTGCTCGTCAAAGCATTGGACACTTCTTCAAATGTGATCAATTCCTTACCATACGTAAGAACCGACACCAAGTACTCATATTCTATTGGTAGAGAGTTGGAGAGAATCATAGCTTTGACTTCATCATCGACCTTCACGTTGACGTTCCTCAGATCAGTTACAAGCTTGTTGTAGTAGTCGAGATCTTCCTCAATAGAAACGTCCTCCTCAAGCTTCAGACCAAAAAGCTTCTCCTTCAAATGCAGTCAATTCTAGATGTTCTTCTTCGTGTACATGTCACCGAGCTCCTTCCAAAACTTACTTGCATTTGTCTCCTCCATGAAAGGCTATTTCTTCTCCTTCATCAGATACAGTCGGATGGTACCACATGAATTCCGATTTAGACTTCTTTACTCCAAAGTAGACATAGTTGTCGGCTTCTCGTCCAATGCAATATCTTGACCAAGTTGGTTCAAGACATCTAAGACTTCGCATCTCTTTCCATCAAACCTATCATTTTTGAACTTCGTGTTGGATACGATATTTCGAGCCACTGGAGCATGCCCTCCAAAAGTCGATGCCTTTGAGGAACTATTATCGCCACCGTTACTCATCTTCGCCTCTTAGGTTTATCTGGGAAGCTGCTGAGCTCTGGTAACAGTTTGTTGTGCACGAGCACGAAAGACTAGGACCATCAGACAATCGAGATGAGGATGAGTAACCAACTATCAAATAGAGCACTATGAAAGATAACAACATTAGGTCATCGGTCAGCTAAAGGAACACTAATGAACTTTATTACAAAAGGAAAGAATGGATACAAATCTTCTATCTTCACAGCAAAGAAGAGGCATACAAATTCTCTCCAAAAGCTCTCTACAAATTTCTTAAAGTTGGCTCTCAAAAATGGCGGTTCAAATTCTATCTATGTGTTTCTATCTTAAACCCTCATCTAAAACACTCTATATATAGTCATATGGTACAATAGGTGTCATCTTTGAAGAGGGATTCCCAAGAGAATGAATACTAACTTTAACAGAATTCCAAGCCTATCTCAACTCTATATGAATAGGGCATTGCGCACATAGTGGGCCACCTCCGTACTACCGAGCTTCCCTCTGAAGACTGAGCAAACGAAGTACCAAGCCAAGCCATCCGAGCTACCTGAAGCTCGGACTATAGAGCCGTCGATCTGTGAGCCGTCGATCTTCCAAACCGAGAAACCAATGCACTGTCGATGTCCAATAGCTCAGCATCCTCGTATCTGACTTGTGCAGAGTCAGATAGATCAGATCCGAGCATAGCCGAGCTAGCGTTGCACAAGATAGCTCCGTTGCTAAACCAGTACTTCTTCAGCGCCTCAATCGAGCCGACTTTCACACAGCCCTCTTAAAACTTCCTACATTTATCAATAAATGGAGTATAAACCAGTTGCAAAGATGCAGACTTGAACATCATAGGGTTTTAGATTGCGTACCATCCCAATCGCCCATAGTAAGTGCTTGTTTTTGGTCTACAGATCTACGGATAAGCTACTATCTTCTTAAGATAATTTGAGACCACAAACACAATGTTACCCATGGTTGCGCTACGTAGCCACTGTTTTTACACCATACAAAGTTATTGTTTGCAATATTTTATTGATAAGAAATTATGTTGTAATAACAAGAAGTTAGTTAATTCTTGTAAATATTTTTAAAGTTGGTTGACATTTATATCATTTCTTAAAGTTTCAATCTAAATTATAAGATTATCCAAAATATACGATATTTCTTATATAAATTGAGTCTGCTAGAAATAGGGGGGGTTCAATGGGGGAGATGCTAATGGAAACCCTGAAAATAGATAGGGACCAATGGGTAAATTTGGGAGGGGGTTGATGTGACATTACCTAATGGGACAATGCCACATCACCCCCTCATTTGTATAAAGGATTTACTTGGCCTCACTAAATTTTGCGGGATCATTTCCTATATGAAAACTCCCATTTTAAGTCAATTACTTTCTTAGAGGAACATAAATGTTTGAACCATAGGAATTGGTACGTGCAACAATCGTTTTACTCTGCACACCATCGGTCAAAGTTTTACACCGCACACATACCAATTAAATATTATTATTTAGTTTTTGCTCAGCGCACATCCTGGAATACCGAAAATGCCCATAAGTCAAAACACCTTGGTTCCCTTAAAAAAACCTGAAACATGTCGATTGGGCAAAAATTTTTAGGGTACGAACGATTTTATTTAACGAAAAATATGCCAAAAAGAATTCGAATCTTGTATGAAAATGTTCCGATCTCGCATGGACTTGCAAAGAGAAGAATACATCCTAACAACTTTAGAAACATATGTAAAAATTGATGCACAGACCAAAATTGCTCATCGTGCACAACTTGCAAAAATCCTAACTATTTTGCATGTTGTGTGCGATGCACAATTTTGTTTTAAAGAGGCAAAATTGCTCAACCTGCACAACAAGCAAAAATAAATCTATGTACAGACCAAAATTACTCACTACACACAATAGACAAAAATGTGAGCAATTTTTTAGAGAGGCAAAATTGCTCATCTCGCACAACAGGTAAAAATTTTGCCAGTTGTGCGTGGTGAGCAATTTTGTCTATCCGTTTGTTTCAAGGAGGTAAAATTGCTTTCCATGCAAAACAGGCAAAACATGAGGTAAATTTGATTATTTTAAAGTACTATTCACCTCCCCTCTAGTACGTGTGCAATAGCTAGCCTAGGGCACTACAATTGGTATCAAAGCCAAGGTTCATAGCTATGACAAACAACGACTACAGCGTCTTCAAGAATCGTGAAGGTGCTTCTTCGGTGATGGAAGGACAATCCTCAACTAGGCCTCCCTCCTTCAATGGTACCAATTACGGGTACTGGAAATGCCGGATGGAAACGTTCCTCCGGAGTACTTCACTATGGAGAGCCACGATGAAGGAGTACGTCGAGCCCGCCGAAGAAGATTTCGTGAAGTGGACTGTCGCGGAGGTCGCCGCGGAGGTAACCAATGCCAAGGAAATGAATGCCTTGCAATGTGATTTGGAGCCCGAAGACTTCAACAAGATATGCACATGTAAGAGTGCATATCAAATCTGGAACTCACTCCTCATCTTGCATGAAGGAACGAGTAGGGTAAGAGACTCCAAACTCACTGTTGTCAATAAAGATTTCGAATTATTTCATATGCAACAGGGTGAGAAGATGAAGGAGTATTATGCTCGCTTCGTTAACATTACCAACGAATTGGAGGCTCTTGGAAAAACCTACACCCAAAAGGAGAAAGTCTCAAAGATCATCGATGGACTTCCTTCTTGTTGGGAAAAGCGTACATTCGCCATCGAGGAAGGTAACGATATGAGTAAGTATACTGTCGTACAACTAATGGGTACCTGATGTCTTATGAGGTACGCAAGGACAGTAAGATCAAGATGCATGAAAAGATGAAGTCTTACTTGAAGTAAGACGAGCCAAAGAAAAAGGCGATTGCATACAAGGCCGCTCCATCTACATCTACCGATGATGAAGAATCGGAAGACGAGTTGGACATAGAAGCTTTGGCCGATTTGGCAAAGAAGTTCAACCAATTCTTCCGAAAAGATAAGTTGAAGAATAAATCAAAATTTATTTCGACTAATGTCTCCGCTCCTGTGTGTTATAAATGCAACAAGCCAGGACACATCAAGCCGGATTGTCCTCTCAACAAACACAAGGAGAAGTGGAAGGCATCCAAGTACGACAAGTCGAGAAAGTACAAGAAATGACTTATCGGCACATTCACCGACTCCGATGAGGACTCCTCAAGTGGAGAGTCGGATGATGAAAAAGTGGAGAAAGCACACATGTGCTTCATGGGAAGAGAAGAACATGATCAAGAGACTTTCTCTGATGAAAGCGAGGAAAGCGAGGATGAAGGCGATGAGGTAACGATGGATGAACTTAGATTAGCCAATGAACAACTTTGGTATAAGTTTTCTAAATTGGCTAATAGATTTATTAAGACTAAAAATGAGCTAACTAGTCTTCAAACCTCGCCTAAGCCTATCATCGTCAACAACGACACCGTTGTTGAAGGTTTGAGAAATGAGATTGTAAATCTCAAATCTCAACTAGAGCATGTTCATATTGAGAATTCGGATGAACATGTGAGAGCGGATTTGACGTCTCAAAACTCAACTTTGAGTATTGAGAATAAGAATCTCAAGTCACGTGTTTGTGCACTCACATCGCAAGTGTCCACCTTGGATGCTTCTATGCATTCTCTCACCGAGAAGTATGAGTGCACATTAGGCCGAATTGATAAATTCAATAAAGGTAAGGGCCATTTGGATAATATCCTAAATGACTTACTTCCGGCCAATCATCACATTGGCTTGGGGTGTAAGATGGGAGATTCATCCAAATCGGCCACGACCTTTGTTAGGCCATATTCCGAAGCCTCAACTAGTGGGAGTAAACACTCCATGGGTAGTTCTTCTACCAATGGTGCTTCCGCTAGGTACACACCCCCATTTGGAAAGAAACCACTTTGGGTGGACCTCCAAAGAAGGGTCATGCTTTCATGTATACCATGCCATGTAGGAACACACCTCCTACTTCACATGTTCACATGTATGATGATTTTTATGCTCCTCGTCCACGAGTACATGCACACCATGTGAGACACACTCATGCACGTGTTGCTCCACATGCATATGTTCATCCACATTACTTTCATATGAACAACTGCCATCATGCACCATTTCATCATGTGCCATATGCATACCCACGACATGCATTTCCTAGGCCACCTCCTCATAGGCCACATGCATCACGTAGACATCAACAACGTATGCATGCTCCCAATAGGAAAGGGCTCCCAAGAAATTCACTATTTGGGGCCCGAAGAACACTAGCATGCATGAAAAAGGCGCATATATTAATTCGTATTTTATGAATGTCGTGCATAATGATGATTTCGTTGGAAAGTCTAAGTCCAATTGGACTTGGCTTCCAAAGGTCTAATCTCTTAGGACCCAATGTCCTTGGGTACCATGGAATGATATTTTATCTTCAGGTACTCAAGAATAAGAGAAGGAGCAACAAATCAAATTTTAGCTCCATATTATGTTTTTTAGGTTCAATCCACCGTGGGATACCAACCCTACCAACTCATTGACTCGCAAATTTTTTCATTCAAATGGAGTTGATGGTGCTTAAGTGATGCACCAAAGTAGGGGGAGCTTAAGGTTGTAAGTATATTCTTACATTTGATATACATTTGGTATCCATGTGTGTTGAATGCATACATTGGTAGACTATTTACATTGGTATCCATGTGTTTTGAGCTTTTGATATTGTACTTATCCTTCTTATGCTCATGGAATTCCAGGCTTTTTATTGACTCATTTAGTGAGTATTTTTTTTGGAATGCATGCTAGTACTATGAATCTTTTGAACATTGTTTCAATTAGTATCATAGTGTGCTAGAATTGTGTATGCCATAAGTTTTATGATGTTCGATCTATTTTTGGCATAACATTTTTTGCATGTTACTTTTGGTATCAATTCGCTACATTTGGTATTCTCATTGCATTTTTTGCCTCTGATGTTGACTTTCTTCGCTCGTCGAACTTATTGGTTAAATAGAATTGCTTTTATGAAAACATAGAATTGTTTTCCATGCACTTTATTAACTAAGAATGTTGATATTGGAGAGTATGTTCCATAACTCAATAAGTGAAATTGATTTGAGTTGTGATGATTTCGTTTTTCGATTTTCGACTATGGTCTCGTTGGCACGCTTTGATTTTCTTCGGTGTTTTACATTTGGTATTTTACATTGGTGTCATTTGGACCGTGGTCGTATTCTTCGACTCCCGTGCTTTTATATTAGCCATTGTTGTTGTCGTAGATCTCCTCCCGCTCTTTTTGCTAATGCCAAAGGGGGAGAGAATTAATAATGACGATGTGCTAAATGATAATTCAAAGCAATTTACTGTGAATCTAATTTGATATGTTAGATTCAGGGGGAGTTAAGATATAAAATGGATTTAGATCCTATATTGCAATAATTGGGTTCATATTTTATATTTCCCTCGTTTGCTTGATGCGTATGATTATTATTTAATACGAGACTAACGTGTCATCAATGCAGGGGGAGTAAGTAAATTTCATTTGAATCATTATTATTGATTATTATTTATGTTGGTTTGTCATCACCAAAAAGGGGGAGACTGTTGAGTATTGATTCCCCGGATTTGGTTTTGATGATGAGCAAACATAAATATCGTGAACTAACTCTCTGTGAGCGCAGTTATGGAGATCGTCGCCAAAATACTACGTAAATCAAAAGCGACGTCTCAAGACTTCTCAAAACGCGTGATCATGTGCCTGAAGCTTCGTTGAAGCTCAAGGAGCTTTATTGAAGTCTAAAGTGAAGATTGAAGCTTTGAAGATGGTTCGTCATGTTTAATTCAATGTCTTCTAGCTTCATAGAATAGAATGTTAAGCCTTGAGTAGGACTTACATTATAATCTTCTTATCGCTCATATCTTAGAGCTAGGATTATCTTAGAAGCCATTAGAAACTTTCCCAAAGCTTATCGCTTCTTCCCTCGGCTTCTAGTGCATCTTAGTTGGTTCAAGTAGAAGAACCAACCGACTAGATGACGATCTAGTCGGTCGGTAATTCCTCTTGAACCGACTAGATGTCCTTGCTCAATTCAGCCTAGGCACTGTTGATCAATTAGTCGGTCAAAGAAGGTTCACCGACCGACTAGATGACGATTTAGTCGGTTAGGAATCCTTCTCAGACCGACTAGTTATCATTGCCTAATTTCAGCCTGAGCTACTGTTTCTAGTTAATCGGTCAAAGAACAATCGTCGACCGACTAGTTGTGAAACTAGTCGGTTGGAATTTGTTCTCAGACCAACTAGCTCTCTTTGTGATCAGCCATTGAACTTCAACTCTTAGTCGATCAAAGAACACTCATCGACCGACTAGTTGGCAAACTAGTCGGTTGGCAAGTCTTATTAGACCGACTAGTTCATATCTCCTGGAACTATCTTTATTGGCTGTCAACCTCTTAGTCGGTCCAAGAAGAATCATCGACCGACTAGTTGAGAAACTAATCGGTCAGTGATCCTTCTTTACCGACTAGTCTGCTTCAGAATAGAGCCGTTGGAGCATTAAATGCCACAATTTTTCCTCTCTCTTTCCTCTATCATATATATACTTGAAGGGGCTCTTTCATAGCATTCAAGGCTGCCTATATTGGGTTTTAGAGAAATCAAAGAGAAGCAAATCAACTCCATTCTAAAGCTATCTCTACTCACTAGAATCTCTCCCTCACTCTTATTCCTCAAGAAAGATTCATTGATTATGAGCCTCCCAAGCCAAGTGCTTTAATCAAGGTCACCAACTCCACCCTAGGCTTCTATTGCTGATCAACTTCTTGGAGCTAGGTTTTGGTGACATCTTCTTCCTCAAAATCCTTCTTGCCCTAATATTGGTAAGTTTACTCAAGGCATATGATTTTGTTGGTAAGTGTTTCATTATTTCATCTCATTTGTTATTTGAGTTTGTATCTCGGTTGTGAGAGAGTTTGTGATCCCGGGTTGTGGGAGTCACAATTCCATTGTGTATGATTTGGTCTTGTAGAGGGTTTTCTACAAGAATTTCATAGTGCAAAATATTGGGATAGTGGTTTCTAACTCAAGTATCCGGAGGGGATCCGGATGGTTAAGACGTAGGATCACCGGTAACAAGTCGGGGAGACTTGGGTGGATCCAAACCCGTTACATACTTTGTTTGTGTTGTCTATTCATGTTGTTTGTAGTCTATTCCGCATTGTTGTTTGTGTGTTTGCATAATAATTAGGAATAACACTCTTGATTATTTTAAAGTATTATTCACCCCCCCTCTAGTACGTGTGCAGTAGCTAGCCCAGGGCACTACACTTAGGGCACAAAAACTCTATGACCGTCCTAATTCGGACAGAACATAGACACAAAAAGAATTTGCAACGGAAGAAAAATCTAGTTAATCTAATTAACATGCAGTTAAAACAATTTTAACTTAGCCCTAAGGTATAAAACCCTTAGCCAAGATCTATGCCGACTTGGGATGGATCTGACCATCTCAAGAAGGATCTAACCTACTGCGATTAAATTAAACTAATGCTAATAAAAACACATACCCAGAATCTCAACCCTGGAGCAGGCGAGATGTTCCGCACCGTCTTCCGAGCCGCTCCCGTCCCACGCCGAGCCGCTCCTCGAACCGCTTCCTGAACCGCTCCTCGAACCGCTCCTCGAACCGCTCCGCGTCCCGAGGCGAGCAATCCTCGTGTCGCTGAGCCAACCACGCGCCGAAGAAAGTTTCATGCGAGTGAAACCTTCGCCTAGATTTCGGATCTGAATCCGAACCCCTTCGCGGCTTTGCTAGAGCCCTTAGGAGCAAGGCAGAAATATAGGGAGATAGAGAAATATTAATTTAAGCCTAGATCCGAGCGTGTTCCAATATTTACGAGAGCCGCTCAGATCTAGAGCTTGGTATGAGTTTTGAGGAGGAGAGCAGACCCCTATTTATATAGGCGGCTGACTGCTCCCCTTCTCTCAAAATCCGATGTGGGACTAATAATTAGAGTTAATAAAATCAATTTAGTTTGCCTTTCACAAAGTGCAAACTTCCGTGAATTTTAACTCCCTCATCGTTGAACTTCAGGATTGATACAACCTATCAATTCTAAGGGTGTTCAACGGTGAACGCATAGGAAAAAACCGTTCGTCAATCGGAGTTCGTTTGACCCTCCAATTGACCACTCAAAGTTCAGCCCATGGCTAGTTTTTCACAAAAACTGAGCCGTCAAAACTGTTCTGCCCTCGCGACAGAATTTCTACACAAATGGGACCCACCAGGCCAGCGGGGCGAGCCCAGACCAGGCCAGAACCTGGTCTGGGCGCGCCCAGCCTGGCGTGCTCAGCCTGGGCACGTGACCCAGGCCAGGGCGCCTGGCCCGGGCCTGGGCCAGGCGCCTAAGGGGCCTGGGCACCAGGCGCCCAGGGCGCCTGGGCCGCCTGCCTGGGCCTGCGCCCAAGCACCCTGGGCGCCTGAGCGGGCCCGCCTGGGTGCAGGCCCAGGCGCCCAGCGCCTGGGCCTGCCCCTGGGCCTGGGCCGGGCGCCCCAGGATGTCTGGGTCTAGCCAGGTGCCCAGGCCAGACCCAGTCTGGCCTGGGTCAGCCTGGTCTGACCCGATCTGATCCAATGGGCTGTTTTTGGCGTATCTTGAGCATCTGGCATCCGATTTGGATGCCGTTCGAACCTGGGCGTAGACCGGGATATTCCCGTCTTACCCGTGAATTTTTCCTTGCGTTTATATTATTAAATATTGTCTTAAACTATTTAAAACACATTTAATCTCATTTTCATCATATGCAATTTAGTCCCCTATCTAAGCTTAAATTATCATATTACATCAAATGCAATTTTCTCTTTCCTTTGCATCAAATGCAAATTATTCTCCCTAACTAATTTCTACCTATTACTAGACGAAGGTCGCACTCTGTGTGAGACCCTACAGCCTGACCCTTACAACAGGTTGGGCTCGAAGCCCTATACGGCAGTGACCACGAGCAGTGGTTGCCGTCCCTGCTTCAGGAATCATCATTATGTGGTTGACTCATTGACATGAGTCTTGTCGGGACCACCCCGACTGTTTTCGTGATGAATTCCGCAGTTTTAGTCTCTTCGTCTTAACTATATCATGTAGATCAAATCTAGGGTACGGTCAAAAACTGTCAACCCCAATAACTTGACTCCGGTTAGTTTCTATCGATCTTTAGTCAAATAATGTTGGACTTCTTCCAACATACTCTGGCCAGAGATTTTACTAAAGACCGAACTAACCCTACAACACTAACTCCCATTGATCGGGAGAGACGAATCATCTCTTGGTCATTACTCTCCTCATACTCTTCAAGTGTCACCCAATCAAAAGACCTTTCGACAGGCCTTGCCTCGAAGCTAGGTCAGTTCATCTAAGTAGCACCGTTCACGCATAGGTTCGTCAGAATGAACTCAAGTCAAAAGACCAACTAGCCTATCATCACTCAGAGTTATCATTGACAGATTGGTCAATGTAACCATATGATAACTCTTGTGGATCGTTCAGTGAAATCATTATCTAATGAGCACCTGTGTCTCATCTTCGACTTCGCCAAGTCAAGCGATCATGAGATCATCGCCACCGCTTAACGGTGAAGACTAGGACACAATGGTCTATCCGATGTTTCGATATCCTTGTCTCGAAACATCTACGACCACGAACCCTTTTAGACTTATGCTACAGACGGCCAAACATTTCTCCATGATCGAGATACTCATCTCGATACATGTTTGACCTTGCATAAAGTCTTAGGACTTTACCTAAGTTAATATCTACATTATAATATAACTTAGATAAATTGTTACCAAACAGCTTACTATCATTTTGAACAAGACGTTTGTGTTATTCACACAGAGATAAATAGCATCGAGGGCATCACTCTCCTACATCTCCCACTTGCACTCAGGCCCATTTATCTCGGTATCTTATACAGTTTTTACAAATAAGTTTTCCCGACTTCATGTGGTAGAGCCTTCGTGAGTGGATCTGCTAAAACCGTCTACACTGTAGACTTAAGGGGTTTCTATGTTCATGTTAGACCAACCATTTGAATCTCATTCAAATAATTCACTTGGTCTTTCGGAATCCATAATATTTTATTTCCTTGGATCTTATCCAGTTCATCGTACCTTACGATAATCATTTAAATTAGTTAATGGTCATAAATGGCTCATATCTATTTCTGATAAAGTATCAAACCTTTTGATTACTTTGTCAAAATATATGTTTCATTTCTTTGATGCCTCGCATGTAATTTATACGCTCCTACTGACCTTGAAAACCATCTGGTTAATTCATATAAGTTGGTCCGTCTAAATCATATTTAAAAAAACGAACTTATAAGTGAATGCTCTAATTTTCATGGTCAACTTAAGCGTTTACATCGAGTTTGGTCCGAGTAGATCTGTACACATCTGCTGGCGAGATGGTTTCAACATAATCCGTTTATAGGAATTAGTATGAAAACCGTTCTCGACCAACATGATTGCACTTCACTATTTTCTTTCTGCACCAATCTTTCAACTCAAAGATTTACTTGCAGAAAGTGAGGAAACATTTTCCTTGGGCACGTAAACTAAATTCCAAAATTTATTTACGTACACAGACCTATTCTGATTGCATCAAGTTATAAATCGGAGTTACTACTCCGAATTTCATCCCGGAAGTTGACTAAGTCATCATCAGTTATGATGTCCAACTCGACAATTCGTCTCACGAGATTCGAGTAATTTTACAACTTCCTTACGATTGATTTAATGAATATCTTATTAATAATGTACTCACAGAACATTATCAAAACCTAGGCATTACTATCTGGGACTTAACCCAGAGGGAGGACTAACTCAGAGTCACTTGCTATGGATCGCACCAAGTCTAACTTAGTGTGATTCATACCCTTAACACACGGATGTGTTAACAGACTTGACCTGAGAGGAAATCACATTTTCTTTTAATTACGCAAGATTTTATGTATCTAAGTATTTGACCATTCGATCTAATCGAATCAGTTTAAATACTTTAGTCATTTCGTTCTTTATTTTATCAGACTTGTGTTTCATCAAGAACACATGTCTTAATAAAATATACGAATAACTTATTTTGGTTAATCTAGACTCGGGTACATCAGTATGTACCAGACTGAGTTCAACAACTCATTCTCCCACTGTCTTATAGATGTGTTTCGACCATTATATCTAAGAGGGTAAGACTCACAAGTGTCTGTAGACTTCATAATACGATAGGTCAGACCCCTCTTTATGTGACTTGTGAAGCTTACTCTCTCGATATGGCATAGTCTATTTTGCCATATAAGTTTGCTACTATCTTGTGTATTTATATATATTAACATTTAATACATATATTATCATTATACATATTACTCATTGTTTCAAAAGCAATGTGACGACATTCGTCAAAATGTGTTAACCTTTTGTATAACAATAATTATGACATCGTGACATCAAAATATGTCACATTTTTATTTCCTCCTACTTATGTCTTTACTAATGATAAATTAAACTATTTAACTCGATTGACTTTCCGGAGTGCCTTCTTCCTTTTCTAAATCACATTTAGATATGTAAATAGCCCAACATAAATAAATAGCTATGCAAGCATCTCATGTATCCAAACGCCTGAGAGTTGCAATCTTGAGTGTAGCTCAAGAAGTTGCTTGTCTCAAGATCCGGTTGGGATACATAGCCTTGCATCGCTTATGCACTCGTATTCGACTCAAACAATTTGATCGAATTCTTGAACTTTGTGGATCAAAATTGTTTGTCCATACAATCTTGAGTGAAGCTCACAAGTTGTAGGGAGAAACATATTTCAAATATCCTATATGTTCAAGCTGCCTCATATAGAGACGAGTGACATGTAGCGTGAATTTATTTGTTGAACCCAGAACTTAATGAAATCATATTTCTTAAGTTTGTTCTTTTAGAAGGTCATTTAAATGTCAACGAGAATATAGTTTTAATTCTATCAATTAGAATTTAACTTGATATTCAATTAATCAACCTAATTGACCAGTTAACTTATTCCATTAAAATATTACAAATTGATTCCTTCGGTAAACATAGTCTTGCCCTAGTTTAGCATATGTTCAATATTAAATATAGGCAGAATGGCTTTTATCTATCTATATCCTCCCACTATTTTTACGATCGTTTCAAAGCTTAATAATGAACGATTTAATCGAATTAAAATTAATGGGTAAGAGGTCCAATCACCTTGAGCCTAACAACCTTGAGTGTAGCTCAACAAATTGCTTGACTCTGCGATCGGAAGATGACTCTTCATCGATAATATCAGATATGACTCTCTTATTCGGTTTTTGCCCCTAGTCATTTGTGATCATGAGTGTGCTCATCCAAATCACAATGTCTAGTCTAGTCGGACCCTTGTTTTCGTGTCTAGCCTGACTTGCCCCGCCGCTCAGTGTATTCACGACACGTCGGTTTGGGTCAGGTCTTAGACTACATCTAGCCAGACTACATCATTGACATAACTTACGCCGGCGCATGGTAATACGACGGTTTGGGTCTAGTCAAGATTTCATCTTATGTATTAAATGAGTTGGTTTCTATAAGGTTGCCATGTTACAGCTTGAGTGTAGCTCAACAACTATAACACGGGTCCTATAGTTGCCAACCCCTAAAACAAGGAGGGCTACGGCTAATCCTGAAAAAGATCATTAACGTATTTGACTTAGATATAGTCCAGGGTGTCATACAATCATGATTCGCGACATTGCGGTCCAGCGGAACACAGCCAGAGAATTGACTAAGCCAGGATCACTACCCCTAAAAGGGTGATCCAGAACTCTTAGCCAAGCACATTGACTGGATCATGGTCCATTGAATGAAGCTTGTCATTTTTATATGTGTGCCATAGACTAAAGAGCTTTTATTAACAACTAATTAATCCTATCAACTAGTTGAATCCTTAAATTCAAAATTTTAGGATTTGTTTAATAACTTTTATTAAATCCTTATCAACTCTAAGGTTCACGTGCTATCCTAATCGTTATTAGGATTTTAATAAATTTTATTAACAACGCTAAAAGCGAAGTCCTTTAATGAAAATTAATTATAACAATTAGAATTTAAAAAAATTCATTAAAAGGACTAACCTAATCAGGAATTAGGTCTTGAAGTGTTGTTAATGTTTTATTAAAACATAGCATGTCATTAAAATTCAATTAATAAATTTTAATCATTTCTTAATGGCTAACCTAAAAGGTTGTCTTGTGTTATCAAATAAGGGACAAGATAAACTAGCCATTAAAATAAAGCTACACTAATTTTATTGCATAAAATGAAAGTGTACAACTATTTAACAATTAAATAGACTAAAGTTTATCGCATAAACAATTTTAGACTTTTAAAATCAGTTTTAAAAATATTTTATAAATTTAAAACATCATTAAAAAATTTCCATGTTCAAAAATTTATCTTATACAATTTTTAAACATCTAAAACATTTTAAACTTATCGCATAAATTTAAAAAGCCTTAAAATCAATTTTAAAATTTATCACATAAATTTAAAATCATCATTTTAAAATTTTCATGTTTAAAATTTTATCATATACAATATTTAAACATCTAAAATCCTTTTTTAAAACATCTTTAAAAAATATCGCATAAATTTTAAAACATTTAAAAAAGGCATCTAGAAATATTTTAAATTATCTCATAACTTAAAAAATTTTATAAAGTATTTTGAAAAGCATTTCAAGGTTTAATAAAATCGCAGGCTAGATCGTTACGCAAACCTGGCTCTGATACCACTGAAGGGTTTTCTGGGACCCTTAGGGCACAAAAACTCTATGACCGTCCTAATTCGGACGGAACATAGACACAAAAAGAATTTGCAGCGGAAGAAAAATCTAGCTAATCTAATTAACATGCAGTTAAAACAATTTTAACTTAGCCCTAAGGTATAAAACCCTTAGCCAAGATCTATGCCGACTTGGGATGGATCTGACCATCTCAAGAAGGATCTAACCTACTGCGATTAAATTAAACTAATGCTAATAAAAACACATACCCGGAATCTCAACCCTGGAGAAGGCGAGATGTTCCGCACCGTCTTCCGAGCCGCTCCCGTCCCACTCCGAGCGGCTCCTCGAACCGCTCCCTGAACCGCTCTTCGAACAGCTCCTCGAACCGCTCCGCATCCCGAGGCGAGCAATCCTCGTGTCGCTGAGCCAACCACGCGCCGAAGAAAGTTTCACGAGAGTGAATCCTTCGCCTAGATTTCGGATCTGAATCCGAACCACTTCACGGCTTTGCTAGAGCCCTTAAGAGCAAGGCAGAAATATAGGGAGATAGAGAAATATTAATTTAAGCCTAGATCCGAGCGTGCTCCAACATTTACGAGAGCCGCTCAGATCTAGAGCTTGAGACGAGTTTTGAGGAGGAGAGCAGACCCCTATTTATATAGGCGGCTGACTGCTCCCCTTCTCTCAAAATCCGATGTGGGACTAATAATTAGAGTTAATAAAATGAATTTAGTTTGCCTTTCACAAAGTGCAAACTTCCGTGAATTTTAACTCCCTCACCGTTGAACTTCAGGATTGATACAACCTATCAATTCGAAGGGTGTTCAACGGTGAACGCATAGAAAAAAATCGTTCGTCAATCGGAGTTCGTTTGACCCTCCAATTGACCGCTCAAAGTTCAGCCCATGGCTAGTTTCTCACAAAAACTGAGCCGTCAAAACTGTTCTTCCCTAGGGACAGAATTTCTGCACTAATGGGACCCACCAGGCCAGCTGGGCGAGCCCAGACCGGGCCAGAACCTGGGCGCCTGGGCGAGCCCGCTTGGGCGCAAGCCCAGGTGCCCAGCGCCTGGGCCTGCCCCTGGGCCTGGGCCGGGCACCCAGGCCAGACCTAGTCTGGCCTGGGTCAGCCTGGTCTGACCCGATCTGATCCAATGGGCTGTTTTTGGCGTATCTTGAGCATCTGGCGTCCGATTTGGACGCCGTTCGAACCTGGGCGTAGACCGGGACATTCCCGTCTTACCCGTGAATTTTTCCTTGCGTTTATATTATTAAATATTGTCTTAAACTATTTAAAACACATTTAATCTCATTTGCATCATATGCAATTTAGTCCCCAATCTAAGCTTAAATTATCATATTGCATCAAATGCAATTTTCTCTTTCCTTTGCATAAAATGCAAATTATTATCCCTAACTAATTTCTACCTATTACTAGACGAAGGTCGTACTCTGTGTGAGACCCTACAGCCTGACCCTTACAACAGGTTGGGCTCGAAGCCCTATACGGCAGTGACCACGAGCAGTGGTTGTCGTCCCTGCTTCAGGAATTATCATTATGTGGTTGACTCATTGACATGAGTCTTTTCGGGACCACCCTGACTGTTTCCGTGATGAATTCTGCAGTTATAGTCTCTTCGTTTTAACTATGTCATGTAGATCAAGTCTAGGGTACGGTCAAAAACTGTCAACCCCAATAACTTGACTCCGGTTAGTTTCTATCGATCTTTAGTCAAATAATGTTGGACTTCTTCCAACATACTCTGGCCAGAGATTTTACTAAAGACCGAACTAACTCTACGACACTAACTCCCATTGACCGGGAGAGACGAATCATCTCTTGGTCATTACTCTCCTCAAACGCTTTAAGTGTCACCCAATCAAAAGACCTTTCGACAGGCCTTGCCTCGAAGCTAGGTCAGTTCATCTAAGTAGCACCGTTCACGCATAGGTTCGTCAGAATGAACTCAAGTCAAAAGACCAACTAGCCTATCATCACTCAGAGTTATCATTGACAGATTGGTCAATGTAACCACATGATAACTCTTGTGGATCGTTCAGTGAACTCATTCTCTAATGAGCACATGTGTCTCGTCTTCGACTTCGCCAAGTCAAGCGATCATGAGATCATCGCCACCGCTTAACGGTGAAGACTAGGACACAATGGTCTATCCGATGTTTCGATATCCTTGTCTCGAAACATCTACGACCACGAACCCTTTTAGACTTATGCTACAGACAGTCAAACATTTCTCCATGATCGAGATACTCATCTCGATACATGTTTGACCTTGCATAAAGTCTCAGGACTTTACCTAAGTTAATATCTACATTATAATATAACTTAGATAAATTGTTACCAAACAGCTTACTGTCATTTTGAACAAGACGTTTGTGCTATTCACATAGAGATAAATAGCCTCGAGGGCATCATTCTCCTACACCGTCAACCCAGATTGGCCCGAATTCCACCTGCTTATAAATAGTATATATATATTTATATAATATAATGCAAATCTTCTTCAATTGCAGTCCGCGATTATTGGTTAGCCCTGCTCTTTGTTTATGAGGAGGTTGCCGGTTCAAATCCTAGTCAGTGCAAGTTAATGCTTTTCAAAATTTCAATTTCAATTGATACGCTTTAAACGGACTATATAATAAAACGCTATACAAAATGTCTAGAAATTCCATTGCTCAGTTGGTTGGGCATTCTACATGTATGAGCGAGGTTGCGAGTTCGAAGATTATTGTCCTTAATTTGTTTCGAATTAATTTTTATTCTTTTCAATTCGAACCCGGACCGAACCCAAAAGGAACCCGACCCGCAAGGAAAACCTGGGTCGAGTATGGGTGACCCAGTTACCCGGGTCGTGTATGGGTTTCTGAACATTGACCCGGATTTAATCTGAGTCGGGTTAGGGTTTACCAATATCCGGGTCAGGGCAAAACTGATCCGACCCGGACTCGAACCGTTTGCCATCCCTGAAATAACCTATTCAAAAAATAGAAATTAAACATATTAAACTTATGGAAACGGGTCGGGTCATTGCGACACGGGACCAAACCGACTGTAGAGGATCCAATTAATGTCCTGATAATTGATGATCGTAAAATCTTACCGTTGAAATGGCACGTCCTCTTTATATACCCCTTGATCGATTCTTGTTTAAAACTAATAATTCAATAAAAATAATCAAGAAGATGATGGATTACCCTTTTACCTTTCTCCTCCTCCTCTCTCTCTCTCTCAAATCCAAAACCTGAACCCAATGTAGAGTATAATTTTCTGCCATCTCTTATTCTTTGGATATTGAACTTCAGATGATATGATTCATCATGATTCGATGGTGGTGGAATCACGGATCTCATGGAGAAGACTTTGATTTTAGGTCAGAATAATCTTTTATACATTTGAAGACTTTTTTTTGAATCTTTGTCCTATGTGGCACCCAAAGTATTGTTGGAAACAGCATCCTAGTCTATGTTTGATGATAACAAACCCTACTGAACTATTCTAATATGTTTGTTAAGTGTGTCACAGGTCCCTATACAGTGAGATGGTCATGATTACTCAGCTTACACATGTACGTATTCAAGTACGTTGAAATACGGAGCTGAAACTTCATTTGGAATTACACAAGCTGCTCAAACAAGAGAGTATAGCTATGAAACTCTACCCTAGAGTTAAACATAGGCTATAAACATCATGGAAATTTTCTTAGGATTTATGGAGATTGTTTGAAGTCAAAATACGGGGAAATACGAGAAAATACAGAGTATACAAAGAAGAAACTTTTTCTACAAGTGGAGAAATGAGGTGAAACAATTCTAACATGAATATATGGGGCTCTGGGATTTTTGAGAATTTTTTCAGAATTTTTGGGATTTATTTGGTGCCAAAATACTCAAGAATACGTCTGAAATACACTGGAAATTAGAGATACGGCACTGTTCAAAGATACAGCTTCTTCGCAGCCCATACGGTCGACGTGGCGCAATCCTGGCCGTTCATTTCGCATCTGACGGTCGATCGAAGCGGGGCGACGTGGCCGCTTGTCCATCGCCCGATCTCGATCCAACGGCCACCAACCACGCCCACGATTCGCAGATGGCGGGCGCCGCTGAGTCAGCCACGTGGCGACGTGGCACAATCACCGCCGTCGGATCGCCATCCAGCGGTCCAAACGCTGCCGACTTCGAGTCAGCGCTGGCGGGCGGCTCGTGGGTCCGGGTCAGCTGAGGCGGGCGCTGAACGCAGCGGATCCGCGTCGACGTGGCTCAATCTCGACCGTTGATCTGCGAGCGAACGGTTGCCGACAACGCGTGTTTTGCGGGTGCGGGTCCCAGCGCTTTAAACCCGCTAAGCCGTCGCTTTATCGGATCCCTTCGCACAGTGCACAGACCCGTTAACTCAATCCTATATATACCAATGTACATCTCTTCACATTTTCATCAATAAGTGGAGTTCTAGAGATCCAAATTGAGTTCCGTAAGAAGCGTTGCGACCGTGACTTCATCCCCGACGCAGTGATAGCAAGTTGAGCAGCTAGTTCCTCCTGTGCAGAAAATGAGATCACTTTGAGTGAGGAACTTCTACCGACTACTTCCACGGGGACAGCGACTACTTCTTCTACAGACATCCGATCATCATTCCGTAAGAAGCGTTGCGAAGCTACTGATGTGCTGAAAGACGACAACCAGAGAGATCTTCACAAATGAGCTTTCTAAACTCTTGATCTTATTTATTTGTGAAGTTATTAATGTTTTGATCAGCATTTCTGTAATATAATTTCTTCCGTTATTTGGGATTCTGGGAACCAAACTTGTTGGGGCAAGTTGGGTTGGGGAGTGATACTTGTATGTTTCTTTTTGGCTTTGGTGAGCTTGAGTTGGTCTGACAGGTTGGTGTTGGTGCACCAATCTAAGGGAGATTGTAACTTCTTAAAGAAACAGTATAAGTGATTGCTCATTGGGGTGGACGTAGGTCATGGGGACCGAACCACGTTAAATTCTGTGTCTTCTGTGAATGCTTTGATTGTCTGATTCCTAAACTGCATGCTGTAAACTAGGCTTAATTTTTATCTTGCGATAATTTGGTCAAAGGCCTATTCACACCCCCCCCTCTAGGCCTTATTTAGATCCTACAAGTGGTATCAGAGCTCCAGGCCTGGCCATTTGAGTCTAGTTCATAATGAATACATATGATTCAGCATTTGCTGAAGGACAGTCTACAGTTAGACCACCCAAATTTAATGGGACTGATTTTGCTTACTGGAAAGCTAGGATGAAAATTTTCCTAGTCTCTTCAGATCTTGAAATTTGGAAAATTGTTGCTAAAGGCTATCACCCACCTACAATCAAAATTGAAGATATTGAAGTACCAAAACCAGAAGATAAATGGGATGATAACGATAACAAACGTTATGCTCTAAATGGTAAAGCTATGAATGCAATTATCTGTGCACTTGACAGAACTGAGTTTAACCATATATCTCATTGTCTTACTGCGCAGGAAATCTGGAACACTCTCGAAGTCACTCACGAAGGAACTCTCAGGTGAAGGAGTCCAGATTAGCGCTGCTGAGCTCAGAGTACGATGGTTTCCGCATGCTACCAGGAGAATCCATCAAGGACATGTACACTCACTTCACCGACATCGTATACAACTCAAAAGCCTTGGGAAAGTCTTACGACAGCATCGACCTCATTCGGAAAATCCTAAGAGCGCTTCCTAGTTCCTTCCGACCTAAAGTGACGGCCATCCAAGAAGCTAGAGATCTCACTAAGCTGAAGCTGGATGATCTGATTGGGAATCTGTTATCCCATGAGCTGGAACTCAAAACCGTCGAGACAAGAGAAAAAGGTGAGGCTAAACCTTTAAAGACCATCGCTCTCAAAGCCGAAGAAAGTGACAAAGAAGATCTCGACGAGGAACATGCACTGATGGTCAGAGGATTCCGACGCTTCATCAGAACTCCTGCCGGAAAATCTGAAATGGCAAAAAGGTTCAATTGTTTTAATAAGTTTAATCCTTTGAATTCCTCGTCTGAACAGAATACTACTAAAAGTGTTCAATGTTTCAACTGCAAGAAATTTGGACATTTCATGAAAAACTGTCCAACAAAGAACGCGTCATCCGAAGCCAAAGGGAAATCATTTGCGGTAACATGGGATGATGACGATGAAGACGAACCACAAGACGAAGTAGCGCAATCATCACTTTGCCTAATAGGTGAAAGCGACACGAACAAGGTAAGAGATGAATTTTCTTTACCAGAATTAATGAACATTTGTGAAAACATGAATTCAGAAATTACTTCTCTTGAATCCTCTATAGAAAATTATAAAGAAATGAATTTCCAACTACAGCAAGAAAATTATAATGTTTTGCAAAATGAAATAAAATTGAAAAATGAAATTGCATCGCTCAAAATTACCATTGAAAAACTCAAAGGAAAATCTAGTATTACTGAAGCTATACCTTGTCAGACTTGTGCTTCATTAAAGCTAGAAATTAAGAATGGTAATGAAAAGATTGTTGGCCTAAATAAAAGAATAGAAACTCTCGCTAAAAATGAAGATAATGTTAGAAAGAGTTTTATAAATAAAAGTGTCATGCTAGTAAATGAAAACATCTTTTTGAAATCCAAAGTCTCTGATTTAGAACTGAGTATCAGAAAATTTGGTGTAGGAAGGAAATCACTAGACATCATTCTTGGATACCAGTCAATCAAAAACGATAAACAAGGACTAGGATTTGGAAATGTTTATAATGAAAACATGATAAAGAAAAATCATTACATCAAGAAAAAGAAACGGAACGCCAAATGTTATACATGTGGTTCTTTTGAGCATTTATATAGAAATTGTCGTTATAAGAACCAAAACATGAAGTTCAAACAAGTATGGGTTCCGAAAGATACTATGACTAACCATTGTGGACCTATTTGGCTACCCAGGTCACACATACCTTGTTCTTCTTATGTGTAGGGACTCAGCGTGGCTAAGGAACAACTGTGTGAGTGGTATTTGGATTCAGGCTGCTCAAGACACATGACAGGGAACATCGACAAGTTCCTTAGCCTCGTAAAGCAAGAAGGAGGAAGTGTTACATTAGGGGACAACGGCAAGTGCAAGGTAATGGGTAAAGGTATTGTTGGCAACAATACTTTTAAAATTTCTGATGTCCTCTGGGTTGAAAATCTCAAACACAACCTCATCTCCATAAGCCAACTCTGTGACAAAGGTATGAAAGTACTTTTTGATGAGAAAATTTGTAAAATTTATGACTCGGTCACAGGTAATACCCTCTTCATAGCCAATAGGAAAAATAATGTTTATACAATAATAATTGAAGAAATGACAATTGCTAAATGTTTGATTGGCAGGGAGGAGGAGGCTATACTATGGCACCGGGGACTATCACATGCCAGCATGAAGTTGCTACATAAGCTGGAGAATAAAAACCTGGTCCGAGGCTTGCCACATCAACAGTACGAGAATGGTAAGTTGTGTGTTGCATGCACAAAAGGTAAGCAAACTAGATCCACTTTTACGGGAATTCGGGAAGTTACCACTTCACGAGTCCTAGAATTGATTCATATGGATTTTTTTGGGCCTACCGATGTTGCTAGCCTCAATGGAAAGAGATTTTGTTTTGTTTTGATCGATGATTTTTCTAGATATACATGGGTTTACTTCTTAGCCAAGAAATCGGATTCCTTTGAAAATTTCCAAAATTTTTGTAATCAAGTTTCAAATGAGAAAAATCTTTCGATTATGAAAATTAGAAGTGATCACGGTGGTGAATTTGAAAACTCTGTTTTTGAAAACTTCTGTTTGGAAAAGGGGATTTTACATGAATTTTCTTCTCCTAGAACACCTCAACAAAACGGAGTGGTCGAAAGAAAGAATCGAACTTTAAAAGAGATGGCAAGAAGCATGCTTAATGATTATTCTCTTCCTATGTATTTTTGGGCCGAAGCAGTGAATACAGCCTGCTATGTTTGCAACAGGGTTATGCTTAGACCTTTAATGAACAAAACATCCTATGAACTGTGGCATGGCAAGACTCCTAACATTTCATATTTCAGAGTATTTGGATGCAGGTGTTTCATTTTAAACACAGGAGATCAGCTGGGAACATTTGAATCCAAATCAGACGAAGGAGTGTTCGTAGGATATTCATCAAGGAGCAAAGCATACAGGATCTACAATAAACGAACCTTAACTGTTGTTGAGTCAATTAATGTGAAATTTGATGAAGCTGAAATAGATCCTTTAAATTGCAGGGAAACTGAAGCTGGAGATGCAGATAGGGAAACTACAGAGTCTGAAAACATAGCTGAACCATCTGAAGGCCAAAAGGAAGCTGAACCAGAAGTACCACAAGGAAATAGACTGGAAAGAGGAGAGCTTAGGTTCAATCCACATCATCCACCTGAGCTGATCATGGGGACTCCTACGGAAGGTATACGCACTTGATCCACTTTCAATAACTTGTGTGTCTTATGCATTCATGGTGACCTCATTTCTGAAATTGAACCTAAGAACGTTGAAATTGCTTTAACTAATGAAAGTTGGGTTATGGCCATGCATGATGAGATTAATCAGTTTGATAGAAATAATGTTTGGACATTAGTGCCCCGACCTGATAATTACCCAATTGTTGGCACTAAATGGATTTTCAAAAACAAACTTGATGAATCTGGAAATGTAATCAGAAATAAGGCAAGATTAGTGGCCAAAGGATATAACCAGATTGAGGGAATTGATTGTGATGAAACTTTTGCACCCGTTGCTAGATTAGAAGCCATTAGAATATTGCTGGCTTTTGCAAGTTTTAAAGGTTTTAAATTGAAGCAAATGGATGTGAAAAGTGCATTTTAAATGGTTATTTGAAAGAAGATGTTTTTGTTGAACAACCCCCTGGTTTTGAAAGTCATAGTTTTCCAAATCACGTTTACAAGTTGCAAAAGGCTTTGTATGGTCTGAAGCAAGCTCCCAGAGCTTGGTACGACCGTCTCAGTTCATATCTTTTGGAAAATAACTTTAAAAAGGGTAGTGCAGACAACACTTTATTTATCTTGCATGAACAGGATCATTTTCTTATTGTTCAGATTTATGTGGACGATATTATTTACGGTGCTACTAATGATCTTTTATGCCAAAAGTTTGAAAAGGTTATGCAGGATCAATTTGAGATGAGTCTGGTCGGAGAGTTGAAATACTTTTTGGGCTTTCAAGTAAGACAAACTGGAGATGGCATATATGTTTCACAAACCAAGTACATAAAAGAACTGTTGAAGAAATTTGGGATGGAAAATGCAAAGCCAATGCGAACTCCAATGAGTCCGACGACGAAGCTTGAAAAGGATGACAAAGGTATAAATGTGGACCAAAAGCTTTATCGAGGTATGATTGGGTCCTTACTCTATTTAACTGCATCTAGACCAGACATCATGTTTTCTGTCTGTTTGTGTGCACGATTTCAAGCCTGTCCAAAAGAATCACATTTGATAGCCATTAAGAGGATTTTTCGATATCTTATTCACACTCCTACACTTGGACTATGGTATCCCTCTTGTGGTAATCTTAATTTGGTTGGCTATGCTGATGCTGATTATGCTGGTAGTATGATTGATAGAAAGAGCACTAGTGGAACATGTTTTATGCTAGGACATTCATTGGTTTCTTGGTCTAGTCGTAAGCAGAACAGTGTTGCTTTGTCTACTACTGAAGCTGAGTATATTGCCCTTGGCAGTTGCTGTGCCCAAGTACTTTGGATGATGCAAACCCTGTCTGACTACGGCTTGGATCTTAGAAAAGTTCCATTACGATGTGATAGTAAGAGTGCTATAGATCTTTCTAACAATCCTGTTCATCACTCTCGGACAAAACACATAGATGTAAGACATCATTTTCTTAGAGATCATTTGGCAAAAGAGGATGTATCCATTGAATATATTTCTACTGATTCTCAGTTGGCAGATATCTTTACAAAACCTTTGCCAGAAGATCGTTTTTGTCGTCTACGTCTAGAACTAGGCATTATTGATTATATTTAGAGTGAAAATATTATTTGGTGTGCTTTTATTGTTTTTGTGTGGTGTGCTACAAAAAGAAAAATAAAAAAAAATGAAAAAGAAAAATAAAAAAAAATGAAAAAGAAAAATATAAACAGAAAAGGAAAGTGAATTGTCTATCTCCTCCTTTTGCATTTTTTTTCATCAGAAACAGCTTTAAATGCAAAACATATGTCTTATGGATTTTGAATATTATATTCTTAACAATGCTTGCATTCAAAGACTACATGTTTAATTAGGTCATATTCATTAATGAGTAACTAACGTTTTTCATCATCCAATCACACTTACACAGATCAAAATGTTTTGCTATGGAATTGTAATCTTGAATAAGAAAAGTGGTTGTTGGTGGACTAATTTATGTTTTAATGGGATATGATGTTTCAAGGCATGGGTAAAAAGAAAAGCTCTCTTCAAAATATACGTGTATAAAAAAAATAGCAAGACGAGTGTCTTCCAAACATATACACAGAGCTTCGTATGAAAAATGGATACGATTCATGTCCTTGATACTACCCTTGGACATCCAACTTATGCTATAAATGTCATTTTTTAGCGTTGGTGTTAAGTCCGTCAAGCACTGCCATTTCACATTTAAAAATCCTTCTCGGTCATGTTTGGAATTGGTAACTTGAACTCATATTACATGAGAAGGGGAAACTCAATCTTTGATGTTCATATATTCAGTGGAAAAGATGGTTATGACAGGTTGTATTCCTTATTACCTCTCCATATGTACTAAACATTTGATCATCACACTTGAGCACGGAGATGAATTCTGCTAGTTATGATTTGGTGATTATTGCTTATTTATTCCTTGTGGTCATCGATGTATTGTCTTCTGTTTTGCTTTATAATGTTCAATTTTCCATTCATCATATGCTATTTCATACTTTTTTGATGAAAACAAAGGGGGAGAGAAATATCAAGATTAAGCATGTCAGAGATAGGGGGAGCATGTCAATTGGGGGAGCATATCATTTTGCCATTCATGCTCATATTCATGCTTCACACACTCACACACTTCACACATTTTTGATATAATCTTAATGTCTGGTTTGTTCTCATCAAAAGGGGGAGATTGTTGGAAACAGCATCCTAGCCTATGTTTGATGATAACAAACCCTACTGAACTATTCTAATATGTTTGTTAAGTGTGTCACAGGTCCCTATACAGTGAGATGGTCATGATTACTCAGCTTACACATGTACGTATTCAAGTACGTTGAAATACGGAGCTGAAACTTCATTTGGAATTACACAAGCTGCTCAAACAAGAGAGTATAGCTATGAAACTCTACCCTAGAGTTAAACATAGGCTATAAACATCATGGAAATTTTCTCAGGATTTATGGAGATTGTTTGAAGTCAAAATACGGGGAAATACGAGAAAATACAGAGTATACAAAGAAGAAACTTTTTCTACAAGTGGAGAAATGAGGTGAAACAATTCTAACATGAATATATGGGGCTCTGGGATTTTTGAGAATTTTTTCAGAATTTTTGGGATTTATTTGGTGCCAAAATACTCAAGAATACGTCTGAAATACACTGGAAATTAGAGATACGGCACTGTTCAAAGATACAGCTTCTTCGCAGCCCATACGGTCGACGTGACGCAATCCTGGCCGTTCATTTCGCATCTGACGGTCGATCGAAGCGGGGCGACGTGGCCGCTTGTCCACCGCCCGATCTCGATCCAACGGCCACCAACCACGCCCACGATTCGCAGATGGCGGGCGCCGCTGAGTCAGCCACGTGGCGACGTGGCACAATCACCGCCGTCGGATCGCCATCCAGCGGTCCAAACGCTGTCGACTTCGAGTCAGCGCTGGCGGGCGGCTCGTGGGTCCGGGTCAGCTGAGGCGGGCGCTGAACGCAGCGGATCCGCGTCGACGTGGCTCAATCTCGACCGTTGATCTGCGAGCGAACGGTTGCCGACAACGCGTGTTTTGCGGGTGCGGGTCCCAGCGCTTTAAACCCGCTAAGCCGTCGCTTTATCGGATCCCTTCGCACAGTGCACAGACCCGTTAACTCAATCCTATATATACCAATGTACATCTCTTCACATTTTCATCAATAAGTGGAGTTCTAGAGATCCAAATTGAGTTCCGTAAGAAGCGTTGCGACCGTGACTTCATCCCCGACGCAGTGATAGCAAGTTGAGTAGCTAGTTCCTCCTGTGCAGAAAATGAGATCACTTTGAGTGAGGAACTTCTACCGACTACTTCCACGGGGACATCGACTACTTCTTCTACAGACATCCGATCATCATTCCGTAAGAAGCGTTGCGAAGCTACTGATGTGCTGAAAGACGACAACCAGAGAGATCTTCATAAATGAGCTTTCTAAACTCTTGATCTTATTTATTTGTGAAGTTATTAATGTTTTGATCAGCATTTCTGTAATATAATTTCTTCCGTTATTTGGGATTCTGGGAACCAAACTTGTTGGGGCAAGTTGGGTTGGAGAGTGATACTTGTATGTTTCTTTTTGGCTTTGGTGAGCTTGAGTTGGTCTGACAGGTTGGTGTTGGTGCACCAATCTAAGGGAGATTGTAACTTCTTAAAGAAACAGTATAAGTGATTGCTCATTGGGGTGGACGTAGGTCATGGGGACCGAACCACGTTAAATTCTGTGTCTTCTGTGAATGCTTTGATTGTCTGATTCCTAAACTGCATGCTGTAAACTAGGCTTAATTTTTATTTTGCGATAATTTGGTTAAAGGCCTATTCACCCCCCCTCTAGGCCTTATTTAGATCCTACAAGTATGACTATGACAAACATTGGTGACTAAAGATGCTGACTAGGATAATGATAATAGGAAAAATGATTTGAATTTAAAATTTGAGGGCAACATATTGGGGTGAAAATTAAAACTTGGGGGAAAAATTTAAATGAGTTTTGATTTATTTATTCGGGGGAAAAGCTAAAGTTGCAGGGGTATTTAACTTTGAATTCACTTTTTGGGGGAAAAATTTAAACGAATCGTACGTCTAGTTTACATATATAAAACATGAATCACATAATAACTTTAGTCATATAAGTTTCTTTCCCACAGACAAAAAAATTGGGAGTTACTTTGCGAAACCCACCGTGTTGCTCTGCGTCCATTCCACTTATTTACTAGTTTACCATTTAAAAATTTAACTGGTGCTCCATTGATAGGGTACGGAAAAGAAGATACCAACATGTTGCCAACTTTTTCCTCTTTTACCCTCGTTCCAGCCCCTAGCTGCCGCCCACCCCTCCTGCCCCCAACCACCTCTCCCACCTCGCCCCTGTTCCCCGCCTCGCCCCTGTCCCCGTCGTCGTCCCCCTTGCCCTCTTCCGCCACCCCTCCTGGCGCCTCTCCCTGCTCCTTATGTATATACATAAATGTATTTTCGGACTTTCGGTAATACGGTAAATTGGGGTGCATTGTGTGCAATTTTAATGTCAAACTTGTAAATTAACGGGATGCGCGCGTAAGAATGATAAACTTGTAAATAAAAAAATGATAGATGTCTAGAGCAAAACAGTGGGTCCCAAAAAAATTACAAGCGTGCGACACCGCCCCCCGAAAAAAAAAAAATTAAATTTACACTTCATTCGTATTCTATAAATACTAACAAACCGCCGCTGCGCAGTTATTGACAAAACCCCGTAGGCCGGTAACCTGACCAATCGTCAAGAATCAAGAACTGTCCATTTCTTGCCCCTCTCTCTGTCCGCTTCGTCCTCGTTTATTGTCGATTGCTGGATCGAAGAAAACGAAAAGCTCCCATTGCTCGCACATCGAGTACGAAAGAAAGGTCCGACTAATTTCTTCTCCCTTGCACTCTCCTCCTCTCTGTTTCTTAGATCAGATCTCCGTTTTCGAAATGGGTTTCAGTTTCAAGGTCTCCGTCACAGTTTCTCCTCCCGATTCTTGATTGACTGATAGTTGATTTGGTGTTAATGCAGATGGGCTACATTGGGCATCACGGCATCGCAGCGTTGTACAAGCACAAGTACAATGGCAGCCCTTCTGGACTCGTTTCGTTACCATCTTCCCTCTTTGGGTGGCGTAAGTTTGTTTTCTTTTTTCCCGTCCGCTGTTTACATAAAAAACGAATGTTAGTCCTTGATTCGATCTTGCTTGTTATGAAATCTTTAGTTTTAGAATTATTGTTATTTTTTTGTGCAATTTCAAAAGCTAAGGCGGTTTGTGAATCATTGGAATTAAAGAAACTGAGGTACGGCGATACCGAATAATTGTATGTTGCATTTCGACCTCTTGATTAAACAAGTGCAAAAAATTGTGTGCGTTGTGGGCTTGGCTCACGCTGCAATCTGCATCAATTATCTTTCAACCCAAAATAAAAGGACCGGATGTGTTTTGGCTAAACGAACCGTGGGAGTTGAGAGGTTTTGTGAACGAGTAGTGTTATGAACTTGAGAGGGTTTTGGGTTTTGGATTAGCGTGCCAGCTCCAGCTTCGTATGTATATTGCAAGGGTCTGTGGTGGCTTTGGATAAGTACAACACAACTTCAGATGCTTTTAACCCCATCCAAATCTCGTTATTTGACTAGAATTGGCTATGGTTTAGGCCCTACGCAGGGGGAAAAAACAAGAATTTGTTAAGATGGACTCTTTGACAATGGCTGCTTCATGTCAAGAGACATTTTGCTATGAAAGAGCAGAGCTGTTAGGTGATGCGTACCTCAAGTGGGTTGTCAGTATGTTTCTTTTTCTCAAATATCCTCAAAAGCAGGATGGCCAGCTTACTAAGATGAGGCAGCAGATGGTGAGTAACATGGTACTGTACCAGCATGCACTGAATAAAGGTCTGCAGTCTTACATCCAAGCTGACCGTTTCGCTGCGTCAAGGTGGGCTGCAGCAGGGGTGCTCCCTGTGTTTGATGAGGAAACAAAGGAAGAATCAGCCATCTCTTTATTCAGCGAGGAATGCCCTTCTGCTGCTACAAACATAGATCCCGACAAAGAATTCTATGATGATTATGATTTTGTAGAGGATCCCAGGGAGGATGGTGAGATTGAGGCCGACTCCAGTTGCAAAACACTGGCAGACGTTGTGGAGGCACTAACTGGGGTATATTATGTGGAAGGAGGGAAAAATGCCGCTAATCACCTGATGGGATGGGTTGGGATTCAGGTGGATCTTGACCCAGGAGAGCTAGAGGAGATGAAGCATCATGTCGTAGCTGAGAGCATAATGAGGAGCATTGACTTTAAGGCATTGGAAGGTGCCCTGCATTTGAAATTTAGAGATAGGGGGCTGCTGGTAGAAGCAATCACTCATGCTTCAAGGCCCTCTTCTGGTGTTTCATGCTATCAGCGACTAGAATTTGTTGGTGATGCTGTCTTGGATCATCTCATAACAAGGCATCTCTTCTTCACCTACACGGATTTGCCTCCTGGGCGGCTGACTGATCTGAGAGCTGCTGCTCTAAACATTGAAAATTTTGCAAGGGTCGATGTTAAGCACAAACTGCATGTTCACCTCCGGCATGGTTCTCGTGCGCTTGCGGCACATGTTAGCTTATTGTCCGTCTCTTCTTATTGAGTCTTTATTTCTAGCTGTATTTCTGTTTGGTCATTGCGATTATATTGTGCCTTGAAGATGGAACGGTTGTTTGATAGAGCATTTTACCGTTTTAACTATGTTTAATAATTTCCATGTAAACTATGGTGATTAGTTAAGGAGGGTCAACTCTTCCTCTACCTACCTAAGATGAATTATATTCTCAAGAGTTATAGTAACATGTCTAGGTGGGTTAAGTTCAGCTGACTTCTAATTGTGAGAGATTCAATAATTTTCCTCTCTAAAAGGGCAACTCGTCAAATACCATGGTTGTGTCAATTAGAGCTAAACGAGAAAACTCGTCGAATACTATGGTATTCTTGACACTTCGTGTGCATTAGTGATTTGATTCTTTCCCTCAGTTGGTTAATCAAGTTCCCATTCCCATAAACTCTTCTACAGATTGGTCGACCCAGTGTTATAAAAGACGGTTTCATTATGCGCGCGGTTTAGGAGCGCATAGCGCATAAGCAGATTATGCGGCCGATTAGGCGGATTATGCGGTTAATGTGAAAATAAATATTTTAGTAACTAAATAAGCAATAAGTTTATGTGTGTTTGTGTATATTAAATTAAAAAAAAATCTTAAAAGAGAGGAACACTGGAAAAATCATATCTACTTTAAAAATATGAATTAATTTATACTAAAACATTAGCACCATCAAGACGATCAATCCATAAAATAACTAAAGTCTAACGTATAAATCAATCTACATACAAAATATAAATATTTAGTTTTACATCCAAATCCAAATCAAAAGCATGTCAAACAAAAATACTTTGAAATTAAAAAATGATTTTTATGCTTAACGGGTCGGGTTTCTTAACGGTTTGGGATTTTTAAGTTGCCGATTATGCGGGCGCATAACATTTATACAGTCGATTATGCAGCCGACCGCATATCTACTTTTTCATGCGGCCAAAGGCCGACTCCTTATATGCGGCCGCATATAAATTGTTTTAGAACACTAGGTTGACAAAACTAATCCTGTCTCCTTCACTCAGTTCTTGACCCAACATTGTTAGTTGAAAGTTTGTCCCCGTTTCCGTGAGCTTCCTAGGTGCAACAAAGGGTGCACCAATTTTGATGTTAATTGCTGGAATTAACATTTGGTATGCTAGAACTTTCACTTGTTACCATTTGTGTTTTCTATGTAAGTTTTATATCATAACATTATGCATTTTTGGGTCCCGTTATTGTCAACTATCCTTATTATTATCACAAGCAATCTTAATATAATATTTACATATTTAAAAATGACATTCATTTAATATTTGATGAACTGTGTCAAATACTCATGTCTTGAGGTTGTTGTATCTTATATATGGTAGTACTTGTGCAAATTATGTTAGCATAAAAAATTGGTTCTCTTTATCTGAACAACCGACACTGGGCTTATTGGCGTCTATTAATTTTTGATGCAACTTTGTGTTAGAGATTTCATGACTGTACTGGGGTAGGCTTAGTCTAGGAAGGCACATACTTAATAGAATTTGCTCAAGTGTTGCCATGCCATGTGTTGTTCCCATGTCGGCATGTCTGCCTGTGTGATTAGTCATAGAGCATGCTACATAGGCTGTGTAAAATGGTAATTAAATATTTATTTCAAGTTCACATCATGTTATCATTACTATTATAATGTGGAAGGGAAGTGTGGCTAGATTCACATACTCTAGGTAGGCGGCCTCACGGAGCAGCATTAATTTCCCCCACAATGTTATCAACTGAGATAGTGAATAACACAAAAAGGACAAAAAATTAGGGCAAAACAAAAAATATAGAAATCTAAATTCTTCGATTCATCGGACCATTTTACGGGCATTGACTCGATCTTCTCAGGCTTAGGCTTGAGAAACATTCAGCCCCCTTTACAATTAAATGGAAACAAGCAGCAAAAATCTTGTCACCATGACGACAGCAACACCGACTAGGCCAAAAGGTATGACATCCAGTTATCAGCTTCTTTCGTCATAGTCTGTGGTATGACATCCAGAAGGTATGGCATACATGATTACTCTGGTAGCTAGAACCCTTGATCAAGCCCTTGATTGATGCCATGCACACAGATACAGATAATTGGAGTCGTTGATCCTGACAGCTTTAGGGATGTATAGATGATTTTTCACACATTGAGAATCATGGGTAGGAGAATCATTTGATCCCTGAAATGTAAGAGTTGAAAGATGAGCATTTGTGAGGAAGAGCAAGCGAGATGCATAGATGGATTGAGAGTCATGGGGCCAAATGCTTGAGAATAACGGGGACCAATTGAAAGTATACAAATCTAGAAAGGAGTTGATGTTTCACACATTGGCCCTTGGAATTGTATAGCTGCAGAAAAATAGTTGAATTTGAAGGGTTTAAGCACAAGAACTTAGGAACTAATAAATATACTTCTACGTATATGTTGGAAAAAGGAAAAAAAAAGAAGACAATATAAAATGAGGGGTTCATACTCATCTTCTTTGACATTAACAATGAGTGTTATATGTAAGTATCCAGCAATCAATAAATTTATAAACATTTATGCACATACCTTTGCATGATAAAGTTGTTTCAACAACCAATTATTTCTTTGATGCAAGGGCTATAACCCTTTAATTCCCTTTTGATTGATAATCCTTCCATTTATCTATCTTTTTTGTATTTAATACGATGGTATTATATTAACCAATGAGTTTTGTCATTGTTCTGTAAGGAAAATCTGCATAAATGTACTTATTTGTATATACGGATTTTCATGCGCCATAGACACATGCTTGAGATTTATGTTATCTCTGCTACTATACATGGAAAGCTTGTGCAGCTGGATATGAGCGATCACTGTTTTTACATTTTTCCCGTTGTAATAGGCAAGCCCGATAAGGATGGTTTGCCAAAACTTTTTTGATTCGGAATTGGACGAAGGTTTTGTTCTATTGTATAATAGATACGGATGGATCGCTCAATTCTATAATAGATGGCCCTTCTTAGTGTTGCAACTTGCACTAGATGATGTAGGCCCATTGAATAAATAATTTATATTAATGCTGGCAACATATGTAGTATTCAAAGAAGTAGGTTGATGTGATGTTTGTCCAAACTGGTATCCAAAGAGGGATGCCACATGAGATGCCACATCATCCCCAAAGAAAACCCCAAAACTCCTTTATTTATATGTTTGCCATTGCCTTTTCATGAACCTGAATAACCCTTCCTTCTGCAGAGCTGACCTGCAGACCTAATGAACCGAATAGCTGAAGAGCTAACCTGAAGACCTGACCTGACTGGAAGACATGAGGACCTGACTAGAAGACAGACCTGGAGATCGGAAGAGCGGACCTGAAGACCTGAATAGCTGAATGGCGTACCTGAATACCTAAAAAGTTGATTTGACTTGACGACCTGAAGAGCTGACCTGATTGGAAGATCTGAAGACCTGATTGGAAGACCTGAAGACCTGATTGAAGACAGACCTGGAGATCAGAAGAGCTGACCATAAGACCTGAATAGCTGAAGAGCTTACCCGAATACCGAAAAAGTTGACCCGACTTGAAGACCGGAAGAGCTGACCTGACTAGAAGACCTAACTACCTGACTGAAAGAGCTGAAGACCTGACCTAACTGGAAGATCTTGAAGAGCTGACATGACTGGAAGCCTTAAGGGAAGACATGTCTGGTTGACCTTAAGACCGGATTGGAAGACCTGCGGACTTGACCTGTGGACCTGAAGAGTTGACATGAAGACATGAAGACCTGAAGAGCTGAAGATCTAAACCTGAAGACCTGAGGAGCTGACATGACTGCAAGACTTGAAAAACTGACCTTATTGGAAGACGTGAAGACTCGAATGAAATACATAAGTACCTGCATTGAAGGCCTAAGAGGACCGGAAGACCCAAAGACATGAAGAGGCTTACCTGAAGATCAGTAGATCTGACCTGACTGGAAGAGCTAAAGAACTGACTAGAAGACTGAAAACTTGAAGAGCTTACTTGAAGACATGAAGAGATGACCTGGCTTGAAGACCTGAAGACCTTACTAGAAGACCTGAAGACCTTAAGAGCTTACTTAGACATGACTGCAATACAAAAAAGAATTGCCATGAAAACATGAAAGGGCATGGGACCTGAAGATATGGAGAGCTTACCTGAAGCCATGAAGAGCTGACCTGACTAGAAGAACTGCAGAACTGACTGGAAGGCCCGAAGACCTGAAAATCTTACCTGAAGACATGAAGAGCTGACCTGACTGAAGACCTGATTGGAAGACTTGATGACCTGACTGGAATACCTAAAGACCTGAAGAGTTTTCCTGAAGATCTTAAGAGCTTACCTGTAGAACTGAAGACCTGAAGACCTGACTGGATGACCTGAAGAGAAGACCTGAGTGGTAGACCTGAAAACCTGACTGGAAGGCCTGAAGACTTGAAGAGATGACTTCACAATAAGACATGAAGACATGAAGACCTGACGAGCTTACCGGAAGACATGAAGATCTAACCTAACTGTAATGCCTTCAAACATAACTAAACTAATTTTTTTCACTTTGAAAACCCATGTTTTGGCACTTAACTGCTTGCTTTTCCTCCTTTTACTCCGATGATACCCAGATACACACTCACAATTCACACTCTCTTTCAGTTGCGAGCGGGCCCCGCATCATGTGTGTGGTTTTTTCTTGGGTCATCGTGCACTATGTGATACATTAAGTAAATACCTATTATACAGTCGAGGGAGGTTGATGTGGCATTTGTCCTATGTGGCATCCAAAGAGGGATGTCGCATGTGATGTCACATTACCCACTCAAAGAAAAACTCACATAAACCATGTTATTTACATGTTTACCATTGCTTTTTTTTCATGAAACCGAATAATCTTCAATCTGCATAGTTGACCTAAAGACCTGAATAGCTGAAGAGCTTCACTGAAGATATGACACAAAGGGCTGACCTGATTAGAATACCTGAAGAACTGACTGGAAGATATACCTAGAGATCGGAAGAGCGGACCTAAAGACCTGAAGACCGGAAGAGCTTACTTGAAAATTTGAGGCGCTGACCTGACTTGAAGACATGAAGAGCCGACCTGGCTGTAAAAACTTCAGACATGACTGGAAGACAAACCTGGAGATTGGAAGAGCTGACCTGAAGTCCTGAAGAGCTGAAGAGCTTACCTGAATACGTGAAGATTTGAACTGAATTGACGATATGAAGAGCTAACCTAACTGGGAATACCTGAAGACCCGACTGAAAGACCTGAAGACCCGAGGAGTTGGACCTGACTTGAAGACATAAAGAGAAGACCCGACTTGAAGACATGAAGATAAGACCTTACTGGTTGACCTAAAGATCTGACTGTAAGACATGAAGACCTCCTATGTGGCATCCAAAGTGGGATGCAACATATGATGATACATCACCGCCAAAGAACCCTAAAAGAGGGATGCTACTTAGGATACTTGAGGAGCTGAACAGACTTAACGACATAAAAAGCTGAACTGGCTGTAATACCTTCAGACCTGACTGGAAGACAGAGATTAGAAGAGCTGATATACAGACCTGAAGACCTGAATAGCTGAAGAGCTTACCTGATTACGTGAAGAGCTGACCTGAGTGGAAGACCAGAGGAGCTGACCTCTGATTGCGAAGACCTGAGGGCTGACCTCTGACTGCGAAGACCTGAAGACCTGACTGGAAGACCCGATGAGTTGGACCTTACTTGAAGACGTGAAGACTTGACTGGAAGACCTGAAGAAAAGGCCTGACTGGTTGACCTTAAGATCTGACTGGATGACTTGAAGACCTCCTATGAGGCATCCAAAGAGGGATGCCACATGGGATGCCACATCAACTCTCAAAGAAGAACACCCCCAAAACCCCGTTATTTACATGTTTACCATTGCCTTTTTCATGAACACGAATAACCCTCTCCAAAGAGGGATGCCACATGGGATGCCACATCAACTCTCAAAGAAAAAACCCCCAAAACCCCGTTATTTACATGTTTCTCATTGCCTTTTCTTGAACCCAAATAACCCTCCATCTGCAGAGCTGACATGAGGACCTCAAGACCTGAATTGTCGAGGAGCTTACTGAAGACCTGAAGAGCTGACTTGACTTGAAGATATGGAGAGTTGGCCTGACTAGAAGACCTGAAGCGCTGACAGGATGACATACATGAAGATCGGAAGAGCTGAACTGAAGACCTGAATAGCTTAATGGCTAATGAGCTTACCTGAATAACTGAAGAGGTGTCCTGAGTTGAAGATATGAATAGTTGACCTGACAGGATAACCTGAAGAGCTGACCTGACTGGAAGAACAGAAGAGTTGACCTGACTGGAAGAACAGAAGAGCTGACCTGACTGGAAGAACTGAAGGCCTGAATAACTTACCTAAAGACATCAAGAGCTGACCTGTTTAAGAGCTGACCTGCTTGGAAGACTTGAAGACTTAACTAGAAGACATGAAAAAGACCTGAAGAGCTTACCTGAAGACCTGAAGAGCTGACCTGACTAGAAGACTTGACGAGGAGACCTAAGTGGTAGACCTGATGACTTGACTGGAAGGCCGGGAGACATGAAGAGATGACCTGACCTGAAGATATGTAGACATGAAGACATGAAGACCGAAAGACCTAACGAGCTTACAGGAAGACCTGATGAGCTGACGTGATTGTAATACTTTCACCTGAGTGGATTTCTTTTTTTTCACTTTGAACCCCAACATTTTTTGTACTTGACCCTTTTCCTCCTTTTACCCCAGATGATATCCCACACACTCACAATTCACTCTCTTTCAGTTGCGAGCGGGCCCTGCATCATGTGTGTGAGTTTTTTCTTGGTTCATCGTGCACTATGTGATACATTAAATAAATACCTATTATACAATTTAGGGAGGTTAATGTGATGTTTGTCCTATGTGGCATTCAAAGTGGGATGCCACATATGATACCACATCATCCCCGCAAAGAAAACCCCCCATAAACCCCATTATTTACAAGTTTACCATTGCCTTTTCATGAACCTGCATAACTCTCAATCTGCAAAGCTGACCAGAAGACTTGAATAGCTGAAAAGCTTACCCGAAGATATAAATAGCTGACCTAACTTGAAGACATGAAGAGCTGACCTGACTGGAAGACAGACCTGGAGATCGAAAGACCTGACCTGAAGAGCTGAAGACCTGAAGACCTAAGTAGCTGAAGAGCTTACCTGAATACCTGAGGAACTGACTTGACTTGAAGACATGAAGAGCTGACCTGACTAGGAGACCTGAGGACTAGACTGGAAGACCTAAGGAGCTGGACCTGGCCGGAAGAACTAATTGGAAGACCTGAAGACATGAAGAGCTTACCTGAAGACCTGAAGAGATAACCTAACTAGAAGACCTGAAGACCTGACTGGAAGACCTGGAGAGCTTACCAGGACCTGACTGAAATTCATGAGGACCTGCACTGAAGACCTGAAAGGACCTGAAGTCCTGAAGACATGAAGAGCTTACCTGAAGACCTGAAGAGCTGGCCTGCCTGGAAGAACTGATGAACTGACAGCCTTGAAGACATGAAGAGCTTACTTGAAGACATGAAGAGCTAACCTAACTGGAAGACCTGACGACCTTATTGGATGACCTGAAGACTTGACTGGAAGACATGAAGATATAAAGAACTTGAAGACCTAAAGAGCCGACCTTACTGGAAGACCTGAAGATCTAACTGGAAGACCCGAGTGGTTGACCTGAAAACCTGACTGGAAGGCCTGAATACCTGAAGAGATGACCTGACATGATGACATGAAGACCTGAAGACCGAAAGACTTGAAGAGCTCACCGGAAGACTCGAAGAGCTGACCTAACGGTAATACATTCAGACTCGACTGGACTAAATTTTTTCACTTTGAACCTCCACGTTTTTGCCCTAAACCGCCTGTTTTTCTCCTTTTACCCCAGATGGTACACACACTCACAATTCACTCTCTTTCAGTTGCGAGCGGGCTAGGCATCATGTGTGTGGGTTTTTTGGTCATCATGCACTATGTGATACATTAAATAAATACCTTTTATAAAATTGAGGGGGGTTGATGTGACCTTTGTCCTATTTGGCATCTAAAAAGGGATGCCGCATGTGATGCCACATCACCCCCTTAAACAAAAAGTCCCATAAACCCCATTATTTACATGTTTACCATTGGCTTTTTCATGAAATCGAATAACCCTCAATCTGCAAAGCTGACATGAAGACCTGAATAGCTGCAGAGTTTACCTGAAGATATAAAGAGCTGACCTGACTTTAAGACATGAAGAGCTGACTTGACTGGAAGACTCAAAGTGACCTGGAGATCAGAAGAGCTGACCTGAAGACATGAAGACCTAAATTGCTGAAGAGCTTACCTAAATACCTGAGGAGCTGACCCCACTGCAGACATGAAGAGCCGACCTGACTATAATACCTTCAGACCTGACTGGAAGACAGAACTAGAGATTGGAAGAGCTGACCTGAAGACCTGAATAACTGAAAAGCTTACCTGAATACCTTAAGAGCTGACCTGACTGGAAGACCTAAGGAGCTGGACCTGACTTGAAGACATGAAGACCTGACTGGATGAACTGAAGAGAAGACCTGACTGGTTGACCTTTAGATCTAACTGGAAGACCTGAAGACCTTATGTATGGCATTCAACGAGGGATGCTACATAGGATGCCACATCACCCCCGAAGAACACCTAAATCCCTGTTATTTACATATTTGCCATGCCTTTTCATGAACCCGAATAACCCTCTCCAAAAGGGATGCCACATCACCTTCCAAAGAAAAAACCACCAAAACCCCGTTATTTACATGTTTCCCATTGCCTTTTCATGATCCCGAATAACCCTCCATCTACAGAGCTGACATGAAGACATCAAGTCCTAAATAGTTGAGGAGCATACCAAAGATCTGAAGAGCTGACTTGCCTTGAAGACCTGAAGAGCTGACCTGACTGGAAGATCTGAAGAGCTGACTAGAAGACAGACCTGGAGATTGTAAGAGCTGACCTAAAGACATGAAGAGCTTAATAGCTAAAGAGCTTACCTGGATACCTGACATGAAGAGATGAAAACCTAATGACCTGACGAGCTTACCGGAAGAATGGAAGAGCTGACCTGACTATAAAACCTTCAGACATGTCTGGACTGACTTTTTTTACTTTGAACCCCCCCACATTTTTTGCACTTAACCGCTTGTTTTTCCTCCTTTTACCCCCAGATGACACACACACTCACTCACTCACAATTCACTCTCTCTTTCAATTGCGAGTGGGCCCCATATCATGTGTGCGGGGTTTTTCTTGGGTCACCATGCACTATGTGATACATTAAATAAATACATATTATACAATTGAGGGAGGTTGATGTGACCTTTGTCCTATGTGGCATCCAAAGATGGACGTTGCATGCGATGCCACATCCACCCATCAAAGAAAAACCCGCATAAACCTCGTTATTTACATGTTTAATGAACCCAAATAACCGTCAATCTGCAAAGCTGACCAGAAGATTTGAATAGCTGAATAGCTTACCTGAAGAGATGAAGAGCTGGCCTGACTTAAAAACATGAAGATCTGACTTGAATGGAAGACTTGAAGAACTGACATAAAGGCAGACTAGGAGATCGGTAGATCTGATTTGAAGACCGGAATAACCGAGGAGCTTACCTGAATACTTGAGGAGCTGACCTGACTTGAAGACATGAAGAGCTAACCTGACTATAATACCTTCAGACTTGACTGGAAGACAGACTTGGAGATTGGAAGAGCTGACCTGAAGACCTGAATAACTAAAGAGCTTACTTAAATACATGAAAAGCTGACCTGACTTGACGACCTGAAGAGGTGACCTGACTCGAAGACCTGAAACCCTAACTAGAAGACCTAATAAGCTGGACCTGACTTGAAGACCTGAAGACCTGACTGGAAGACCTGAAGAGAAGACCTGACTGGTTGACCTTAAGATCTGACTGGAAGACCTGAAGACCTGAAGACCTCCTATGTTGCATCTAGAGGGATGCAACATAGGATGCCACATCACTCACAAAATAAGAACAAAAACCCCCGTTATTTACATGTTTGCCATTGCCTTTTCATGAACCTGAATAACCCTCTCTAAAGAGGGATGCCACACGGGAAGACACATCACCTCCCAAAAAAACCCCCAAAACCCCATTATTTACATGTTTCCTTATGCCTTTTCATGAACCCGTATAACCCTCCATCTGCAGAGCTGATTTGAAGACCTTAAGACCTGAATAGCTGATGAGCTTACCCTAAGACCTGAAGAGCTGAATTGACTTGAAAATATGAAGAGCTGACCTGACTAGAAGACATGAAGAGCTGACTGGATGACAGACTTGGAGATCAGAAGAGCTAACCTGAAGACCTGAATGGCTTAATAGTTAAAGAGCTTACATGATACCTGAAGAGTTGTCCTGAGTTGAAGACCTAAATAGCTGACCTGGCAGGAAAACCTGAAGAGCTGACTTGAGTGTAAGAACTGAAGAACTGACTGGAAGACCTTAAGACCTGAAGAGCTTACCTGAAGACATAAAGAGCTGACTTGAATGGAAGACCGGAAGACCTGACTAGAAGACCTGAAGACCAGCCTGGAAGACCTGAAGAAGACCTGAAGACATGCCGAGCTGACCTGACTGGAAGACTTGAAGACCTAACTGGAAGACTTGAAGAAAAGACCTGAGTGGTAGACCTGAAAAGTTGACTAGAAGGCCTGAAGACATGAAGAGATAACCTGATCTGAAGACATGAAGACCTAAAGAACTAACGAGCTTACCGGAAGAACTGACGAGCTGAACAGACTGTAATACCTTCAGACCTGACTGGACTGATCTTTTTCACTTTGAATCCCACGTTTTTTGAACTTAACTGCATGCTTGTCCTCTTTTTACCCCAGATGGTACCCTTACACTCACAAATCACTCTTTCAGTTGTGCGTGGGCCCTGCATCATGTATGCGGGTTTTTCTTGGGTCATCGTGCACTATGTGATACATTAAATAAATACCTATTATACAATTGAGGGAGGTTGATGTGACGTTCAAAGAGGGATGTCGCATGTGGCTTTCAAAGAAAAACCCACATAAACCTCATGCACGCACGTTCAAAGCAGACCACACATGCACATTGTTTGTTTTTTGTCATTTGTGGCATTCATAAAGGGATGTCGCATATGATGCCACATCACCCCCTAAAAGAAAAACCCACATAAACCCAATAATTTACTTGTTTACCATTGCTTTTTCATGAACCCAAATAACCCTCAATCCGCAGAGCTGACCGAAAGACCTGAATAGCTAGAGAGCTTAACTGAACATATGAAGAGCTTACCGGACTTGTAGACATAAAGAGCCGACCTGAAAACCTGAATAGCTGAAGAGTTACCTGAATACATGAGGTGCTGACCTGACTTGAAGAAAATACCTGACTGGAAGACCTGAAGACCTGACTGCTGGAAGATAGACATGGAGATCGGAAGAGCGGACCTGAATACCTGAAGACTTGAATAGCTACAGAGCTTAACTGAATACCTGAGGAGCTGACGTGGCTGGAAGACATGAGGACCTGACTGGAAGAACTGAAGAGCTGACTAGAAGACCTGAATACCTGAAGAGCTTACCTGAAAATATGATGAGATGACCTGACTGGAAGACCTGAAGACTTGACTAGAAGAGTCCTGAAGAGCTTACATGGACCCGATTGAAATACTTGAGGATCTGCCCTGAAGACCTGAAAGGACCTGAACCTGAAAAGCTGACCTGATTGGAAGTATTGAAGAACTGACTGGAAGCCTTGAAGATCTGAAGAGCTTACCTAAAGGCATGAAGAGTTGACTTAACTGGAAGACCCGGTGACCTGACTGGAAGACCTGACGACCTGACTGGAAGACCTGACGACCTGACTGGAAGACCCGACGACCTGACTGGAAGACTTGAAGACATGAAGAGCTTACCTGAAGATCTGAAGAGCTGACCTGACTGGAAGACCCGAAGACCTGGCTGGAAGACCTGAAGAGATGAGCTGAGTGGTAGACCTGAAAACCTGACTGGAAGGCCTGAAGACCAGAAGAGATGAACTGTCATGAAGACCTAAAGACTAAAGACCTGACGAGCTTACTGGAAGAACTTAAGATTTGACTTGAATGTAATACATTCAGACATGACTGGACTGACTTTTTTCACTTTGAAACCCCCTTTTTTGCACATAACTGCCTGCTTTTCCTCCTTTTACCCCAGATGATACCCACACACTCACAATTCACTCTCTTTCAGTTGCGAGCGGGCCCCGTATCATGTGTGTGGGTTTTTTGTTGGGTCACCGTGTACTATGCGATACATTAAATAAACACCTATTATACAATCGAGGAAGGTTAATGTGACGTTTCTCCTATGTGGCATCCAAAGAGGGATGCCGCAAGTGATGCCACACACCCCCTCAATGAAAAACCCACATAAACCTCATAATTTACATGTTTACCATTGCCATTTCATGAACCCGAATAACCCTCAATTTGCAGAGCTGACCTGAAGACCTGAATAGCTGAAGTGTTTACCTGAAGATATGAAAAGCTGACCTGATTGAAGACTTGAAGATCTGACTTGACTAGAAGACCTGAAGAACTGACTGGAAGACAGACTGGAATCGGAAGATCTGACTTGAAGACCAAACGTCCTGAATTGCTGAAGAGCTTACATGAATTCTTGAGGATCTGACCTGATTTGAAGACATGAAGTGCTGACCTGACTGTAATACTTTCAGACCTAACTGGAAGACAGACTTGTCGATTGGAAGAGCTGAGCTGAAGACCTGAAGACCTGAATAACAGAAGAGCTTAGCTGAATACCTGAATAATGGACATGACTAGAGGACTTAAAGTGCTGAACTGAGTTGAAGACCTGAAGACCTGACTAGAAGACCTGAGGAGCTGAACTTGACTTGAAGACCTGAAGAACTGACTGGAAGACATGATAAGACCTAACTGGTTGTCCTTATGATCTGACTGGAAGACCTGAAGACCTCATATGTGGCATCCAAAGATGGATGCTACATAAGATGCCACATCACCGCCAAAGAAGAACCCCCCAAAACACTGCTATTTACATGTATGACATTGCCTATTCATGAACCCGAATAACCCTCTCCAAAGAGTGATGCCACATGGGATGCCACATCACCTACCAAAGAAAAATCCCCTAAGACCTCGTTATTTAAATGTTTCACATTGCCTTGTCCTGAACCAAAATAACCCTCCATTTGCAGAGCTTACATGAAGACCTTAAGCCCTAAATATCTAAGGTGCTTACCCGAAGACCTGAAGAGCCGACTTGCCTTGAAGATAGGCAGAGTTGACTTGACTGGAAGACCTAAAGAACTGACTTGATGACAAACCTGGAGATCAGAAGGGCTGACCTGAAGACCTTAAGAAGCTTAATAGCTGAAGGGCTGACCCGAAGACCTGAAGAACTGTCCTGAGTTGAAGACCTGAATAGCTGACCTGAAAGGAATACCTAAAGAGCTGACTTGACTGGAAGAATTGAAGAACTGACTGGAAGACCCGAGGACCTGAAGACCTAAAGACCTAAAGACCTAAAGAGCTTAACTGAAGACTTGAAGACCTAACCTGACTGGAAGACTTGACGACCTGACTAGAAGACCTGATGACCTGACTGTAAGACCTAAAGAATGACTAAATAGCTTACCTAAAAGACCATACTTGAAGACTTAAATAACTGACTTGATTGGAAGACCTGAAGACCTGACTGGATGACCTGCAGAGAAGACACCTGAGTAGTAGTCCTTAAACCTGACTAGAAAACCTGAAGACTTGAATAGATGACCTGACCCGAAGACATGAGACCTGAAGACCTAAAGACCTGACATGCTTACTGGAAGACCTAAAGAGCTGACCTGACTGTAGTGCCTTCAGACCTAACTGGCTTGACTTTTTTCACTTTGCACCCCCTTGTTTTTTTGCACTTAACCGCCTGCTTTTCCTCCCTTTACCCTAAGTGATAGCCCCACACACTCACAATTCACTCTCTCTTTCAGTTTCGAGCGGGCCCTGCTTCATGTTTGTGTGGGTTTTCTTTAGTTATCATGCACTATGTGATACCATAAATAAATACCTAGTATACAATTGAGGGAGCTTGATGTGACGTTGTCTTATGTGGCATTCAAAGAGGGATGTCGCTGTGATGTCACATCACCCCATCAAAGAAAACCCACGATAAACCCTATTATTTACGTGTTTACCATGTCTTTATTATGACCCGAATAACCCTCAATCAGCAGAGCTGACCGGAAGACCTGAATAGCTGAAGAGCTTACCTGAAGATATGAAGAGCTGACATGTCTTGAAGACATGAAGTGCTAACCTGACTGGAAGACCTGAAGAGCTGACATGAAGACGGTCCTAGAGATCGGGAGAGCTGATTGGAAGACTTGAACACCCGAATATCTGAAGAGCTTACCTGAATACCTGAGTGTTGGATCTGGATCTAAGCTTGGAGGGGGGTGAATAGGCTAATAAAAAATCTTCGAGATAACACAGGAAATAATCAGCACAATTAATCAGGCGCAGAGTAAATAAAGCCAATCACAGAGTGCACGAGAGATTTACCCGGGTTCGGTCGCCCCAACGACCTACTCCAGTCCCAAAGCGGATACTAGATTCAATAGTGTCACGGGTATAACTATAAATAGCTACGATCACCCACTCTACGCTCACCGAGTTCCGTACCACACTCACCAAAGTACCAAACACAAATAATCTAGTAAACGCTCTCTCTTGACTAGCGTCAACTAGTCAAGACCCCAAAACCCCAAAGTGATAGTTTAAGTAACATACAAAGATCTACACATCAATTACACGAATATAAAATAATAAAGAATTTAGAAAAGCTCAATTCGTGTTGGTGCCGTAGTCTTTGTCGTTCAGCGCATGGTCAGATGTGATCTGACAAAATGTAGTCTTCAATCTCACTCAGCCTCCTTGCTTTGATGTCTCGGCCACCAACCCAATGATGAAGTGTATCCCCTTGGTCAGCACACAATAGTTGAAGAAGGATGTTGCTCTTGGCCAGCAAGCCCAAAGTGCTGATGTTCCCTCGATCGGCAATTAGGATGGCATGTAGGGTGGCTCGGTCAGCAAGGGTGTAGTTGCAGGATGATGGACTCGGTCGGCAACAAGTTATGCTCGCTGATTTGTGGGTCGGCAATCAAGCTAGGGCTGCAGCTTGTGGGTAGGCAATGCAAGGATGCGACTGCAGCTTGTGGGTCGGCAAACCTCTTGATGGTCGGGCTGTGCCACTGTATTGACAAGTTGATGGTCGTGCTGCTCTGTAGGTCGACAAGACACAAGACTTGATCGACAATGAAGTTGGTGCCTTGGTTACCTTAGGTCGGCAATGCAAGATTTGTCGGCAAGTAGCTTGGTCGGTAAGCCTTGGCTCGGTTGGCAAGGCAGAAGATGCGGGCTGCACTGTGGATCGGCTAGGCACAAGATGCGACAACAAGCAATGGTCAGCAGTTCGGTCGTCAATCAACTTGGTGTGGAGACAAGGCTCGATCAGCGTTGGCTTGGCACGGTTCTGATGCAGAGCAGCCCTTCGGTCAGCATGCCTTGAATGCATAGGATTCCTTTGGTCTGCAGAGACCCAAGCAGTCGGTCGACAAGTCTTGTGGTGCGGGGCTTGCACCGGTCAGCATGCAGCGATTGCGGTAGATAGGGTCGGTCAGCAAAGACACTTGGTGCGGCAATTAGCGACCATTGCGCGAGTCTTCTGCTTATTGGTGCAACATCTTGATGGGTCTCATCCTTCACACTTGCAAGTCGATGGATCTCCAAGGGATGACGACGATGTTGGGAAGCTTGTTTGGCCTTGGAGATGTTTAGGAGATAGGATCTTTGGGCTTGATGCTTGCGGCTTAGGGAAGGAGATGCAAAGGAGTGCTTGCAGCTTGGAATAAAACGCGGGTTTTGGCCGACACTCCTTTTTGCTGTGGCCGCTTGCTTTATAATTTTTGGCTGCATTCTTTCTTTGTGGTTGACGAGCGGGATCTCCCTCCTTGGATGAGAGTTTTTATAGATGTATCTGGAGAGGATTTTGGCTCAAGTAGAATCCCCTAATTGTAGGAGTTTGAAGTTTGGATTCAACTTTGAATAGGATTTGAAATAATCATATGGAAGATCTCTTTCAATCACAATAGGATTTGGAGTTTGAATTAGATCGTAATGGGATGTGATTGAATCTTCAATTGATTTGCATCAATCACAAATAGATTTGTATTGATCACCAATGGATTCCCTCCTTATTTCTCCATCTTTGACCAAGTCCACTTTGCAAATGAATTGCAATTTTCTCCATCACTTTGACCAAGTCTCTCTTTGAGGATTTACAAGCTTGCTCTACTGAAAACACTTAGCACACACTTCAAAACGTTCATACTCGTTTGTTATCATCAACTACGAAGTCATCGATCGTTGTATCCAACTATACGTTGTATCCAACACTGAGGAGCTGACCAGACTTGAAGACATGAAGAGCTGACTTGACTAGAAGACCTGAAGACCCGACTGATAGAAGATAGACCTGGAGACCTGAAGTCCTAAAGACATGAATAGCTGAAGATTTTACTTGAATACCTGAGGAGCTGACCTGACTGGAAGACCTAAAGAGCTGGCATGAAGACATGAAGACATGAATAGCTGAAGAGCTTACCTGAATACATGAGGAGCTGACCTGACTGGAAGATCTGAAGAGATGACCTGACAGGAAGACTTGAAGACTTGACTGGAAGACTTGAGGAGCTGGACCTGACTAGAAGAACTGAAGAACTGTCTGGAAGACTTGAAGACATGAAGGGCTTACCTGAAGACATGAAGAGATGGCCTGACTAGAAGACCTGAAGAGCTTACCTAGACCTGACTGAAATACATGAGGATCTGCTGACTCGTCTCAAAATATATGAGCGCTACTCTCAAGTATATGAAATCGAACTAGTAGTAAACCTGGTGAGACCACATCGTATCTACAGAACAACTGACCTGTAAAACCACAAATTTCAGCTTATAAAGAATAGTAATCAAATAAGAAGTGACCACCTATCGAAGATGAATGTTTCAAAAGTTATAAACACTAAAAAAGTGATCCTAAAATAACTACGAAGAAGTCGATGATAGGATATCAATATGAAGAGTATGTGTCGGTTGTGATTTCGTTAAGGCATTTGCAATCAATGAATATTAACATCTTTTCTATAACTCAACATTTCATCCGGCAAGGATATGCGAACGTCAGAAAATATAACGATTAAGATCATAAAATAATGCCATATGTAATCAAGTGAATCATCAATTTCATGAAGAAGTTAAGTTTGGGTGCCCGCAAGGTTCATGATATGTCCGCAAAGATCATATCACAAATAAGCCCGTAGAGGTCATATTTGATTTAAGCATGTCAACAACGATCATACTCAAATAGTATACGTAGAAATTAATGAAACACTTAATATATCGTGAAAATAGGGTGAAAAGACACTAATACCAATGATTACATAGCCCTAACTACATCACAGCCAACACATAAAAGAATTAGTCAAGTATTAAAAGAAAAACTCAATCTGTATTAATAAAAACATCATCTTTAGTCTCTAATACGAGAATCAAATTCAATAAAATAAGAAAGTTGAGATTTTTATCACTAAAGCCTTCAATTGAACCATAAAATCCTCTTCTTTTGGTAACGTTGAATTTTTCTGGTGCTGTCATGTCCTCTGTGACGTTCCTCTCTGAATGACGCAAATTTTGAGTATTTTTGTGAATTTTTTGGACGTCGTTTGATACTCTAAAACTTACCAAAACAGCGTATATATAGGTGTAGGACTCGTATTATGTTTATGAGTCAAAATGGGTCAAAATACGTTCAAAACTTGCTCCAAACTTGATTTTTTTGTGATTCTACGCGTTGCTGACGTCATCATGACGTCATAAATGTTTTTTTATTTTCAGAAAATCAAGTTTGCTTTCTAAAATGCATAGAAAATAGCACCGATCTTAGAAAATTCCTAAAAATTTTCGTTGGAATCATAAAATTGAGATCTTCACCTCAAAAATATGAGAAGACAAAAATAATCAATAAAATGGTATTTTGTGCATAGATCAAGAAAGTGCTTTAATAATTATTAATACTTTAAATACGCTTGTATTAGAGGCCAAATATGCATCATATATGCACAAAATGATAATAAATGAGTGGTTAAATATGCAATATTTACCATGAATCACACTCCCAACTAGCTTTTTGCTAATCTCTAGCAAAAGGAGCGACTAAATCGGATGTTTAGTAAACATATTAAAGTCTATCGATCGTTTATGGTTTGGATCAAGCATGTGTTTTCAATCATGATTTTTATCATCAATATAAACAATCTATGAAAAAGATCAATCACATGGCCTTTTCCTAAATTAGCTTAAATAAATAACATACACGCATCGTTTTGCTTAAGCCAAGTATAACACATCATGTCATAATTTTCTGACTTCCAAGGAATTGGCATCACATAAAGATTGTCTGATTCATGAGTGTTGAGCTTGATTTATTTATTCATCGTGTTTTTTCTTTCTTTACTTTTTTTGATATTTTTAAATAAGACCTACAATGATCTATATAGCGTGGTTTCGGTTAATGACTCCTACGCCAAACGACCTTCGGTCATTAGGCTTAGAACAACCCTTAGAACATAATAACTCGAATCATTTAAGTTTTTATTACCACTTTTTTCTAATGCACTCCATATCATCTATCTTTCGACGCGAATCTCCAATGCTTCTTGAGGCACGAAGACCCAGCTACTTAATAGAACTCAAGACGGTCTCATTTTTTTTTCTTTTTTGCGTAAGCAAATCAACACACATTCCTTAGACATACACTTTAGCATATATAATAGCCAAATTCCTCTTCAATATGAAAACTAATCTAATAAATCATGTCTACTTAAACTTGTGCATCACAATAGCATGCATGAAACAAATTTAAACTATTTCAAGATATTAGTCGTGGAAATTGAATTTGTTTTTCATAAAAGGCATATTAATGATTAATTCCATGAAGGAAAAATAATTAATTCAAGCCATAAACAATTTTTAAATTGCAATCGATGCATAATCATCCGATAAAGTGATACTTTAAGAATGGTTAGATGATGAAAAATGGTAATTGATTCTTTTCTCTTGTTTTTTTAAAATCCTCCTAAGATCTTATACTCCCCCCAATAAAGCTGGACATTGTCCTCAATATCGAAAAGGGTATGCGTTTATTCAAAAGTGGCTATCCTAAAAAGAAAATAAAAATCTATGCTACTGGAAAGAATACACCGTGGTCAAATGACGGATCACAGATCTTTAATACTGGAGAAAGTTGTTCTATTTGCTTCTTGCGCTCTTCAGCGAGTTTTCTTCCTCTACTCGCATCCTTATAGCTAAGCATTGACACAACCCATCATATCTCCTCAATATTTGCACCTTTGTCTTACATGAAACACGTTGTGTCAAAAACATGTGGACAAATTTGCTTATACATAAAAGCTTGCCATAATGGGTCGTCATAAACGGTAAAAGAATTAAAAGCTTGTTGACGACCATCTGAAACTAAAAGATTTGGAATTAAAAATTGGGATTCCGAACTAGAATGTTTGTGTTCATGTGAACTTCTTCGCTGAAAAGGATTCCTATACGTGGTTTCATGCTCTTCCTGAGGAGGAAGGGGAAGTGGATGCAGAGATGAATATGGACGTGGGTATGGTACGGGCTCTTTGAAAGTGATTATCATGTTCTTGCCCTCACACACATCCTCCCCATCAATATGTGCATGCTCCACGGTCCTCTTAATGATCTCTTATGCCTCAAGCTGGGGAGATAAATCAAATGAAGAACATTTCTCAGGCTCTCCAATGTTAGCACTCTCGTCATCGCCCTCGCACGTCTTGTTCTCCTCCTCATTAAAGCAAAAGTGCATTGTGTCTCACACATGGCTAACATGCACCCCATCATACATCTCTTGGTTCTCTAAGGCGGTGCATTGGATCTGGTCATCGGCATGATACATCTTAGTAATAATAACTTCTTCTAATGATGGTGCTAGTCTTGAAATTTTTTCATTAAATTATTGAAATTGTTTGTTGAGTTGCTGAAATAGTTGGTTTTGCATATGTAGAAAATTTTGATTTTGCATTTGCATCATCTGTAGAAGAATTGCATTATCCTCATCTGATATAAGTGAATTTTGACCATCACAAGGGGGTTGTGGTGGCGCAGTCCTCTCATGCTCTGCAACATCCTCAAAGTATCTACCGGATGCGTCAGGCAACATGTCAAAGAATTCGCCTCTACACTCTTGCACATGCATTTGCAGTCATCCATATAAATAATGAACGAGACGTGCTTTGTTGAACCAATGCCTCGGACATCCAAGCAATATTTCATTGAACCTCTTCCAAACCTGATAGAAAGTCTCTCCGTCAATTTGGGCAAAGCTCGCAATCTGTTGTCTAAATTCTTGCATCCGCATTGCCTGTTCCCTAAATTTAGAAATAAATGTTCACATGAATTCAGACTGAAAAGATAAATAATTAGATAATAAGTCATGAGGCAAAGCATTAAAACCAAGATATAGCATTATATCTTAAGGAATACAAGAAATATTTAAGGCATAGTTTGTCATTGCGCTCATTCCATGGAAATAAATGGCGTCATATCTTTTCAAACTCATGCAAGTATAAATACAGATTCTCCTCCTCTATACCGTGGCAAACAGGTAGAATTTAGATAACTCAGAAATAAAGTCTAAAAAGTGTGCATCACCATATATATATATATATATATATATATATATATATGGATTTAATGTAGAAAAGCTGCCACCTGATCCAATGGATCCGGTGGCAAGACACAAAAAAGGTGGGAAGTACAAGTCCCACATGGGCTTGTACTCGCTGGGTCCCACCTTTTTGTGTCTTGCACCTGATCCATTGGATCAGGTGCCACCTGCTCTACATTAATCCCCATATATATATATTTTTTGAAAAGTTAGTGTGTAATCTTTATTAATCAAACCCAAAATTACAGTAATGTACAGGGTATAATCAACTGAGTGACAATGCAACGAAGAGGGGATAAGGCACAATCCCTATATATATATGAGGCAAAAAAGCCCACGAGAGGGTGTCCTAGTGGTAAGTCATTCCGCTCCAAAGCCAAGGGGTGCGGGGTTCGAGGCCTATGGCCGCCGTGACTTGGTAATTATTGTGGAATTTGTTGTGGAATTATTTACCCTGGGGCTACATCTCCCCTCTCGGACTAACCCGGGGGCCGTTGAGGGCACGCCGGTCACTCCCCAGTTTGCATAGTCTCGACCGGGCTCTCGCCTTACCCTCCTAAAAAAGCCGAAGGCAGGGGGAGGGGGTTGGGGATTTTTCTGGGTTTTCAAAAAAAATATATATGAGGCAAATGTGCCTGAGAACGTGCGCGGGTAACATACCTGCGCACACGCCCTCTTCGGGGGGGGGTTTAAAGTATTTTTTTGAATTTTTTTGCAGTAGGTAGTTCTACATGTTAGGTAGCCCCCACAAAATTTCAAGTCAAACAAACATCATTTGGGCATCTGGGCATCAAAACATCTATCACAAAAAAGATGCAAAAAATTCCAGAATTCTGGACTGTTTTGTGCAACGTTTTTGTGATGGATGTTTCGATGTCCAAATGGTGTTTGTTTGATTTGAAATTTTGTGGGGGGCTACCTAACATGTAGAACTAACATTTGCAAAAAAAATTCCAAAAAAATACTTTAAAACCCTCCGGAGAGGGGGTGTGCGCAGGTAACAATACCTGTGCACGTTCTTAGGTACTTTTTTTGCCATTTATATTTAAACGAAAGCAAAAACATAAACAAATATGTATGGAGGAAAATTCTCACCAAATATTCCTCCATACAAATTAAAATTGTAAATCGCAAGTACCGTTGTCCCCGACAATGGTGACAAAAACTTGACTTGTCTCAAAATATGTGAGTGCTATTCCCAAATATAGGATATCGAACAAGTAGTAAATCTGGTGAGACTAGGATCGTATCCATGAGACAACTGACCTGCAAAACCATAGATTTCAGTTTATAAAGAATACTAATCCAATAAGAAGTGACCACTTATCGAAAATGAAAGTTTCAAAAGTTTTAAACATTAAAAAAAGTGATCCTAAAATAACTACGGAGATGTCAATGATAGGGTATCAATATGATGAGTATGTGTCGGTTGTGAGTTCGTTAAGGTATTTGCAATCAATGAATATTAACGTCTTTTCTGTAACTTAACGTTTCATTTGACACGGGTACGAGAATGTCGGAAAATATAATGATTATGATCATAACATAATGTCATATTGTAATCAAGTGAATCATCAATTTCATGAAGAAGTAAAGCTTGGGTGCCCGCAATGTCATGACATGTTTGCACAGATCATATCACAAATAAGCCCGTAAAGGTCATATTTGATTTAAGCATGTCAACATCGATCATACTAAAATAGTATGTAGAAATTAATGGAACACTTAATATGTTGTGAAAATAAGGCGAAAAGACACTAATACCAATGATTACACATCCCTAACTATATCACAACCGACACATAAAAGAATTAGCCAAGCATTAAAAGAAAAGACTCAATCTTTATTAATAAAAGCTGCATCTTTAGTCCCTTAACAGGAATCTAATCCAATACAATAAGAAAGGTGATATTTTTATCACTAAAACCGAACCATAAAATCCTCTTCTTTGGTTACTGTCGAATTTTTCTAGTGCGGCCTGCCTACTCTAAATACGCTTGTAACAGAGGCCAAATACGCATCATATATACACAAAATGATAATAAATGAGGGATTAAATACACAATATTTACCTAGAATCACATGCCCTAAAGAATTGAAAGGATCTGAAGACCTGAAGACCTTACCTGATGATCGAAAGAGCTGGTTTGACTGGAAGAACTGAAGAACTGACGGAAGACTTGAAGACTTGAAGAGCTTACTTGAAGATCTAAAGAGTTGACTTGACTGGAAGAACTGACTGGAAGCCTTGAAGATATGAAGAGCTTACTTGAAGACATGAAGTGCCGACCTGACTGAAAGACCCGACGACCAGATTTGATGACTTAAAGACCTTATTTGAAAACCTGAAGACCTGAAGACCTGAAGAGCTGACCTAACTGGAAGACCTGTAGATCTGATTGGAAGCCCTGTAGACCTGACTGGAAGACCTGAAGAGGAAGACCTTAGTGGTAGACCAGAAAACCTGACTGGAGGCCTAACGACATGAAGAGATGACCCGACATGAAGACATGAAGGCCTGAAGACCAAAAGACCAAAAGACCAAAAGACCTGACTCTAATACCTTCAGACTTGGCTGGTCTAAATTTTTTCACTTTGAACCCCCACGTTTTTTGCAATTAATTGCCATCTTTTCCTCCGTTTATCCTAGATGACACACACACACACAAAATTCATCATCTTTCAGTTTCGAGCGGGCCCCGCATCATGTGTGTGGTTTTTTCTTGGGTCACCGTGCAAAATGTGATACACTAAATAAATACCTATTATACAATAGAGGGAGGTTGATGTGATGACACATCACAACCTCAAAGAAAAACCCACATAAACCCCGTTATTTACTTGTTTACAATTGCCTTTTCATGAACTTGAATAACCTATAATTTACAGAACTGACCTAAAAACCTGAATAACTGAAGAGCTTATACCTGAAGATATGAAGAGGTGACCTGACTTGAAGACCTAAAGACCTGAAGACCTGCAGACCTGACATAAAGACAGACCTAGAGATCGGAAGAGCTGACCTGAAGACCTAAAGACCGGACATGAAGACAGACCTGGAGAACAGAAGAGCTGATTTGAAGACCTTGAATAACTGAAGTGCTTACCTGAATGCATGAGGATCTGACCTGACTTGAAGACATGAAGAGCTGACCTAACAACAATACCTTCAGACCTGACTGGAAGACATACCTGGAGATTGGAAGACCTGACCTGAAGACATGAATAACTGAAGTGCTTACCTGAATACCTGAAGAGTCGACCTGACTCGAAGACCTGAAGAGCTGACCTGAGGGAAGACCTGATGTACTGGACCTGACTTGAAGACCTAAAGACCTGACTGGAAGACCTAGACCTGACTGATTGACCGTAAGATTTGACTGGAAGACTGGAAGACCTCTTACCTGAATGCATGAGGATCTGACCTGACTTGAAGACATGAAGAGCTGACCTAACAACAATACCTTCAGACCTGACTGGAAGACATACCTGGAGATTGGAAGACCTGACCTGAAGACCTGAATAACTGAAGTGCTTACCTGAATACCTGAAGAGTCGACCTGACTCGAAGACCTGAAGAGCTGACCTGAGGGAAGACCTGATGTACTGGACCTGACTTGAAGACCTAAAGACCTGACTGGAAGACCTAGACCTGACTGATTGACCGTAAGATTTGACTGGAAGACTGGAAGACCTCTTAGTCGAATCCAAAAGGGGATGCTACATAGGATGCCACATCACCCCGCAAAGAAGAACCCCCAAAACCCCGTAATTTACATGTTTGCTATTGCCTTTTCATGAACCCGAATAACCCTCTTCAAAGAGGGATGCCACATCACCTCACAAAGAAAAAAACCCCAAAACCCCGTGTTATTTACAAGTTTTCCATTGCCTTTTCATGAACCAAATTAACTCTTCATCTGCAGAGCTGACATGAAGACCTCAAGACCTGCCTATCTAAGTAGCATACCCAAAGACCTAAGAGTTGACTTGCCTTGCAGATATGAAGAGCTGACTTGACTGGAAGACTGAAAGAGCTGACTGGTAGACAAATCTGGAGATCAAAAGAGCTAACCTAAAGACCTTAAGAGTTTAACAGCTAGAGAACTTACCTAAATATCGGAAGAGCTGTCCTGAGTTGAAGACCTGGAAATCTGACTTGAAAGGAAAACCTGAAGAGCTGACCTGAGTCGAAGAACTGACGAACTGACTGTAAGACCTGAAGACATGAAGAGCTTACCTGAAGACCTGAAGAGCTATCCTGACTGGAAGAACTGAAGAACTGACTGGAAAAATTGAAGACCTGAAGAGCTTACCTGAAGACATGAAGAGATGACCTGACTGGAAGACCCGATGACCTGAATGGAAGCCCTGAAGACCTGACTGGAAGACATGAAGAGAAGACCTGAGGTGTAGAGCATAAAACCTGACTGGAAGGCTCGAAGAACCAAAGAGATGACCTGCCATGAAAACATGAAGACTTAAAGGCCTGACGAGCTTACTGGAAGACCAGACAAGCTAACCTGACTAGAAGACAGACTTGGAGATCGGAAGAGGAGACCTGAAAATCTGAAGACCTGAATAACTGAAGAGCTTACCTGAATACCCGAGGAGCTGACCAGACTTGAAGACAAAAACAGTAGACCTGACTAGTAGACATACCTGGAGATTGGAAGAGCTGGCTTGAAGACCTGAAGACCTAAATAACTGAAGAGCTTACCTGAATACCTAAAGAGATAACCTTACTTGAAGACCTGAAAAGCTGACTTGACTGGAAGACCTGAAGACCTGATTGGAAGACTTGAGGAGCTGGACCTGACTTGAACATATGAAGACCTTAATGGAAGACTTAAAGAGAAGACCTGACTGGTTGACCATCAGAGCTGACTGGAAAACCTGAAGACCTCCTATGTGGCATCCAAAGAGGGATGCTACATAGGATGCCACATCACCCCGTAAAGAAGAATCCCCAAAAAACCCTGTTATTTATGTGTTTGCCTTTGCCTTTTCATGAACCCGAATAACTATCTCCAAAGAGGGATGCCACATGGGATGCCACATCACCTCCCAAAGAAAAACCCTCAAACCCCTTTATTTACCTGTTTCCCATTGCTTTTTCATGAATCAGATTACCTCTCCATCTATAGAGCTGACATGAAGAACTTAAGACCTGAATACCTGAGGAGCAGACCAGAAGACCTGAAGAGTTGACTAGCCTTGTAGTTTTGAAAAGCTGACCCGACTGGAAGACATACTTGGAGAACAGAAGAGCTGACCTAAAGACATGAAGAGCTTAATAGTTAAAGAGCTTACCTGAATACTGGAAGAGCTGTCCTGAGTTGAATACATGAATAATTGACTTGACAGGAAAACCTGAAGAGCTGACCTGAGTGGAAGGACTGAAGAAGTGACTGAAAGACTAGAAGACTAGAAGAGCTTAGCTGAAGACCTGAAGAGCTTAGCTGAATACATGAAGAGCTGACCTGACTGAAAGAACTTAAGAACTGACAGGAAAACCTGAAGACTTGAAGAGCTTACCTAAAGACATGAAGAGCTGACCTGACTAGAAGACTCGACGACCTGATTGGAAGACCTGAAGAACTGACTGGAAGACCTGAAGTCTTGAAGACATTACCTGAAGACCTCAAGAGCTGACCTGACTGGAAGAGCTAACAACCTGACTGGAAGACCTAACGAGAATACTTAAGTGGTAGACCTTAAATCATGACTGGAAGGCCTGAAGAACCAAATAGATGACCTAACATGAAGACATGAAGACATGTAGACCTAAAGGCTTGATAAGCTTACCGGAAGACCTGAGGAGCTAACCTAACTGGATTGACTTTTTTCACTTTGAACCCTATGTTTTTTGCATTTAACCACCTGCTTTTCTTGTGTTTACCCCAGATGATTCACGTAATCACTCACTCACAATTCACTCTCTCTTTTAGTCACGAGCGGGCCCCGCTTCATGTGTGTGGGTTTTTTCTTGGGTTACCGTGTACTGTGTGATATATTAAATAAATACCTATTATACAATTGAGGGATGTTGATGTGACGTTTGTCCTATGTGGCATACAAAGAGGGATGTCACATGTGATGCCACATCACCCCCTAAAAGAAAATCCCACTTAAGCCCAATTATTTACATATTTACCATTGCCTTTTCAGGTAAGCGCTTCAGCTATTCAGGTATTAGGTCAGCTGTGCAAATTGAGGGCATGAAGAGCTGACCTGACTTGAAGACATGAAGAGCTGACCTGACTTGAAGACATGAATACCTGACTGGAAGACAGATCTGGAGATCGAAAGAGCTGACCTGAAGACCTGAATAGTTGAAGAGCTTACATGAATACCCGAGGAGCTGACCAGACTTGAAGATATAAAGAGCTGAATTGACTGGTAGACATGCCTGGAGATTGGAAGAGCTGACCTGAAGACCTGAATATCTGAATAGCTGAAGAGCTTACCTGAATACCTGAAGAGTCGACCTAACTTGAAGACCTGAAGAGCTGACCTGACGTGAAGACCTGAAGACCTGGCTGGAAGACTTTAGGAGCTAGACCTGACTTGAAGACATGACGACCTTAGTGGAAGACTTTAGGAGCTAGACCTGACTTGAAGACATGACGACCTTAATGGAAGACTTGAAGAGAAGACCTAACTGGTTGACTATAAGATCTGACTGGAAGACCTAATGACACCATATGTGGCATCCAAAGAGGGATGCAAATGCCACATCAACCTGCAAAGAAGAACCCCCCAAACCCCATTATTTACATGTTTGCCATTGCCTTTTTATGAACCCGAATAACCCTCTCCAAAGAGGGATGCCACATGGAATGGCACATCACCTCCCAAAGAAAAAAACACATGAAGACCCGTTATTTACATGTTTCCCATAGCTTTTTCATTAACCAGATTAAATATCCATCTACGGAATTGACATGGAGACCTCAAGATCTGAATATTTGAGGAGCATACCCGTAAACCTGAAGAGCTGACTTGCCTTACAGATATAAAGAGCTGACCTGATTGGAGGATCGGAAGAGCTGACTGGAAGACAGACATGGAGATCAAAAAAGCTGAGCTAAAGACATGAAGAGCTTAATAGTTAAAGATCTTACCTGAATACAGGAAGAGCTGTCCAGTGTTTGAAGACTTGAATAACTGACTTGACAGGAAAACCTGAAGAGTTGACTTGAGTGGAAGTATTGAAGAATTGATTGGAAGACCTGAAGACCTGAAGAGCTTACCTGAAGACTTGAAGAGCTGGCCTGACAGAAAGAACTTAAGAACTGACTGGAATACCTGAAAACATGAAGAGCTTACCAGAAGACATGAAGAGCTGACCTGAGTGGAAGACCTGACGACCTGAGTGGAAGACCTGAAGAACTTATTAGAAGTCCTGAAGACGTAAAGATCTTACCTGAAGACCTGAAGAGTTGACATGATTGGAAGACATGAAGACCTGACTGGAAGACTTGAAGAGAAGTCTTGGGTGGTAGACCTTAAAACCTGACTGGAAGGCTTGAAGAGCCGAAGAGATGACCTGACATGAAGACATGAAGACCTAAAGGCCTGACAGAAGACCTGAAGAGCTTACCTGACTGGATTGAATTTTTTCACTTTGAACCCTATGTTTTTTGCACTTAGCCGCTTGCTTTTCTTGCGTTTACCCCGATGATACCCACACTCACTCACAATTCACTCTCTTTTCCTGTTGCGAGCGGGTCCCACATCATGTGGGTTTTTTCTTGGGTTACCGTGCACTATGTGATATACTAAACAAATACCTATTATACAATTAAGGGAGGTTGATGTGACGTTTTTCCTGTGGCATACAAAGAGGGATGTCTCATGTGATGCCTCATCACAACCTCAAAGAAAAACCCACTTAAGCTCCGTTATTTTCTTGTTTATTAGTGCCTTTTTGTACCCGCTACAGAGTTGACCTAAAGACCTGAATAACTTCAGAGCTTACCTGTAGATATAAAGAGCGGACTTGACTTGAAGACACTAAGAGCTGACCTGACTTGAAGACCTGAAGACTTGACTGGAAGACAGACCTGGAGATTGGAAGAGCTGACTTGAAGACCTGAATAGCAGAAGAGCTTTTACCTGAATACCCGAGGAGCTGACCAGACTTGAAGACATAAAGAGCTGACCTGACCGGTTGACAGACCTGGAGATTGGAAGAGTTGACCTAAAGACCTGAAGCCCTGACTAGCTGAAGAGCTTACATGAATACATGAAGAGCTGACCTTACTTGAAGACTTAAAAAATTGACCGGACTGTAAGACCTGAAGACTTGACTGGAAGACTTCAGGAGCTAGACCTGACTTGAAGACTTGAAGACCTTAATGAAAGACTCGAAGGGAAGACCTGACTGGTTGACCATAAGATCTGACTAGGAGACCTGAAGAACTCCTATATTGCATCCAAAAAGGGATGCTACATAGGATGACACATCACCCTGCAAATAAGAACCACCAAAACCACATTATTTACATGTTTGTCATTGCCTTTTCATGAACCTGAATAACCCTCTCAAAGAGGGATGCCGCATGGAATGGCACATCACCTCCCAAAGAAAAAACCCCTAAAGACACGTTATTTACATGTTTCCCATTGCTTTTTCATGAACCAGATTAACTTCCATCTACAGAGCTGACATAAAGACCTTAAGATCTGAATTTCTGAGGAGCAATTCTGTAGACCTGAAGAGCTGACTTGCCTTGCAGATATGAAGAGCTGACCTGATTGGAGGATCAGAAGAGCTGACAGGAAGATAGACCTGAAGATCAGAAGAACTGACCTAAAGACCTGAAGAGCTTAATAGTTAAGGAGCTTACCCGAATTCTGGAAGAGCTGTCCAGAATTTGAAGACCTGAATAACTGACTTGACAGGAAAACCTGACGAGCTGACCTGAGTGGAAGAACTGAAGAACTGATTGGAAGAACTGAAGAGCTTACCCGAAGACTTGAAGAGCTGGCCTGACTGAAAGAACTTAAGAATTGACTGGAATACCTGAAGACCTGAAGAGCTTACCAGAAGACATGAAGAGCTGACCCGACTGGAAGACCTGACGACCTGAATGGAAGACCTGAAGAACTAAATGGAAGACCTGAAGACTTAAAGAGCTTACCTGAAGACCTTAAGAGTTGACTTGACTGGAAGACCTGAAGACCTGACTGGAAGACCTGAAGAGAAGACCTGAGTGGTAGACCTTAAAACCTGACTGGAAGCCTAAATAACCGAAGAGATGACCTGACATGAAGACATGAAGACCTAAAGGCCAGACAAAATACCTGACGAGCTAACCTGACTGGATTGACTTTTTTCACTTTGAACCCCATGTTTTTGCACTTAATCGCATGCTTTTGTTGTGTTTACCCCCGATGATAGCCACACACTTACTCACTCACAATTTACTCTCTCTTCTAGTTGCGAGCGGGCCCCGCATATGTGTGGGTTTTTTATTGGGTTACCGTGCACTAGGTGATATACTAAATAAATACATATCATACAATTGAGGGAGGTTGATGTGATGTTCAATACTAGAAAATTAGACATTAGCCACAGATTATCCGCCACGAACGAAATCCATGGAAAAATTTTAATCATTTGCCACAGATTTTTCCGTGGCTGATAATCCGTCGTTGATGACTAACATTCGTCACTGAATACTGGCCACGGACAAATCCGTGGCAAATATGGTTAATCGGCCACGGAAAATCCGTGGCAAATGATCATTTGTCACGGGTAGATATACATATCCGTCAGATTCACATCCGCCAAGACTAGTCCATGGTGGATGGGGGGTGAAAATTTCCCAAATTAGGGCGGGCGGGCGCGGGCTTAATCGATAGATTTCTATCTCCTCTCTCCCCCCCGAGACCGCTCTCTACTCTCGCGCTCTCTCGATTACGGCTCTCTCTGTGGCTATCGACGACCGGCCCCTGCCCTCTCTCTTTCGATCGATTACGGCTCTCTCCCTCGCGGCTATCGGCGATCGCCCCCATCTCTCCGAGATGCTTATCTACATACATTGCTATCGTTGACTGGCCCTGTAAGAGTCCTAACTATGTATGAGGCCGGAGAGCAGCGACGGATCTAAGAGCCGACGTGCCACCATCTGATGGAGAAGGAGGGCCTGTTGCAGCTGCCGCGAGCGGGAAGTCAAAGGAAGTAGCCGTTGAGTCGAGCAGAACCGTTGGATTGGGAATCCAACGTATCTGCGCCTTTGAGCTTTTGATATGATCCCAGCCATCTGACAGTTTGAGTGGAGGATTGTGTGTCGTTGGATGATGGAAACCCGGATAGTTAAATTGTGACGAAGATGCAGCTGGTTCTTCCCTTACCTCCAGCTACTAAGGGGGCCTACGCAAGTGGAGAGGATGCTGAAATATTCTAACAGAATTGGTGAGAGCTGTCAGAGTGGAGGAGAGTATTTAAGAGGAATTCTGAGTGTTTGTTGCTTTATCCTAAATATTGATTGAATCCAAATTTCGTAAGCTTTGTTGAGCTTGCTTTCTTTGTTTCTTTTTTCCATTGTTTTCATTTTATCTTTGAATTCTTTGAATTCTTTGATTTGTTCTGCAATTCAACCCTATTTGCTTCAATGGGACGACCAAGGAGGCGACCAGAAGAGGAGGAGCATCCGGAGGAGCAACCAGGAGGGGCGGAACCCTCACAATTGGTATCAGAGCCTTGCGGTTCTACAGGCGCTCACAAGGTGTTCGGTGAATTGCTTCCATGAGCCAATAATCTACATCAGGAAGGAAACGCGATTACCGAGGAATCTTGGACTGAAAGATTCCAAACGCTCGAAGAGTATCACAAGGCAATCCACCGCCAGTTCAAGCAGCACTGGGAGCTTCTACAACAAGAACACAAGGCCACTCAGCTTCGCATCGAGCAGCAATGGACCAAGGTATGTGCTTCCCTAACGAAGTCGAGTTCGGCCGTAAATCAAGAAGGTTCCGATGAAATCCAGCTCAGAATTGAACGAGAAGAGGGGAAAACGGGTGGTCAAACTATGGGGGCATCGTTGTCACTGGAATCTTCAAGTTCGCCGTCAATGGATTCGTACATTGGAAGCATGCTCAGCCGCACCTCCACAAGCCAGATCCGAGGCAAAGGCGTCTCCATCAACATTGAACATTCCGTTGCAGAGCAAGGAATTCCATCATCTGAGAGTGTTGCGGTTACTAAAAAGAATGTTGTAGCTTTTATTGCTGAAGGAGTAGACAAGAATGACACGATTATTCGATTACTGCTGAACTCTTGAATCACTGTAAAGAAAAAGAGGAAAAACAAGAAGAAATGGCTAACGTGTCCGAAGACAGATTGTTTCATGGAATACCTTCCAATGGATCCTGGGGGAACTATATGAAGAAGGGGGTTAGAAGAGAAGATTGGGAGAATGAGATACAACTCACCTATTCCTAGAAGCAGGGGTTGGCTGGATGTGGAGCTTTCCCTTCAGAGGAGGAGAGCTCGAGTGTTACTAGTGCAGTTTCCCTTGTCTGTAGTAAGGTTACAGGTGGGCTTACTAACAAATCTAAAGAATTGGCTCTTGATGACGACAGAGGGGATGCTGGGGATCAGCGAGGTACCGACGGTTATAATGGAGATGGCATCTGTGAGTGTGAAGAAGAAGATCAAGACCAAGAATAAGCTTCAATCGATTTTGCAGGCGGGACGGTCAGTGAACAGATGACTCTTGGAAATATTTGTGTGGACATTGTGTGGAACGTCCCGTGGTTGCCGTTGGTGGACAAGGAAGAGAGGAAAGCTTATATAGAGCAGCTGGCCACTTTGCATCCAATGGACTGTTGCCCTCTTCTTACCATTGGCCACTGTTACGTGCCAGCGATTTCTCAGCCGAAACCCAATGAGATCTGCACGAAATCTCCACGGTTTGGCCATTCGTTTCAGATTAAGCGGCAAAACTCTTTCGTTGGCCGGTAGTCTTGTCTCGGCCCCGACATCCTGGGGGTAACAGCTGAGGATTTGGTCAGCCGTGTGGATTTTGCAGGAAATGGGAAGAACGAGGAAGGGGAGTGGATTCAATTCGTTGGAATAGACGATTTAGTGCATTATGTGGATCAGCTTTATGGATGAACGGTGTAAGCTGGGGCAAGTGTATATGTTGGTCAATCAATGTCAAAATTGAAATGCACTAAATCTAGTCTACCAAATGTGCTTTTGATTTCAAGAGCTATTTCTGCTGACATGGGGAAGTTGCATATGCAAAATCGATGGGGATTCCAATATATAAGAGAGATGTTTGGCTGAGAAGAATCACAGAGCCCTGTAGTCTAATTGTCATTAGTGGAATCCATGGAAAGAGCACAACAACATCAATGCTTTCATGTCTTGAGTGGCTTGGGGAATGATCTTGGTGCAGTGGTAGGAGCAAATGTCCCACAATTTAACGAAGGGAATATAATTCCTGGAACCGGACCCAACTTTATCTTGGATATGGACGAATATGATTGTTGCGTTCTTGGGCTATCACCTTCAGTTGTTGTGGTTAACAATGTTGAATGGGACCATGTTGATATTTTTCAGGATAAGGAAGCTGTCCTGGAAATATTTAGAAGGTTTATGCAGAGGGTCAAGATTGGCGATCACCTCAAACTATGTGGAGATAGTGCAAGTGCATATTCGTTGCTAACTGAGTCTGTGCAGAAGAAGGCGATGAAACGGCACAGTTTTCGAATTCTTCGCAAGCCGCCATGGAATGGTAAGATGACATGGAAAGAGTTTGACTCTAAGGAGAGTGATGCAATTATTATCAAAGGTGTAGCTTTCAGAAAGACATTCTCTTTTGCTGATTCTGAGCAGCAGCTAAAGAAGATGAAGAGTCCAAAGATGCTCATGTTTAACATGGGATTAGAGTTGAAGTTGGAGAAAGATAGTGCTGAAACCAGATTAACAGATCAACATCAATATGAACCCGAGGATATTTTACAATTCCAGGAAACATTAGAGGGAAGAGACATGTATATTTTTGCTTTGATCCAGGCGGTTTGAAATCAAAGGTGGAGCGACGAAGGAGTTGTACGCTGTCTGGAGGGCCTTAGGAAAAGAAGCGGCACTACTCGACCTTGAGGTCAAGGTCGATTTTAAGGGGGATCGATTGTAAGAGTCCTGACCACGTATGAGGCCGGAGAGTAGCGACGGAGCTAAGAGCCGACGTGCCACCATCTGATGGAGAAGGAGGGCCTGTTGCAGCTGCCGCGAGCGGGAAGTCAAAGGAAGTAGCCGTTGAGTCGAGCAGAACCGTTGGATTGGGAATCCAACGTATCTGTGCCCTTGAGATTTTGATATGATCCCAGCCGTCTGACAGTTTAAGTGGAGGATTGTGAGCCGTTGGATGATGGGAACCGGGATAGTTAAATTGTGATGAAGATGCATCGGTTCTTCCCTTACCTCCAGCTACTAAGGGGGCCTATGCAAGTGGAGAGGAGGCTGAAATATTCTAACAGAATTGGTGAGAGCTGTCAGAGTGGAGGAGAGTATATAAGAGGAATTCTGAGTGTTTGTTGCTTTATCCTGAATATTGATTGAATCCAAATTTCGTAAGCTTTGCTGAGCTTGCTTTCTTCGTTTCTTTTTTTCCATTATTTTCATTTGTTCTTTGAATTCTTTGAATTCTTTGATTTGTTCTGCAATTCAACCCTATTTGCTTCAATGTGACGACCAAGGCGGCGACCAGAAGAGGAGGAGCATCCGGAGGAGCAACCAGGAGGGGCGGAACCGGCTCTATATGAGATCACAATGGTTGTCTCTCTCTCTCTCACATCTCCTTTAGGGTTTTGCTCGGGGAAATAGTGATGGCCGGCTGGGACTCGGGGTTTCTCGCAGGAGATAGGGGAGGCTGGGGGAGCTTGCGGCGGCCGTGGGGTTGTGACAGTGTAGGGGGAGACTGATCCAGGTCGGATTCCTTGCTCGGTGGCCTTGCTTGAGGGCTTCTTCCCCTTCCTTGTTGATGTGTCATTGCGGATTGTATCTTGGGAGCCAATGAAGGGGCGGTGGAGATGACAACGATGGCCTCATTGAAGATGGAGCGGAGGAGAGGAACCAACGTCGGTTGGGCATTTCTTTTTCTTCTTGGGATGGATCTCTGCTTGGGTAACTGTCTTCTTGCGGCCTGCTGGGTGATCCTCTCCTTCCTCGGGTGCCTATCATCGGGTAAGGGGCAAATAAATAAATAAAATGAATGAATCATTAAACCTATACTCGTACGGATTGATATCCAACCTATATAAAATCCAAATTTGTACACAAATTTTATATCTTTTCTCATTTCAATAGTTGTTTATCCTGTTTCGGGATTCTTTTGCTAATATCTGCTCTTTTTTTGTTAGATTTCAGTTTATTTAGAATCTAATTCGGAGCAGGGCCCAAGAATGGCGACAGGTAAATATGAAGTTTTACTTTTGCGTCCAATTTTTAGACTGGTCTTCTTATTTTCATGCACACAATGTGTTTGATAAAATGCCCATGTGTGTGTTATGCTGCTTCTTACTGACTTGTATACATGAAATGATTTTATTTGATTCGAGCTTGTGTGTGTAAACTAAATACAACCCTGAAAAATTTCCAACGATACCAAGCATTTATTTTATGTTACACGTTGAATTAATGTTAATTATATATGTTCATGGTTTCCCCTATTTTTAGCAGAGTTCATAGTATATTCTTTCTATATGGATATGGACTGTGACGAGAAATGGCGAGCTAAATAAAATATAGATTTTAGGAAGACATAAGTGGAGTGTCCCCACTCTGTTCTTCTCCCTGCATGAGCTTTAAGGTTTTTATATTTCAGTTCAGGTTATAGGTCGGATCTCTGCTTGGGTACCTTTCTTCTTGCGGTGTGCTGGGTGATCCTCTCCTTCATCGTTGTAATTGGGTCGGATCCGAGTTGGATCCTTATTCTGCGGCCTCCTCCTCCTTGTTGTTCGGTCGTAATGGTGGCGGATCGGGTTGGATCCAAGTTGGGTCTGTGCGGTAGTCGGGCGAGCTACCGGATTCGAGTCGGAACTCGTCTTGCTGTCAAGAACTCATTACCTTGAAAAATGGGTAGAACTCATTACCTTTGTTTCCTTAAGATATCACTTAAACTTTCAGCCTTTATCTTGCTTATTCGTATTGGCTAATGTCTTTATGTATTTAACACATGCGCCCTTCGTTCTCATCAAATTATTTGCTACTAATTGATTGAACCTATCTGTTATATACACCATGACTGATATTTCGCTATATGTTACAAAATCTAAATTGAGTTTGAATGTATTATATTTGACTTCGAGTTAAAACTGTTTTAGAATGGCAAATGATTCTTTGTTTTGGTTTGGAAACAAATAAATACACATTATCTATTCATTATTTGATTGTTTTATATTCTTAAAAGATTTTTGTCTTTCAAAACAGCAGATAATTTTTTTTAAATATATAATCTTTTTACATAGTTTAAAATTAAGTTGATCATGAATTTCCATTGCATCTTGAACATGACCTTTCACTCTTCAGTTTCCTGCCTCAAAATAATCGGCAGGGTTTAAGTTATTTTTGTTTCCTGATATTTTTTCTACCAGGATTACAATATTAAACTCTGAGCTTATGCATATATTGTGGAGATAATTGTTATGATTTCTTTTTCCTATCAAAAACTGCTATATGATGAATGAATAGTAAGAGTGTACATGTGCGCAATGATTCTCACACTGAATTGCCACAAGTATCAATGATTTGTATGGCTTCTCCTGAACATAGTGGATTATATTATCAAAATTATAGGAGTAGATACATGCCCATTTATTCAAATTAAAATTACTGCTTTCATTGGCTCCTTCAGTAAGTAACGTGGAGAAAAACAGTAATTAAGCTAATTGCAACAACAACAATAAGTTTCGTATTATTATATACATAATGAAATACATACAATCTTAATGAAAATCCCAATGCAGCCTTGCTGTATAGGGGAGTGTTTTTGTTGCATGCGTACTTGGTGCGTATTTTTCTACTGCCAGTCCAATGCAAAGGGGCCTGCAGAAATTTATACTTTAATGGAAGGTATACAGAGTAGTGTTGAGCTTTACATGTGTATGGCTCTCATGCTGCATGCATCAGCATATTGCATTTTTACATTTAAACGTAGCCAGCATATATTAGAGTATTATTCAACTACTTAAGCCATCATGCAGTCCTGATCATTGTAGTACATATTGTTTGGCAAAGATGATAATGGGGGGCTTATCCCCACATTAACCTATGTAACATTTGAAAGTGAAGTGAGGCTTAACGGACTAATTATCCTGTTACTAGCTAACAATAATAGGGCTCATGGGGTTGGTGAAGTTTGACTGATATATATACGATTGAAGCTCATGGGTTTGGTGAAGCTTGGAAATTTCTGATTTAATTTGTCATTCTGGGAGCATAAGAGCTTTGTAAAAATCCCTGGCCCAATCCAGATATTAAAACCATGTTCGTCGATCATTCCTGCAGCCAGACAAATGGTGCTCATTCCCCTTTGTTCAGCAAATAGTCCACTGCTTGGATCTTTACCCAAAGCAGGAGGCTTTACTCCCATTGGGTGCTCATGTGGTAGTAAGCTACATAAATGCATAGTCAGATTCGTTTAATAGTAATCACCTGAATTGAAAAAAAATTGGTCCGCCTTTCCAGCCTGCATCAGCACCTGTCCCGGTGCCTCTAGCTGGTTGGATGTCTAATCCAACCGTTACTCATCCAGCAGTTTCAGGTGGTGCTATTGGACTCTCTTCTCTGACAAATCCTGGTACTTTTGTTTGTAATTATGTATTTTTAAATGGAAGTTACATTGCTTTTGTTGTTGTTGTGTTGTGTCATAGAAGCAAAATTTTGTCTATTAATCTTATGATGTTATGTATTCAATGTGTTGACATGTAATTGCTGTTACTTGGGTTGTTTTCATAGCTGCTATTGTGAAGAATCCCAGGACTCCTGCAACTCCCAATCCTGCAGTATAGTATCCGTCTGTAGATTCTGATCATATATCCAAAAGAACTAGGCTCATTGGTATTTCTGATGAGGTACTCAGGTTTGCCTTTGGCTTGTCCTTTTATTTAAAAATATCATTATACTAAGAAATTCTTACAAAGCATTAAAGCATTGCTTTTTTTATCTGTGTCGTTGTCCTGACTGTATGTGTGATTTTTGTACGGGAAAGGCACTGTTTACATCTTCAACTTGGTGCCATGGCTAATTTATATTAGCATCTGCTTTGAGATTATGTTTTATATATCTTTCTTCATTACATATTGCAAACTGCTAAAAAAATTCACTTGGGTGGGTTTTATAGGAAGATTACTTAGTCAATTATATGGTTAAAATATATCTTTATGACTTGATGGACATAATGTTTTTCATATATCAAGAAAACTATGCTATCATGGCTATGTCACTATAATGGAAATGGGGAATTGAATTGTCCCATTAGTTTTTTTACTGATTTTAAACTATTTCGGTGGCTGTTGCTGTCTATTAATTTCTTTGTCTCTTTTAAATTTAAAGCTAATTATGCTCCTTTTGGGTATATGAACTACTACCAGCAGATAGTTGTAGCTCATTAATTCTATGAAAATGGACTTGAAGGATTTGTTGTTAGAATAATATATTGACTTGATACCTGAAGGATCTTATTAGCCTGTGAGTCCAGCGCATGAACGGTGCATCAATATCATGAGTGTTACCGTAGGTGCGTGAATGGGTAGCATGTGAAACACAGACCATTTGAATTAGTAGCCTTAAAAAAATCCAAGTCACAGAGTTATATTATGCATTTCTTTAATTCTCCGTTACCATCCTCCTGTTGTCATTGCTGCAAAGCAAGGCCCATGCTTACTGTTATGATAGGTTGTGAACTCTTCTGTTCTGCGTCTCTCTCTCTCTCTCTCTCTCTCTCTCTCTCTCTCTCTCTCCCCCCCCCCCCCCCCCCCCCATATCTCCTTATTCTCGGTTAGATATTCAAATTTCATTTTATGATTAGGGTTTGGGATTTTTGCTTTTTCACTTCTTTTTTTGATCTCAGAGTTTAATGAAATGGTTTGGATTGATGAACTTCACTCTATCCTGTTAGCTTAACATCCTAATTGTCAAAATTTGCTATACTTCAATCACCTATGTCGTTGCCAATCAAACAAAAGATTTCCTTTTGGACTAAACAACATACTGCACTATTGGATGTGAATGATTGCGGTAAACCATTAATTTTGCTGTTTTTTTTAATAGACAGACTAATGTCCTAATTTATTTTACCATTTTGCTGAGCTCGTTATAATTTTGCATTATATATTAAGAATTATTTTAAGTGCAATGTAGGTACAACCTGTAATGCCCTGATAGCTACTGCACAAGTACTAGAGTGGGGGGTGTGTGAATTGTACTTTAAAATAATTAAGATAATTATTCCTAATTATTATGCAAACTCAACCAACAATGCGGAATGAAAATAAGACAACAAAGAAAGACAATTGCAAACAAGCGATGTAACGGGTTCGGATCCACCCAAGTCTTCCCGACTTGTTCCCGATGATCCTACGTCCCAAACACCCAGATCCCCTCCGGCTACTTGAGTTAGAATCCTCTAACTCAAATTTGCACTATGAAATTCTTGTAGAAAACCTCTACAAGATCAAATCATACACAAATGAAAAACGTGACTCCCACAACCCGGGATCACGATCTTCTCTCACAACCGAGAGATAAACTTAATAGCAAAGTAAATGAAATAATAAAACACTTACCAACAAAATCCTATGCCTTGAGTAAACTTACAGATTTTAGGGCAAGGAAGATTTTTAAGGAGAGAATGTTACCAAACCCTAGCTCCACCAAGATGAACAGCGATCGAAGGCTAAGATGGAGTTGGTGACTTTGAATCAAGCTCTTGGCTTGAGTGGCTCACAATGAAGAGAATCTATCTTGAGGAAATAGGGGCTCAAGGAGTTTGGAGAGATTCTTTGTGAGAAGAGAGAGCTTGGAAATGAGAGTTGAATGCTTTCTCTTTGATTCTCTAAAACTCAATAATGGCAGCCTTGAATGCTAGGTAAGAAGCACTTCAAGTATATATAGGAGTGTGAGAAGAGAGAAGCAAATTCGTGGCATTTAATGCCCCAACGGCTCTATTCTGAAGCAGTCTAATCGGTCTAAGAAGGATCACTGACCGATTAGTTTCGCAACTAGTCGGTCGGCGATTCTTTTTGGACCGACTAGAAGGTGAACAGTAAAGGTAGTGAATTTAAGAGATAGAACTAGTCGGTCTAAGAAGACTTGCCAACCGACTAGTTTGACAACTAGTCGGTCGGTGAGTGTTCTTTGACCAAGTGGTTGAAATCAATAAGCTGGTAACAAGGAGAACTAGTCGGTCTAAGAACAAATTCCAACCGACTAGTTTCACAACTAGTCGGTCGATGGATGTTCTTGGACCGACTAACTAGTCAACAGTAGCTAGGCTGAAGAAATGAAAGTATAACTAGTCGGTCTAAGAAGGATTCCTAACCGACTAGTTTGACAACTAGTCGGTCGGTGAACCTTCTTGGACCGACTAATTGGTCAACAGTGCCTAGGCTGAATTGAGTAAGGAAATCTAGTCGGTTCAAGAAGGATTCTTAACCGACTAGATGACAATCTAGTCGGTTTGTTCTTCTTCTTGAACCAACTAAGATGCACTAGAAGCCGCGAAATGAAGCGTAAAGCTTCGAGAAAGTTTCTATGGGCTTCTACGATAATCCTAGCTCTAAGATATGAGCGTTATGAAGATTATAATGTAAGTCCTACTCAAGGCTTAACATTCTACGAAAAGAAGCTAGAAGACTATAAAATAAACTAGACGAACCGTCTTCAAAGCTTCAATCCGAATCTCTTGACTTCAATAATGCTCCTAGAGCTTCATCGAAGCTTCAGGCACACGATCACGCGCTTTGAGAAGTCTTGAGATGTCGCTTTTGATGTACATAGAATTTTGGCGGCGATCTCCATAACTGCGCTCACAAAGAGTTAGTTCACGATATTTATGTTTGTTCATCATCAAAACCAAATCCGGGGAATCAATACTCAACATTCTCCCCCTTTTTGGTGATGACAAAACAACATAAATAATAATCAATAATAATGATTCAAATGAAATTTACTTACTCCCCTGCATTGATGACATGTTAATTCCACATTCAATAATAATCATACGCATCAAGCAGACGAGGAAAGTATAAAATATGAACCCAATTATTGAAATTTAGGATCTAAATCCATTTTTATATCTTAACTCCCCCTGAATCTAACATATCAAATTAGATTCACGGTAAATTGCTTTAAATTATCATTTAGCACATCGTCATTATTAATTTCTCTCCCCCTTTGGCATTAGCAAAAAGAGCGGGAGGAGATCAACGACAACAACAATGGCTAAAATAAAAGCACGAGAGTCGAAGAATACGACCACAGTCCAAATGACACCAATGTAAAAAACCAAAGAAAATCAAAGCGGGCCAACGAGACCATAGTCGAAAATCGAAAAAAGAAATCATCAAAACTCAAATCAATTTCACGTTTTGAGTTATGGAACATACTCTCCAATATCAACATTCTTAGTGAATTTAGTGCATGGAAAACAATTCTATGTTTTCATAGAAACAATTCTATTTAATCAATATAATCGACGAGCGACGAAATCAACATCAGAGACAAAAAGAAATATAATGTGCACACTGAAGAAAATGGCAACACGATGTATATATATAACATGATACATCAAAAGATATACATCCGCCAACACAAATATAAACAATCACCAGATCGGTGCACAACATACAACACATGTCTCAACGGACATCAAAACGAATATACATCAAAATGTATCACCAAAACATACAAAAATACATCAAAAATATATAACCACCCAACTATCCTACCCCACTCTCTCACGACAAAATAGATTATCCAAGTGCACATGGGAGAGTCCTCCAACGCAAGCTCAGGAGGTGGAGGCAGGTTCAGCAGCAGCAGCAGGCTGTGCAGAAGAGGTGGTGGTCTCTGGGTCGACTGGAGTGTCTACCGAAGGGATGGTGGCAGCAGGAGTGCTCTCGGAGCACCAGCAGAAGAAGTGCCAACAGACGTACCCTCGGGGCACGAACAGGAGAAGCAACAAGCTCCTCAAGATCAGCATCGTCCATGTCCTCCTCGTCAGAAACAGTAGGAGGAACCTCAATGCCCAAGTGATGACAGATGCGAGCAAGCATCTCCTCACATCGAGCAATACGAGCCTCCTGACGGCTCTGAGAAGCTGAAGAGTCAGGGCGTGAAGGCGGAGGAGGAGCAGAAGGGGTAGTCCTCTGAACGTGACGCAAGGCCGCAAGAGACTTCTTGACGGCAGTCGCGTTCAGGGGAGGACCCAACGGACGCTGATCATCAGGAGGGAGAGGAACGCCGAAGTGACGGAAGACAAGGGTCAGCAGGCAGAGATAAGGAATATGGGCTGACTTGGTGGGCTGACTTATGCACTCAAAGGAGTCCATCTTGTCAAGGATAATGCGGGCCTAATTTATCTCGCTCCCCATAAAAAGAGCGTAGATAAGCTTGAGAAAAGGCTGAGAGGGCAAGCTAGAAGACCCGTACTTCGGTAGAAGACACGACTTCAGAATGAGATTTAGGACCCACGTATTCGGATTGAATGATTTCGATGGAACGCCAATCATGGCGGGAGGAATGACATGGAACATCTCAGCATGCATGGACTGATCAAGATCGTGGATATTATCCACAGAGATATCAGAAGGGAGCAGGCCAGAGGAGGAGACACCAATCAACTGCCCTAAAATCTCTGCCGTGAGGACTATAGGTGTCCCTCAATGCAGTGAGTGTCATCATACTCACCCCGGACTCGATTGTTATAGAACAATTTGACGAGTCTGGGATAGGGATGAGGATTCGTCTTGGGATCATGGCGAAGATAATCTAGAAGGCCGCTATAGGAGAGGAGATCTGCGAGCCGAGGAAAGTCATAGAACTGAACGAAATGCTCCAGAATCAACGGACAGTGCTCAATACGATTGTATGCCGCAAGACACAACGGGTCATCGCGACACAACGAGATATCAACCCCACCCAAAGGCATGGGAGCCTTTCCCTTAGACGGACGAGAGGAAGATCGAGGAGGAGGAGTAGGAGCCTTCTCGGTAGGCTCAGTCTCCGGGATATACTCATCGTCTGAGTCAGGAGGAGTGGGAGCACGGAAGGGTCCAGGCTTGGGTTTAGATGAGGGTTTGGGCTTGGAAACGGTGGTCCTCTTCTTCTTGAGGGGAGGCGAGGAAGAGGATGGACGAGTGGTTTTGGCACGACGTTTGGGTTGAGGAGTGTCGGTAGGAGGAGACTCGACGGTCATGGGAGACGGAGTGGTAGGACGGATAGGGATGCGAGTTCTCACCATGATATCGCGATGAGACAACACACAAACGAGAACGAGCCCTGATAATGAAATCGAACTGAAATCGAATGAGATCGAGCCCTAAAAACTGAGAGGGAGAGAGGAGATATACCCTAGGACGGAGGAGAGGGGCTCAGGAGGACCGGCGGCGGCTGACGGCAGTCGGAGACAGCGACGCACGGCGGAGGAAGACGAACGGACGAGGGGTTTAGGGTTAGAGGAAAGAGGTCGCACCGATTAGAATGAATTCTAATCGGTGCGGATGGAGGATATAATCGATTCAGCGAGTCAAAGACGTAAATGCCCCTGCAGATCTAGTCGGTCTAAGTTCAAGAGTTGACCGACTAGAATGCAATCTAGTCAGTCGGCCGATGAGCTTGGACCGACTAAGTGCAAACAGTAACCGAAGTCAAAAAATAGGGCATGATTTAGTCGGTCTGAGTTCAATCACTGACCGACTAGAACTGAAACTAGTCGGTCGGCTAATGAACTGGGACCGACTAAGAGAGTCCAAAAATTTGTGAATTCGAAATTTTGAGTTCTCTCCTAAGAACACTTGGACGAAACATCGAAATACTCTCATACACTCTTATTCAACCCCATAAAACATGGAAAATCATAAATACGACGTGCATGAACATATCTAGCATAAATTTCGAAAATCCAATCATAAATCCAGAAAATCCCAACAAATCTAGCATAAGCATATATTAAAAATTATTATCATGCAGGATTATAGAAAATATGAATCCTAAATCTCGGATTCACCCATAATCCCCAATTCTCGACGTAACCGCATAAAGGAATCTTCCTTGAGTGGTTTCGTGAAAATATCGACGATTTGTTTCTGGGTTTCAACGTACACTAAAATGATGTCCTTTTTAGCAACATGATCATCTAGGAAATGGTGATGAACATCTATGTGTTTGGAACGTGAATGGTGTACCTGATTCTTAGAGACATATTGCACTTTGGTTGTCCATCATGATAGGGCAAGTATCACAGTTTATACCGAAGTCTTTAAGAGTGTGTCTCATCCAAAGAACCTGAGCACACGCAGCACCTGCGGCAATATATTCCGCCTCGGTGGTTGAAAGTGATACAGAATTCTGTTTCTTGGAAAACCAAGAGACAAGAGAATTTCCTATAAAATGGCAAGTGCCACTAGTACTTTTCCTGTCGGATTTGCATCCAGCATAATCTACGTCACTATATGAGATTAACTCATATGTGCTAGACTTTGGATAAAATAATCCGTAGTCGAGTGTGTAACTTAAATAACGGAAAATACGTTTAACCGCTATTAAGTGAGATTCCTTAGGTTGTGATTGATAACGAGCACATACACATACAACAAACATAATATCAGGCCGACTGGCAGTAAGATATAATAAATTACCTATCATACCTCGATATAGACGAATGTCTACATCTTTGCCGCCCGTATCTTTACCAAGATGTGTAGTAGTGCTCATTGGAGTCTTCTTGTCAGAAGCATTCTTCATTCCAAATCGCTTTAACAACTCCACAGTGTACTTGGTTTGGTGGATGAAGATTTCATCGTTCATTTGGCGAATTTGGAGTCCTAAGAAATATTTGAGCTCACCCATGTGGCTCATCTCAAATTGGTCCTTCATGACATTAGAAAACTCTTCGAAAAGAGTGAAGTTAGTAGCACCGAAAATGATATCATCAACATAAATTTGAACTAAAATAATATCATGATTCGGATACTTAACAAATAGTGTAGAATCAACTTCACCCATTTTAAAACCCAAATCCAAAAGAAAGTTCTTTAGGCGGTCCTACCAAGCTCTAGGAGCTTGTCTCAAACCATAAAGTGCTTTCTTAAGTTTGAAAACGTGATTTGGAAACTTTTCATTTATAAAACCCGGAGGTTGAGAAACATAAACTTCCTCAACGACATCTCCGTTTAAAAACACACTTTTTACATCCATTTGAAAGAGTTTAAAATCTTTATGGCATGCAAAAGATAACAACAACCTAATAGATTCTAATCTAGCTACAGGAGCAAAGGATTCTTCGAAGTCTATACATTCCTCTTGCCTGTAGCCTTGAGCTACTAACCGAGCTTTGTTCCGGACGACGTTTTTGGTTCTCGTCGGTCTTATTCTTGAAGATCCACTTCGTTCCTATAACGGTGTGGTTCTTCGAAGGCAATGAAACTAGCTCCCAAACCTCATTCCTCTCAAACTGAATGAGTTCCTCCTCCATGGCTAGGATCCAAGCACTGTCTTCGCACGCTTCGTTAATATTCTTTGGCTCTACTGAAGAGGCAAAAACGCAATGAGCGAAGTAGTTGACTTGAGATCTCGTCTTGACACTATCAAGTATGTTGCCAATGACTTGCTCATGAGGATGGTCACGAACTGTATGAAGCCGTTTGGGAACTCCCTGATCACTAGGAACATTCTCAAAAGAATCATTAGTAGGGTTAGTATCAATAGAATCAATAGAATTAGAATTACCAATAGAATCACATATAACTTACATGGAGTCATCATCATTGATAATTCTAGACGGGACAAAATTTTCATTGAATGAAATATGAAGTGATTCCTCGATCGTTGAGGTTCTTTTGTTGTATATCCGGTAGGCTTTGCTACGTGAGGAATATTCAACAAATATCCCCTCATCGGATCTTGGATCAAATTTGTCCAAACTATCATACGTGTTTTTGATAAAACATTTTGCACAAAAAACTCGAAAATGTTTAACTTGAGGCAATCTACCAAACAACAATTCATAACAAGTTTGTTTGGTGCCGGGCCTCAAGAGTGTTCTATTAAACACATAGCAAGCGGTATGTACCGCTTCCGCCCAAAATTGATGGCCAAGTTGGCTATCATCAAGCATTGTGCGAGCACATTCCACTAGCGTCCTATTCTTTCTCTCAACAACATCATTTTGAGGGGGTGCGCGAGGGAAAGAAAAGGTGTGAGTAATACCAACTTCATCACAAAAATTTGAGAAAGACTCATTCTCAAATTCTCTTCCATGATCACTACAAATAGTGACAATGGTGGTTCCAATGAGATTTTGTACTTTCTTCACAAATATTGTGAAGTTTTTAAAAGCATCATTTTTATTACTTAAAGAAAATACCCAAGTAAATCTAGAAAAGTCATCAACGATGACAAGTCCATATCGAGCATTCCCTAATGAATCAACTCTAGTTGGCCCAAAAAGATCTAGATGTAAAAGCTCTAGAGGCCGTTTAGAGGATATGCTCTTCTTATGTTTGAATGACGATTTTGGAAGTTTGCCTCGTTGACACGAGTCACAAAAGCTTTTCTTTTGAAAAGTAAACTTAGGAAATCCTTTAATAGAATTTAAATTGGATAGCTTAAAAAGTGTTCCAAAGTTCACATGACCAAAACGTCGATGCCATAAGTGTTGTTCACTTGGCAATGAGACATTGTTCATGTGACTGGGGAGGTCTAGGATATATATATCCTTATGTCGTGTGCCAGAAAATAACAAATTATTATTATCCTTACTAAAAATATGACACATTCCTTTCGCAAAGCTAACTTTGTAACCCTTGTCATAAAGTTGGCTTATTGAAATAAGATTGTGATTTAAGCCTTTAACAAGGTAAACATCACTTATAAGAGGTTTAGATGGGTTACCAACTTTACCAACACCAATGATGGTTCCGCTCTCGTTGCCTCCAAAGACTACTCGGTTCCCATTCTCATTGGGCACCACTCCGGAGAGCAATTGAGCTTCACCCGTCATGTGTTTTGAACACCCGCTATCGAGTATCCACCCATTCTTGGAGCTAAATTTGGATTTGTTGCTCCGTTTCTTTTTCTTGAGTACATGAAGATAAAAATATCATTCCATGGTACCCAAGGTCATTGGGTCCTAAAAGATTAGACCTTTGGAAGCCAAGTCCAAGTGGACTTAGACTTCCCAGCATAATCATCATTGTGCACTACATTCATGAAATAAGATTTTATGTAAGCTTGTTTTTCATGCATGCTAGTGTCCTTCGGGCCCCAAATAGTGAATGTCTTAGGAGCCCTATTCCTATTGGGAGCATGCATACGTTGTTGATGTCTACGTGATGCATGTGGCTTACGAGGAAGTGGCCTAGGGAATGCATGACGTGGATAAGCATATGGCACATGATGAAATGGTGGTGGCGACATATGATATGGTGCATGATGGTAATCATTCATATAGTAATGATGTGGTTGAACATATGCATGTGGAGGAATACGTGCGTGAGTGTGTCTCACTTGGTGTGCACGTGCTCGTGGACGTGGAGCATAGAAATCATCATACGTGTGAACATGTGGAGTAGGAGGTGTGTTCCTACGTGGCATAGTATTGGTGTACATAAATGCATGACCCTTCTTTGGAGGTCCACCCAAAGTGGGTTTCTTTCCAAACGGGGGTGTGTACGAAGTGGAAGCACCATTGGTAGATGAACTACCAATGGGGTGTTTGCTCCCACTAGTTGAGGCATCGGAAGTTGGCCTTACAAAGGTGGTGGAAGATTTGGATGAATTTCCCATCTTATACCCCAAGCCAATGTGATGATTGGCCGGAAGTAAGTCATTTAGGATATTATCCAAATGGTCCTTACCTTTATTGAATTTATTAATTCGGCCTAATGTGCACTCATACTTCTCGGTGAGAGAATGCATAGAAGCATCCAAGGTGGACACTTGCGATGTGAGTACATAAACACGAGATTTGAGATTCTCATTCTCAATACTCAAAGTTGAGTTTCGAGAAATCAAATCCGCTATCTCGCGTTCATCCGAATTCTCAATGTGAACATGCTCAAGTTGAGATTTGAGATTTACAATCTCATTTCTCAAGCCTTCAACAACGGTGTCGTTGATGATGATGATAGGCTTAGGTGAGGTTTGGAGACTAGTTAGCTCATCTTTAGTCTTAGTATATATATTTACTAGTTTAGAATACTTAGACCAAATTTGCTCGTTAGCTAATCTAAGGTCATCCATCGTTACCTCATCGCCTTCATCCTCGCTTTCATCGGAAGAGGTCTCTTGATCATGTTCCTCTCTAGCCATGAAGCACATGTGTGCTTGCTCCACTTGTTCATCATCCGACTCTCCACTTGAGGAGTCCTCGTCGGAGTCGGTGAATGTGCCGACAAGCCCTTTCTTGTACCCTTTCTTGTACTTTCGAGACTTGTCGAACTTTGGTGCCTTCCATTTCTCCTTTTGTTTGTTTTGAGGACAATTCGATTTCATGTCTCCTGGCTTGTTTCATTTAAAACACAAAGGAGCGGAGGCGTTAGTAGAACTAAATTTAGATTTGTTCTTGAAGTTACCTTTCCGGAAGAATCGGTTGAACTTCTTTGCTATTAGGGCAATGGATTCTAAGTCCAACTCGTTTTCCGATTCTTCATCATCGGTAGATGTAGATGGAGCGAACGCAATCGCCTTTTTCTTCGGCTCGTCTTGCTTCAAGTACGACTTCATCTTGTCCTGTATATTTATTTTACTGTCCTTGCGTACCTCATAGGACATCAAGGTACCCATTAGTTGTACGACAGTATACTTATTCATATCGTTACCTTCCTCGATGGCGAAGGTACGCTTTTCCCAACAAGAAGGAAGTCCGTCAATAATCTTTGAGACTTTCTCCGTTTGGGTGTAAGTCTTTCCAAGAGCCTCCAACTCATTGGTAATGTCAACGAAGCGAGCATAGTACTCCTTCATCTTCTCACCCTGTTGCATGTGAAATAATTCGAATTCTTTATTTACAACAGTGAGTTTGGAGTCTCTTACCCTACTCGTTCCTTCATGCAAGATGAGGAGTGAGTTCCAGATTTGATATGCACTCTTACATGTGCATATCTTGTTGAAGTCTTCGGGCTCCAACGCACATTGCAAGGCATTCATTGCCTTGGCATTGTTTACCTCCGCGGCGACCTCCACGGTAGTCCACTTAGCGAAGTCTTGTTCGGCGGGCTCGACATACTCCGTCAACGTAGCTCTCCATAGTGAAGTGCTCCGGAGGAACGTTTCCATCCGGCATTTCCAGTACCCATAATTGGCATCGTTGAAGTAAGGAGGCCTAGTTGAGGAGTGTCCTTCCATCACCGAAGAAGCTCCTTCACGGTTCTTGAAGGTGCTATAGTCTGAAGGTGGACGAACGGTCTTGTTGTCGTTGGTAGACATAGCTATGAACTTGGCTCTGATACCAAATGTAATGCCCTGATAGCTACTGCAGAGGTACTAGAGGGGGGGTGAATAGTACTTTAAAATAATCAAGATAATTATTCCTAATTATTGTGCAAACTCAACCAACAATGCGGAATGAAAATACGATAACAAAGAAAGACAATTGCAAACAAGCGATGTAACGGGTTCGGATCCACCCAAGTCTCCCCGACTTGTTCTCAGTGATCCTACGTCCCAAACACCCGGATCCCCTCCGGCTACTTGAGTTAAAATCCTCTAACTCAAATTTGCACTATGAAATTCTTATAGAAAAACCTCTACAAGATCAAATCATACACAAATGAAAACGTGACTCCCACAACCCGGGATCACGAACTTCTCTCACAACCGAGAGATAAACTTAATAGCAAAGTAAATGAAACAGAAAAAAACACTTACCAAAAAAATCCTATTCCTTGAGTAAACTTACTGATTTAGGGCAAGGAAGATTTTGAAGGAGAGAATGTCACCAAACCCTAGCTCCACCAAGATGAACAGCGATCGAAGGCTAGGATGGAGTTGATGACTTTGAATCAAGCTCTTGGCTTGAGTGGCTCACAATGAAGAGAATCTCTCTTGAGGAAATAGGGCTCAAGGAGTTTGGAGAGATTCTTTGTGAGAAGAGAGAGCTTGGAAATGAGAGCTGAATGCTTTCTCTTTGATTCTCTAAAACTCAATAATGGCAGCCTTGAATGCTAGGTTAGAAGCACTTGAAGTATATATAGGATAGAGAGAAGAGAGACGCAAAATCGTGGCATTAAATGCCCCAACGGATCTATTTCTGAAGCAGTCTAATCGGTTTAAGAAGGATCACTGACCGATTAGTTTCTCAACTAGTCGGTCGGTGATTCTTCTTGGACCGACTAGAAGGTAGACAGCCAAGATAGAGAATTCAGGAGATAGAACTAGTCTGTCTAAGAAGACTTGCCAACCGACTAGTTTGACAACTAGTCGGTCGGTGAGTGTTCTTTGACCGACTAAGAGTGAAATTCAATAGGCTGATCACAAGGAGAACTAGTCGGTTTAAGAACAAATTCCAACCGACTAGTTTCACAACTAGTCGGTCGATGGGTGTTCTTGGACCGACTAACTAGTCAACAGTAGCTAGGCTGAAGAAATGAAAGTATAACTAGTCAGTCTAAGAAGGATTCCCAACTGACTAGTTTGACAACTAGTCGGTCGGTGAACCTTCTTGGACCGACTAATTGGTCAACAGTGCCTAGGCTGAAATGAGCAAGGAAATCTAGTCGGTTCAAGAAGGATTCTTAACCGACTAGATGCCAATCTAGTCGGTTGGTTCTTCTTCTTGAACCAACTAAGATGCACTAGAAGCCGCGAAATGAAGCGTAAAGCTTCGGAAAAGTTTCTATGGGCTTCTACGATAATCCTAGTTTTAAGATATAAGCGTTATGAAGATTATAATGTAAGTCCTACTCAAGGCTTAACATTCTACGAAAAGAAGCTAGAAGACTATAAAATAAACTAGATGAACCGTCTTCAAAGCTTCAATCCGAATCTCTTCACTTCAATAATGCTCCTTGAGCTTCAACGAAGCTTCAGGCACACGATCACGCGTTTTGAGAAGTCTTGAGACGTCGCTGTTGATGTACGTAGAATTTTGGCGATGATCTCCATAACTGCGCTCACAAAGAGTTAGTTCACAATATTTATGTTTGTTCATCATCAAAACCAAATCCGGGGAATCAATACTCAACACAACCTTAGGTAGAGAAAGGCAGACATTATTCAGGGGTAGAGAGGACCTAACCGAAGACAAGGTTCCAAAACAAATACAGTTCTATGTAGAGAAATTTCTTGATTGATCGTTTCTGTTTGAGAGAACATAAAGGGATCATATCAAGATATACACCAGTTTGCTACTTCATGGCTGGCTCACTAGATTTGCAGGCATTCATAGTTCGTGCCCATGTCTTGAAGCTTTACATGCAAGATTTGCGGACTGCTCGGAGGGCCCCGGCTCATGCACAAGGTGATTTTGGATCGATCTATCTTCTTTAATAGTTTTATTGTAAAGTGAATTAGCAAATATTATTGTGTTGAATGTGGGTAAATACTGACATTTCCCTTAGGATTATGGCATTTGTATCATTAAGATACAGATACTGTTATCATAGTTTAATAATCTCAGTAAATGATGAGATTATTATTATTTGACTTCTGTCATATGCTGAGAAAATTTCCTCATATTTTCGTCCAAACTTATTTTTTCATCTCCAGATGGGTTAGAGCATTAGTATCGGGGAATTTAAAGGTTGTGGAATTTAACTGACAACCTGATGCGGCTTGGAATCCGGCCCCACGAGCATTTTCGTAAATTACCAAATGATGTAATCTTTTTCTATAAATAGAGAGGAGCCGGCCCTAGTTTTGGATTATCATAGATTGATCTTTCACTAAGAAATATTGTTAGGGTTCGTGTGTGATTAAACTTGTTCCGTTAACACAAGTTAAGGGAGAGATCTACTCCAGAAAAGGATCGATCTATCTTCTTATTTTCAGAAATCTATTAAAAATTCCACTTTTATATTTCTTTCTCTTCTTAAATCTGAAATTATTATCTTTTTGGAGCAAATCTGGTAGATCTATGCTTGAAATCTTCAGATTTGGCTCCAGATCTGGTAGATCTGTGCTTGAAAGCTTTAGATCTGGCTCTGGATCTGATAGATCTACGCTTGAAATCTTCAGATCTGGCTCCGGTTCTGATAGATCTACTCTTGAAAGCTTCAGATCTGGCTCCGGATCTGATAGATCTACTCTTGAAAGCTTCAGATCTGGCTCCAGATCTGGTAGATCTATGCTTGAAAGCTTAAGATCTGGCTCCAGATCTGATAGATATATGCTTGGAAGCTTCAGATCTGGCTCCGGTTCTGATAGATCTATGCTTGAAATCTTCAGATCTGGTTCCGGATCTGGTAGATCTACTCTTGGAAGCTTCAGATCTGGCTCCAGATCTGGTAGATCTATGCTTGAAATCTTCAAATCTGGCTCCAAATCTGATAGATCTATGCTTGAAAGCTTCAGATCTGGCTCCGGTTCTGATAGATCTACGCTTGAAATCTTCAGATCTGGCTCCGGATTTGATAGATCTACTCTTGGAAGCTTCAGATCTGGCTCCAGATCTGGTAGATCTATGCTTGAAATCTTCAGATTTGGCTCCGGATCTGGTAGATCAACGCTTGAAATCTTCAGATCTGGCTCCGGATCTGGTAGACCTACTCTTGAAAGCTTTAGATCTGGTAGATATAGACTTGTGGTCTTTAGATATGATGTTCCCGACATTTTTGGATCTAGATCTCTTTGGAAAAATTGATGTTGGAACATCTTCGACATCTCCGCAAACCCTTTTTTATGTCCTTAAAATTTTGCTCCGACATCCTCTTCATGTGCGCCTCCAACGAAGCGTTCAGATTTGTCTTCAACTCAACCTTTAGATCGACCATCTCTTTCATCAACCCCAAGATCTCCGCATCGAGTCGTTCTTCCAAAGTTTTTGCCGCTGTCGCTCTCGTGTTCGCCATGGGATCGAGCGCTCTGATACCAAAGTGATACGATATGCTCCAAAAAGATAATAATTTCAGATTTAAAAAGAGAAAGGAAATATAAAATTTGAATTTTTAGTAGATTTCTGGAAATAAGAAGATAGATCGATCCTTTTCTGGAGTGGATCTCTCCCTAACTTGTGTTAATGGAACAAGTTGAATCCCTCATGAACCCTAACAATATTTCTTAGTAAACGATCGATCTTCGATAATTCAAAACTAGGGCCGGCTCTTCTCTATTTATAGAGAAAGGTTACATCATTTGGAAATTTACGAAAATGCCACTGGGGCCGGATTCCAAGCCACATCACAACACTCTTTTCGACATCTCATCGAGCACTCGACCACCTACTATGAAGACATGCAACCGGTCATCTTCTACTTGTGTCCATTGGGTTGGACCCCATGGAGCTCGAGATTGGTGGTAGCTTTGATTTTCGGCTGCATTCTAGTGATCATAGCCGACAACATCGTGCTGCCCTTCGCTGATGCCATCCCATGTGAAGAGATCGATGTGTTTGGGGCCGAGAAGGACGTTCTCAACTTGGACACGATCCCCATGATGAGAGCCCTTACCTGAGGCCAGGCGAGAGGTTCTAAACTGAACCGCGAGCCTAGTTGGTGACCTGAAACCTTGGTAGTCTGAAATTTGTGAGGGTGACAAGGATTTACCGAATCTGTACATTTTCTTTGATTCCTGACAACTATTTAGTTACTGATTTTTTGTAGTATTATACAAACATTGATGTATGTTTAGCATTGTTGGTCTATGTGGGTTATAAGTTACAATCAAGAGTTGAAGATTCCAATTTTTGTTAGGGATATCATGTTCATGCTCATATGTGAGGTGTAAAATGGCCTTTTGGTGGAAAATGTTGACATGAAGATGAACTGAGATGTGCTTGTTTTTACATGCTTTAACTATTTATATTATTCTTGAAATTTTAATACTAAAAGAATTTTTTTTGATTTCCCAATTTTTTTAATACAAAAAAATTAAACATTAGCCATGGACGGGCAGTGGCCAATGCTTATTAGCCAGGGACAGCTTGCCATACTGGCCGTGGCTAATGAGCATTCGCCACAGATTTTCAGTGGCTAATGTTAATATTAGACACAGAAAATTCGTGGCTAATTATTATTAGCCACAGAATTTTTTGTCACGGCTCATTTCGTGGCTAATAAGGGCATCTTTTCTGTTGTCATATGAATCACATTATTTACGGACGTCTGTGGCTAAAGATCCATGGCTAATGTATTTGCCGCGGATAATATTTCATTTGCCACGGAATTTTTTGCGTTAGCCACGCCAATTTCTGCCACGGACTATTAGCCACGGAATTTCTAAAAATCCGTGGCTAATTAGCCACGGATTTCATGGCAATAGCCACAGATTTGTCCGTGGTTAATGTCCAATTTTCCAGTAGTGGTTTGTCCTATGTGGCATACAAATAGGGATGTCACATGTGATACCACATCACCCCCACAAAGAAAAACCCACTTAAGCCCCGTTATTTACATGTTTACCATTGCCTTTTCGTGAACCCGAATAACCCTCAGTCTGCAGAGTTGACTAAAAGACCTGAATAGCTGAAGAGCTTACCTGAAGATATGTAGAGCTGACCTAACTTGAAGACATGAAGAGCTGACCTTATTTGAAGACATTAAGACCTGACTGAAAGACAGAGTTGGAGATTGGAAGAGCTGACCTGAAGACCTGAAGACATGCATAGCTGAAGAGCTTACATGATTACCCAAGAAGCTGACCAGACGTGAAGACATAAAGAGCTGACCTGACTGGTTGACAGACCTGGAGATTGGAAGAGCTGACCTGAAGACCTGAATAGCTAAAGAGCTTACCTGAATACCTAAAGAGCTGACCTTACTTAAAGACCTGAAGAGCTAACCTGACTGGAATACTTCAGGAGCTGGACCTGACTTGAAGACCTAAAGATCTTAATGGAAGACTTGAAGAGAAGACCTGACTGGTTGACCATAAGATCTGACTGGAAGACATGAAGACCTCCTATGTGGCATCCAAAGAGGGGAAGCTACATAGGATGCCACATCACCCTGCAAATAAGAACCCCCAAAACCCCCATTATTTTTATGTTTGCCATTGCCTTTTCATGAACCCGAATAACCCTCTCCAAGGAGGGATGCCGCATGGAATGGCACATCACCTCCCAAAGATAAAAAAAACCCCTAAAGACCCGTCATTTATATGTTTCACATTGCTTTTCATGAACCAGATTAACTCTTCATCTGCTTAGCTGACATGAAGACCTCAAGATCTGAATATCTGAGGAGCCTACCTGTAGACCTGAAGAGCTGATTTGCCTTACAGATATGAAGAGCTGACATGATTGGAGGATCGAAAGTGCAGAGTGGAAGACAGACTTGGAGATCGGAAGAGCTAACCTAAAGACCTATAAAGAGCTTACCTGAATACCGGAAGTGCTGTCCTGAGTTTGAAGACCTGAATAACAGACTTGACAGGAAAATCTGACGAGCTGACCTAAGTGGAAGAATGAAGAACTGACTGGCAGACCTGAAGACCTAAAGAGCTTACCTGAAGGCTCGAAGGGCTGGCCTGACTGAAAGAACATAAGAACTGACTGGAATACCAGAAGACATGAAGAGCTTACCAGAAGACATGAAGAACTGATCTGACTGGAAGACTTGAAGAATTGAATGGAAGACCTGAAAACTTGAAGAGCTTACCTGAAGACCCGAAGAGTTGACTAAACGGGAAAACTTGAAGACCTGACGGGAAGACCTGAAGATAAGACCTGAGTAGTAGACCTTAAAACCTGACTGGAAGGCTTGAAGATCCGAAGAGATGACCTGACATGAAGACATGAAGACCTAAAGGCCTTACAGAAGACCTGAAGAGCTAACCTAACTAGATCGAATTTTTTCACTTTGAACTCCATGTTTTTTGAACTTAACCGCATACTTTTCTTGCGTTTACCCCCGCTGACACACACACACACACTCACTCACTCATAATTTACGCTCTCTTCCAGTTGCGAGCAGGCTCCGCATCATGTTTGTGGGGTTTTGGGTCATCGTGCACTATGTGATATATTAAATAAATACCTAGTATACAATTGAGAGAGGTTGATGTGACGTTTGTCCTATGTGGCATACTAAGAGGGATCTCACATGTGATGCCACATCACCCCCACAAAGAAAACCCCCCATAAACCCCGGGTTTACATGTTTGCATTGCCTTTTCATGAACCCGAATAACCATCAATCTGCAGAGCTGACATGAAGACCTGAATAGCTTAATAGCTTACCTGAAGATATTAAGAGCTGACATGACTTGAGGACATGAAGAGCTGACCTGAATTGAAGACGTGAAGACCTGAAGACCTGAGGACCTGACAGGAACACAGACCTGGAGATCGAAAGAGCTGACCTGGAGAGCTGAAGAGCTTACCAGAATACTCGAGGAGCTGACTATACTTGAAGACATAAACAGCTGACCGGACTGGTAGACAGACCTGGAGATTGGAAGAGCTGACATGAAGACATGAAAACCTGAATAGCTGAAGAACTTACATGAATACCTGAAGAGTTGACCTTACTTGAAGACCTGAAGAGCTGACTTGACTGGAAGACCTGAAGACCTTACTGGAAGTCATGAGGAGCTAGACCTGGCCTGAAGACCTGAAGACCTTAATGGAAGACTTGAAGAGCAGACCTGACTGGTTGACCATAAGATCTGTCTTGAAGACCTAAAGTCCTCCTATGTGGCATCCAATGAGTGATGCTACATAGGATGCGACATCACCCTACAAAGAAGAACCCCCAAAACCCCGTCATTTACATGTTTGACATTTCCTTTTCATGAACCCAAATAACCCTTTCCAAAGAAGGATGCCACATGGGATGCCATATCACCTCCCAAAGAAAAAACCGCCAAAACCCCTTTATTTACATGTTTCCCATTGCCCTTTCATGAACCAAATTAACTCTCAATCTGTAGAGCTGACATGCCTCAAGAGCTGAATATTTGAGGAGCATACCCGACGACCTGAAGAGCTGACATGAAGACCTCAAGAGCTGAATATTTGAGGAGCATACCCGACGACCTGAAGAGCTGACTTGCCTTGCAGATATGAAGAGCTGACCTGACTGGAAGATTGGAAGAGCTGACTGGAAGATTGACCTGGAGATCAGAAGAGCTGACCTAATGATCTGAAGAGCTTAATATCTAAAGAGCTTATCTGAATACAGAAAGAGCTATCCTGAGTTGAAGACCTGAATAGATGACTTGACAGGAAAACCTGAAGAGCTGACTTGAGTGGAAGAACCGAAGAACTGACTGTAAGACCTGAAGACCTGAAGAGCTTACCTAAAGACCTGAAGAGCTGGCCTAACTGGAAGAACTGAAGAACTGACTGGAAAACCAGAAGAGCTGAAGAGCTTACTTGAAGACATGAAGAGCTGACCTGACTGAAAGCCCTTACGATCTGATTGGAACACCTGAATAACTGAGTGGAAGACCTGAAGACTTGAAGAGCTTACTTGAAGACCTGAATAGCTGACCTGACTGAAAGACCTGAAGACCTGAAGACCTGACTGGAAGACATGAAGAGAAGACCTGAGTGGTAGACCATAAAACCTGACTGGAAGGTATGAAGAAACGAAGAGATGACCCAACATGAAGACATGAAGACCTAAAGGCCTGAAGAGCTTACCGAAAGACCTGAAGAGCTAACCTGATTGGATTGACTTTTTTCACTTTGAACCCCACATTTTTTTGCTCTTAATCGCATACTTTTTCTGTGTTTACCCCAGATGATACACTCACTCACTCACAATTCACTATCTCTTCCAGTTGTGAGCATGCCCCACATCATGTGTGTGGGGTTTTTCTTGGGTCACTGTGCACTATGTGATATATAAAATAAATACATATTATACAATTAAAGGAGGTTAATGTGACGTTTGTCCAATGTGGCATACAAAGAGGGATGTCACGTGTGATGCCACATCACCCCCTAAAGAAAAACCCACATAAACATCGTTATTTACATGTTTACCATTGCCTTTTCATGAACCCAAATAACCCTCAATCTGCAGAGCTGACCTGAAGACCTGAATAGCTGAAGTGCTTACCTTAAGATATGAAGAGTTAACCTGACTTGGAGACATGAAGAGCTAACCTGAAGACCTGAATAGTTGACGTGCTTACCTTAAGATATGAAGAGTTAACCTGACTTGGAGACATGAAGAGCTGACTTGACTGAAAGACCTGAAGACCTGAGTGGAAGACTTACCTGTAGATCGGAAGAGCTGACATGAAGACATGAGGACCTGAATACTTGAATAGCTAAAGAGCTTGCCTGAATACCCAAGGAGCTGACCAGACTTTAAGACATAATGAGCTAACCTGACTGGTAGACAGACCTGGAGATTGGAACAGCTGACCTGAAGACCTGAATAGCTGAAGAGCTTACCTGAATACATAAAGAACTGATCATACTTGAAGACCTAAATAGCTTACCTGACTAGAAGACCTGAAGACCTGACTGAAAAACTTGAGGAGCTGGGCCTGACTTGAAGACCTGAAGACCTTAATGGAAGACTTGAAGAGAAGACCTGACTGGTTAACCATAAAATCTAACTGGAAGACATGAAGACCTCATATGTGGCATCCAGAGAGGGATTCTGCATAGGATGCCACATCAACCCCCAAAGAAGAACCCCCCAAAACCTCATTATTTACATGTTTGCCATTGCCTTTTCATGAACCTGAATAACCCTCTCCAAAGAGGGATGCCACGTGAGATGCCACATCACATCCCAAAGAGAACTCCTAAAACCCCGTTATTTACATGTTTCCCATTGCCTTTTCATGAACCCGAATAACCCTTCATCTGCAAAGCTGATATGAAGACCTCAAGACCTGAATAGTTGAGGAGCTTACCCGAAGACCTGAAGAGTTGACTTGACTTGAAGATATGAAGAGCTGACCTGACTGGAAGGCCTGAAGAGCTAATTGGATGACAGACATGTAGATCAGAAGAGCTGACCTGAATAGCTTAATAGCTGAAGAGCTTACCAGAATACATGTAGAGCTGTCCTGAGTTGAAGACCTGAATAGCTGACCTGTCCGAAAAAGCTGAAGAGCTGGCCTGACTGTAAGAACTAAGAAACTGGCTGTATGACCTGAAACACGAGAGAAAGGGTGGATGGGAATGATTCAAACATGGAATTAGATTCCCTCATGGTTCCTGGAACAAGGGAGAAAATTGATCTCTCGAAACACTCAGTTGTTTGTGGAGAATGCCCATTGGAAGAAGCTTATTGCAAGGAAAAAGACGTGGGTGTGCACTTTCGGTAAGGTGGAGTATGAAATAGCAGCTTTCTTGAGCGCACCTTCAAAAAAATCAGCAGATGAAATTTTCTTGATTTCTTTTTTAGGCTCCACTACGAGCTTTAGTATCGAAAATCGAAGTATTCACAAAGTGAATTTCTTTCTTCAATCATTCATTCGATATACGTGATTCCCTGGAGGCAGGACACACGCAGTTCACTCGGCCTATTCGACTTTAGGAATCAAATTATTTCTTATGCTAGAACTGCTTGCTTCGCTCTCTTGTTCATATACCATACCCATGGGGAAGATGACCGAATGGAACCTTAGTGGCTGGGAAGCAGAGATCACGTGGGGAAGAAAAATGGGATTATCTTCCGATTCAGAAAATGGGCACACCATGGCGGCAAAGTCAACCTAACCGCTTACCTTTTTGTAGTCGCGCATTTAGGCCAGGCCTTACTATAACCAATCCCACTCAAACTTTTATACCGATGTTTCTTACTCTCTCGACAAGTCATCATAAGTAAATACTACCAAATATTTCTAGAGTGAGAGAAGGAGGGAAGGCACGCTAGCGCGCTACAACAAATAGCCTGCTGAAAAACGTAAGATTAGCGAGCCAAAGCAACCCTAGTTTAAGTACTAGCGTCACATCCCATGTTGTTGTACTTTACTGGACTCTCCCCACTTCTTTTTAACTAGGGATTAACAGCACCTATGTGCTTCGACTTCTTGGGCACCCACTGGAGATGAGATGATGGCTTTAGAAGCTGTCGTGCGTGACGCTTTGATGACTCATCAAGGTGATGGTTTGTGGATGGATTCCGTGGTGATAGAATCCCGTACACTCAAATAATATAAACAACATGTTGTGATCATGGCGGTTAGGCTTGGTTGATTGTGTAATAAAAGTAAGTAGGTTGAGGAGATTTATAGATTAGTAAACCTACGGTGTGCTAATAAGGTCAGGACCGTGGTCGTTATTCTCTGGTTTTCCAGGTAATAAGATCACTGAGATTGACCCAGCCAGTTGGGTTATTTTGCCTATTCCTTTCTATTGAAAAGGAGTCAACTATCTGAGCAAGTCACCTTCCTTCTTCTAGGCTCCGAGTCACCTTCTTCTAAGCTGCGCTGGATGACACGTCATTCTCGTTCTATAGGCTGGCCGTACTTGTGATGGTTCCCATGATCCAATAAACTCACTTAGGTCTACGTTGCCACGATATTGTTCTATGGAAGCAGTTAGGTAGCTTTTTAGAAGTTCGGCCCAGTTTTTGATTTTTTACTAAAGGGGGGAGGGATTTCCCTTTCTAACTCATATGCTGTCGTACCGGCATAGCCCCACCGATATGTTTTCAATCAGAGAATCAAACAGCATAACCCTGTTCTACTTCACTAAGCCATGTGCTCGTCCAAGGAGGGAGTTTGCTTTGCCCAACTCCCCTTTTTGATAACAAGGCAGAAACCCCTGCCAAACATTCATGAGTTTCGAATGAAGAATGAAGAGTGCCATGTCCCTCTTTTTTCTTCCCTAAATCATCGGATTTTGAAGTTAGTAAAGACACACCCCTTGTTTAAGTCAGAATGAGTCCCAAGGACCCCAGGACATTGGCTTCTGCCAACAATGAACTATTAAGGATCGCATCCCGTGCATATTCTACATTATAGCTTGCAACTGATTCAGCTTCAGCTTCTGGGAGATCAGATGGAGCACAATTAGTTTCTGCTAGACGAGGAATAAAGAACATAACCAATACGGGGAACAAGGGAATACCAGACCATATCTGCTTTTGCGCTATGACAATACCCCTTGAATTATAGGGACCTACACATATTAGTACAGTATACCTGGTCCCAGGCCAGAACCACAAGTGCAAGTTTCCTTGCATGTGGCTCGTCCGTGCTTTTTTTTCGAGGCGCTGCCTGTGACTCCCATAGGAAAAGGGGAGGGGGCTGAACTGCAAACTTTCGTGTTCGGAGTATTGCATTGCATTGGGGGATATGGTGAGTAAGCAGCGCCTACCAAGCTAAGCTTTCGTCAAAAAGTGCCGACTGGTTGCTTTTTAGCACCTGCCCTTGATTTAGATGTTTGGAAAAGGCAAGCCCAAGGAAGGTATAGGTTGGCTCCCTAATGAAGAATGAAGAATGAAGAGTGCTCCGCCCCTCTTTTTTCTTCCCTAAATCGTCGGATTTTGAAGTTGGTAAAGACACATCCTTTGTTTAAGTCAGAATGAGTTTAGGGTCTTTACCAAATTAGCTTGTCAAGACAAGCCCAAGGCAAGTTCGCGGACTCATTTTGACTTAAACAAGGGGTGGGGTCTTTATCAACTTCAAAATCCGACGATTTAGGTAAGAAAAAAGAGGGGCAAGCCACCATAATCCCGATTTGTAACTTTTTTCTTTGAAGTCCAATCCTAGTGGCAAAAGAAAACATTTATCGGTATTAACTGCCCTACTTTCTTTTGCTTCTGTTTGTCTCTTCAGCGAGACCAACTCTGATTTCATTCTGCTATTGCTCGACCTCGTAGTGTAGCAAGCCTTCCTGCTTCCAGCTCATCTTCACTTGTTTGCTGACTTCGCAAAGCCATATATGGTCTTAGCACCCTTCACCTGGAGAAGTTAAGCACCACCGTTGAGTAGGCCGGCTTACATCATAGTTCCACAGACCACTCCATATTCGTTCGCTCATCTTCATTATGCACATCAATGTTATTAGTTTATGTTGATTACATCGTCCTTTTTGGAGATGACACCGCCACCTTTAATAATGAACAAACAATATGTAGGTTTCAGATTTCCAGTCTGCTCAACTCAATGTGTTCTCTTAGTGCACTGTTAATCAACGGTAGACTACACATCTTGAGGTTGAGTTCACTCAAGTAATTCACCAGATCCAGCCATGGAATTCATCGGCTTCCTTCCTTATTCAGAACTGACTATCTTTATTGTAGACTTTCTTGTTTGGTTGTTTGGTATGTGTCAGGGAATGGGGAATGGAACTCTTAGGCCATGGGTGTATCTTCTCTTAGGCCTACCGTTCATGTCTTTGATGTCTACTCAATTGGTCTCTTCATCTGTCGTCCTGGGGGGTTGGTTGTTATGCCAATGTGCGCTTTGAGTAGTTGATATGCGCGGTTTAAGTAGTTGGCTTCTATTCGATCTGAGAAAAAGTGTTTTTAGAGATGAGAGACTTATAAAGCTGAATTCCCCTCGTCGCACAAGGGGTGGCTTTTGACTGCCTTTTGTCATCTCATCGCACCTTTGCTTTGATGATGGGGCAGGTGTTAAGTCTATCATGGCTATAAGTCAGAAGAGTAACATCAATCGGTATGTTCACACCGGCCCATTGTAGATTCCAGCCGAGAAGATCAGGAAAAGGAGACAAAGAATGTTATATATCTCAGGAGCTAGATCAGTTCCCGATGAACAAGTCAGAATTGCCTCAACTAAAATGGATGGAATTAGACTTAAAAAATCCATTCAGGTTCGTTATCGATTAGGTATCAGTAGGAACATCAAGATGAATGAGTTAGCTAAGTATCAGATCAACCAAATTGAACAACCGATAGGTCAAGATCATGTTGTTCATTGGGAATTGAAGAGCGGAGAACGAGCAGACATCGAACGATTAATTTCTATTTCTCGTTCTCATGGAATTTATCATCAAAATGGATCACCCTTACGTGGCCAACAGACTCATACTAATGCAAGGAATTTTCGCAAGCAAAGTCGGAAATGAACGAAGGCTAACGAAATCAGTACTTGTCTGATCAATCATACTCTTCAATAGTTCACCTTTTATTTTTCGTTCGATGTCTTTCACTGGTTACTAATCACGTATACATATAGTAGGCCCCCTTCGACACACCACAACTGGCTCGGCTTGGTCTCACTAACTTCGTATGTTAAGCGACTGCTTCTGCCTCTTTAGGCTTCACTAACGCTCATGACTAGTAGTTGTCTCTATGTAGTGGTCAGCCAACTAAAGTGAAGCTTCGCCAGAAGCTACTAGTCGCTTCCCGAATACGTCTTGTACTAATAATGTGTATGGTCTACTCTTTCCAATGCCTCCTTCCTTGTCGCTAACGTACGGTAAATGGTCAAGCTACCCTGCTTGCATTGCATTCATGAAACGATAACTTCTGCACCCTTCCTGCATGCTTCAATTGATGTGAATGATCGTGTCTTCGACATCAATTTTAGCGTTGTATGTCATTGAAAAAATCTGTTCTGTCTCTGTATTCTTTTTCGGATTCTGAGGATGAGCTGCCCGATCCTAACATAATTTTGAGCAGCCGAACAACGAAGCCTCCTCCTCAGATAAAGTTGTCTCCGACGTGACCGAACTTCCACTATTTTTCTTTTTTAGGGGGGTTCGAAAATATCAGTAGGACAAAATATATATGCCGCTTTCTATTAGTCCCAAGTGCCCCAGCTTCCACGATCCACTTACGGAGGAAGAGATGCGGGAGGGCCTGGGGACAGAGCAAGTTGGGTTGGGGTATTGAGCCGTAAGTGCGGTGGCGGTGACAGAGGACGTGCTCGTATGGTTCATAGTAGAGTATGATATTCTCGTCGATTGTTGGGAACATCCTCTATATTTGAAATATGCATTTCTAGGTGCATTATGATCTGCAGCTCAAATGGTCCCTTATGAAGTCTCTATTGGTCTTATTCTTATTGTGTGCCTTGTGAGCACGTTTGGATCCATGAAGGCAGTCGCTCGGATGTTCCCCTAACCCAACCTGTGAACGGACCAGAGGGAACCACATTATAAGGAATGTATGCGTCTCGTCGCAAGGCTTAATTTGAGTTTTGGGTCATATGGCAGGCAGTGTAGTCTGGGGCACAAGGGTACTGGGATGGGTATGCCCTCAAGGCAATTTATCCATGTGTATGTGTACAAACATCTTAATCGAAATAATAGTAAGCTATTTGGTAAGAATGTACCTAATTTAATAATAACGTAGTATTCATTAGAACTTAGGTATAGTCCTGAGACTTAATGCGAGGTTAAACATGTATCACGATGGAGATCTCGATCATGGAGAAGTGTTTGACTGATTGTAGCATATGTCTAAAACCGTTCGTTGTCGTAGATGTTTCGAGAATAGGATATCGATATATCGGATAGACCATTGTGTCTTTGTCTTCACCATGGAGTGGTGACAATGATCTCATGGTCGTTTGACTTGACGAAGTCGAAGACAAGACACATGTGCTCATTAGAGAATGAGTTCACCGGACGACTTAACGAGAGTTATCATATGGTTAGCATTGACTAATCTATCAGTAATAACTCTCAGTGATGATAGGCAAGTTGGTCCTTAGACTTGAGGCCATTGTACAAATCTGTACGTGAATGGTGTCACTTAGATATTTGATTTAGCCTCGGGGCATGTCCCGTTGAAAGGTCTTTGGTTGGGTGACACTTAAAGCGTGCGAGGAGAGTAATGACTAAGAGAGGATTCATCTCTCTCGTTCATGGGGAGTTAGTGTTAGACGTGTTAGTTCGATCTTTAGTAAAAACTCTGGCTAGAGTATGTTGGAAGAAGTCCAACATTGTTTGACTAAATATCGAAGGAGACTAACCGGTTTCGAGCTATTTGGGTTGACAGTTGACCATACCCTAGGCTTGACTCAGCGGCATAGTTTTAACGAAGGGACTAAAACTGCGGCATTCATCACGGACACAGTTAGGGTGGTCCCGACAATACTCATGTCGATGAGTTAACCACATAATTATGATTCCGAAACAGGGACGATACCCGCTGCTCGTAGTCACTGCCTTCTGGGTTTCGAGCCCCACATGTAGTAGGGTCAGGCTGTAGGGTCGCACACAGAGTGAGACCTTCGTCAAGTAATAAGTAGAATTAAGGGAGATAATACATATGATGCATGTGAATTTATTAAGTCGCAAAGAGTTTGCTAAATAAGATTATTGATGTTGATTATTGCATATGATGCAAAAGCTTTTGAATATTTCGTAAAACGTTTACGAGCATATTTTTTTATAGAATGAACACATGAGATGTGTACCTGGATGACGGGAACGTCTGGGTTAAAACCTAGATTCAAACGTCGACCAAAATGGGCTCCAAACGAGGAAAATAGAGCCAAAACAACTAAAGGGTCCATTTAGTGCATTGCAGGTCGGGGCCCGTACCCGTAAGCCCAACCCATGCCTGCTCAAGCGGGCACATGCTGCGCACGTGCCCGCCCGAGTGGGCGGGCACTGGTGCCCGCTCGTTTCATGTGGGAGGGGCCCTGCCCGCATGCACGTAGGCACGTGCACAACACGCACCCAGCTGAGTGCTGGGCGCATGCCTTGCACGCGCCAGCGACGGTTGAGCACGTGGGGCCCACGCGGTGGGCCACACGTGTAGGGTTTCGAATCCTTACGCATTGGCGGCTGCGTTTTTGCGAAAAACGTGTTTTTGGCTATGTTGATACATCGTTTGAGGGGGGTCAAACGAGTCGAAATGGATCGCCGTTTGTTTCTATGCGATCACCATTCAGTGATCTTCGATTTGATATATGATATCACTTGCAAAGCTCAACGGTGAGGGGGGGAAAATTCGTCAAAGATTGGCCTTGGTGGAAGGCAATCTTGAAATTGATTTTCTCTCCAAAATCTTTAGGCCCACATCGGAAATTGAGAAGAGAGGAGGGGTCAGCCGTATATATAAATATGGGCCAACCCCCCTCCTTGAAATTCGCACCAAGCTCCAGATCTGAGAATCTCCATTAAACATGAGCAAGCTCGGATCTAAGCTTAAATTAATATTCCATCTTCTCCCTAATTCTTCCTTGCTCCTGATCGTGCTCTGGCAAAGTTAAGAAGGAGTTCGGATCGGATCCGAAGTCTTGATGGAGGATCCACTCAAGGTGAAACTTTCTTCGAGAAGTGGTTGGCTCGGAGGCGCGGTGTTGGCTCGCCTCGAGACGCAGTTCAGCTTAGGACGTGGTTCGGCTTGGGAGAAGCCCATTTAGCGTTTTTTGACTAATGTGGTGGATCACCTTAGCTCGACTGGGGATAGTGATCCTGGCCTAGCCAAATCCCTGGCCGTGTTCCACTGGACCACAATGATGAGAATTATGATTAGGTGAAACCATCGATTACATCTAGTCAAATATGTTAAAAATCTTCTTCAAGATTAGCTGTAACCCTTCCTTGTTTTTGGATTAGGGGACTAAAAGACGCATGTCATGGTTGTTGAGTCTCCTCATGCTATGACATGGTCTCTTTTAGAAACCGACTCCATCATACATATGATGTAGTCTGGTATTAACCCAATCTACTGTGTCGGGTCTCCTCGAGTATCGGTGTAAGTTAATATTAGACATGAAAATAAGGGTTTGACTAGACTAGTCATTATGGTTTGTTGAGTCTCCTCAAGGCATACGTGACTAGGGGTAAAAACCAATAGGGAGTCACATGTGATGTGATTGATGAAGAGTTTATCTACCAACAGCAGAGTCGATCAACTTGTTGAGTCTTCTCAAGCTTGTGAAGCTCAGGGTGGTTGGGTCCCTATCCCATTAAATGCCTAAATTCAATCATCTATATGGCGTAAGATGATCGCAAAAATAGTGGGAGGATATAGTTGAATACAAACCATTTTAACTATATTTAAAATCATGAACATATGCTCTAAGGTAATTCTATGTTTTACCGGGTGGAATCCATATGAAAATATCCTAAAAGAATAAGTCAACTGGTCAAAAGATTGGTTAAGGAATATTTGATAATCCAAACTATTCTCACTGACCTTTCCCATGAAGTGTCCTTCTTAGCACTGAGTTAAGGACAATGATTTCCTTATGCTCTAAGGTTTAGCACAATAAAAGCACGCTACTTAACACTCGCCTCTATGAGCAGATGCAGCTTGATGACTCGTCTCAAAATGTGTGAGCGCTACTCCCAAGTGTAGGAGATCTAATAAGTAATAATCCTGGTGAGTCCAGGTATCGTATCCACGGGATAACTGACCTGCACAACCACGAATTTCAGTTTGTAAAGAGTACTAAAACGATAATAAACAACCACCTATTAGAGATGGTTTAGAATAATAAAAGAAAATCCTATGATAATTACGGTGAATTCGATACTAGTGTACTAATATGGAGAGTATGTGTTGGTAGTGATTTCGTTAGAGTATGTGCAATCAATGATTATTAATATCTTTTCTATAACTCAACGTTTCACCCGCAAGGGTATGCGAACATCAGAAAGTATGGCGATAAAGCGCATAAAATGTGCCAAAGAGTAATCACGTATATCATCTATTTTATGAAGAAATTACGCACAAGTGCCCTCTCGGGTCACGATACTTCCTCTCGGATCGCATCACGAATAAGTCCGCAAAGATCATATTCGATTCAAGCATGCCCACGTCTCCGTATAACATACCGAAATAACATATATGTAGAAATCAATGAACTACGCAATATAACGTGAATATAGGGCGAAAATACATCGAAATCAATGATTACAACACCCTAACTACATCACAACCAACAAAAATAGGTACTAGCCACGCATGAAGAGAAAATAAACCATATTCATAGGCAAATACATGCTCAAAGTCTCAAAATACGTGCTAAATACGCAAAATACAAGAGTAAAGTTAGGACTTATATCACCAAAACTCTCTAATTAGCCCCAAATCTCCTTCAGATGATAGCTTTGGCCTCTGTCTCAAGGGCTTCCAAATTTCACGCCAAAATACGGCTCCTAGAGCCCTAAATATGCTAGAATTCATAACAAAACCCTAAAATACGCTTATATAGAGGCATTACGGGTTTTAGTTGTTAACGGGTTCGCAACCCGCTCCAATATCCTTAAAAACCCAAACCCAATAGCCGACGCAAATCTCGACCGTTCGATCGAGCGGGATTGCGTGTATGTGTGCCATGTGTCCGCTGAAATTAGATTCTCTCCATTTGCTTCGACCCGCTTCGAATCCGAGTCTGTATCCGCTTCGTCTTCATTACGCACCATTCGATCTTGATTCGACGGTTAAGATCTGACCACGTTGCCCGCTCGTTCGCCCGTTGGATGAGGCGGGGACACACTCGATGACTGCAACGTGTCGAGGCGATGAGCTGATCCGCTTCGCTTCAGCGGGATGCCGTGAGCCGTCCGATGCGATATCAACGGTCCACACGCTGCCACGTGACCTCCGCATTACCCATTCCGCTGCACATGCGTACATTCTTTTGTGGTCGTCCGATCGATCGATCGACAGCTATAATCATGCCACGTTGCCCATATATTGCTGAAAAGGCTCGTACGTATCTGCACCGTATTTTGAGCGTATTTCGACCGTATTTCTTCATTAAATTGGTATTCTGCATTCAAAAATTCACAGTAATTAGCATAGGTCTCAGAAAAATACAAATAAATAGTCCTTGGAATCGTGAGATCAAGATCTTCGCATGAAAAAATATAAAAAGGGCAAAAATACCCAGTTTATTGCTGTTTTATGCATAGAATGAGAGTTTACTCTACTAATTAAGGGTATTCTAAATACGATTGTATTAGAGACCAATAAAGTACCATATATGTACAAAATGAGGCTAAATAAGGTGTTAAATATGCAATATTCAACCCGAATCACTTGAACTTACCGATGTTCAAAGCATGTTTCTCCGTACAACTTGTTGAGTCTTCTCAAGGTTGTATGGAAAACACTTTCAATCTGTAAGGTTCGAAACTTTGATCAAACTGTTTGACTCGAAGATGAGTGCAAGAGCGGTGCAAGACAGGCCTGGATATAGGAAGAGCTAGCCTGAAGAGCTTAATAACTGAAGAGCTTACTTGAACACCCGAAGATCTATCCTGAGCTGAAGACCTGAATAGCTGACCAGATAGTAAAACCTGAAGAGCTGACCTGATTAGAAGAACCGATGAGCTGACTGGAAGTCTTGAAGACCTGAAGAGCTTACATAAAGACATGAAGAGCTGACATGACTGGAAGACCTGACGACCTGATTGGAAGACCTGAATACCTGACTAGAAGATAAGAAGATCTTACCTGAAGACCTAAAGAGCATACCTGACTGGAAGACCTAAAAAGAAGATCTGAGTGGTAGACCTGAGCACCTGACTGGAAGTCCTGAAGAACTGAAGAGTTGACCTGACCTGAAGACATGAAGAACTGAAGACCTAAAGACCTAACAAGCTTACCGGAAGACCTGACTCGACTATAATACCTTGGAGTGACTTATTTCACTTTGAACCCTCACGATTTTTGCACTTAACCACCTGCTTTTCTCCGTTTCCCCAGATGATACAAAAAAAAAACAATTCACTATCTCTTTCAGTTGCGATCGGGCCCAACATCATGTGTGTGGGTTTTTTCGTGGGTCATCGTGATTATGTGATTCATTAAATATGTACATATTATACAATTGTGATAGGTTGATGTGACGTTTGTCCAATGTGGCATCCAAAGAGGGATGTCGTTTGTGATGCCACATCACCCCCTTAAAGAAAACCCCATATTAAACTCAGTATTTACCTGTTTACCATTGCCTTTTCATGAACCCGAATTACCCACAATCTGCAGAGCTGACCTGAAAACCTGAATAGCAGACAAGCTTACATGAAGATTTGAAGATGGACCTAACTTGATGACATAAAGAGCAGACCTAACTTGAAGACCTGAAGGCCTGACTGGAATACAGACTTGGAGATCGGAAGAGCTGACCTGTAGACATGAAGACTTGAATAGATGAAGAGCTTACCTGAATACTTGATGAGCTAACCTGACTTGAAAACATGAAGAGCTGACCCGACTTGAATACTTGTTGAGTATTTGTGTTTCATACCAATGTTATTTTGATGATGATCACAACATTATGTTGTTGCTAATGACTCTCTTGTTTTAGTCTCTTAGTTACATTTCAAGAATATCATTTTTGGAGACTAAACACTTGGTTTAAGGATGGACATTAAGTGGAGAAGGGCCAAAGCTTGGACTCAATGTGTGCCATAGCTTGGAGATGATGGGGAGCATCAAGGCATCAAGATTGAAGACATAGACTCTAAAGAAAGCAATGTAATCCATGTAATATTTCCTTTATTGCTTTCTCTCTCATTTTGAGTCTAGGTTAATGTAATGCCTTGATAGATGGTCTACTCATTCATGCATATGCATTTAACCATCTTAGTGAGCCTTAGGATTATCATAGAATCCAACCCAATAGGCTCATCATGACCAAAGACTCATTTGGAGTCTATGTTTCTCCTACAGTCGCCTGCTGAAAAATTCACAGTCGACTGGCTGATTTCCAGTCGCCTGTCGAGCCTTCTACAGTTGACTGTAATGCACTGCTCAAGTCAACATTTTTATTGACTCTACTTGAGCTTTTTGCATCAGTCGACTGATGCTCAGTTTACAGTCGCCTGTATATTTACAGTCGCCTGTGAATTGGTCAACAGTCGTCTGAGAAGCGTAAGTGCATATACTGCTTTCTGTTTTTCTCCATCTCCTGCAGCAGTCGACTGATGAAGGATTTACAGTCGCCTGTCTATTTTACAATCGACTGTAATCTTGTCATCAGTCGCCTGTATGCTTTTTTGGGAGAAAGAATGCAACTCTCTGTTTTATTCCATCCCCTGCAGCAGTCGCCTGCTGAAGGTTTTACAGGCGCCTGTCCTGTTTACAGTCGACTGTATCGACTTCATCAGTCGACTGTCGAGGCTCAGATTATAGCCGTTTGATATTTTCTAGCCGTTGGACAGTCGACTGTCATATGTTCATCAGTCGACTGTCAATGACGTTTCTGCCCAGAAACTAGCCGTTGCAGCTTTTTGTTTTTGGCTGTTTCCTTGGGTTTTGAGGGTTGGTATAGGGTTCCTATATATATGAGAAGGCTGAGTTCATAGGAACTTCTTGATGCCATTGCAAATCATTAGAGATTGATTAAGCCACTCTCAAACTCTCTCATTTTCCCTCTTTGAGCTCTCATTCCTCTTCATGCATTGAAGTCAAGCTCAAGGGAAATCATTCAAGTGCTTTCATGCAAATCTCAACACTTGGAGATTCTCTTCCATGCCTTGCATTCATCTATGAGTAAGCATCTCAAGGCATAGGTAAGAGTATTTGTTTTACTTGGTGTTTTCTTGTATCACTAATTCTCTTTGTGGGAATTAGTCTCTCTCTTTGTGGGAGAACTTCTCTTAGTGGGAATAGGATATTCTCTTAGTGGGAATAATTCCCTTTATGGGAGTAACTCTCTTTGTGGGAGTTTGGTGTCCTAGTGTAGGGCTAACCCTAATTCTCTGAGTGGGAGTTAGTAATTCTCTAGGTGGGAGTTTGACCCTTATGTAGGGTTGGTTGGATCATTGTGTAGGGCAAAATCCTCTTGGTGAGGTATCTCTTTGTGGGATTTGTATTCACTTCTCTTTGTGGGAATATAGTGAATATTGGTGTGGCTGGACGTACCCAAGTTTGGGGAACCAGTGTAAATTCTTGTGTTTGCGTTTGAATTGATTGTGTCGATTAATTCCTCTTGCATTTATTATTCCGCATTTGCAAGTTAAATTTTAATTGGACAATGTATTGCCATTACACTATTCACCCCCCTCTAGTGTGTTGTTGTTAGTATTGCAAAGGTAAGGCGATCCTTACAAGACAGACCTGGATATTAGAAGAGCTGACCTGAAAACCTGAATAGCTGAAGAGCTTACCTGCATACCCGAAGAGCTGACCTGACTTAAAGACCTGAAGAGCTGACCTAACTGGAAGACCCGAAGACCCGACTAGAAGACCAGCGGACCTAACTAGAAGACATGAAGAGAAGACCTGATTGGATCACCTAAAGATCTGACTGGAAGACATGAAGACCTCATATGTGGCATCCAAAGAGGGATGCTACTTAGGATTCCACATCACCCCCCAAAGAACTGTCAAAACCTCGTTATTTACATGTTTGCCACTACCTTCTAATGAACCCAAATAACCCTCCATCTGCAGAGCTAGCATAAAGACCTTAAGAACTGAATAACTAAGGAGCTTACCTGAAGACATGAAGAGTTGACTTGACTTGAAAATATAAAGAGCTGACATGACTGGATGACCTAAGGAGCTGACTTGAAGACGGACCTGGAGATTGGATGAGCTGACCTGAAGAAGTAAAGAGTGTAATAGCTGAAGAGCTTACCTAAATACCTGAAGAGATCTCCTGAGTTGAAGACTTGAATTGCTGACTTGACAGGAAAACCTGACGAGCTGACTTGACTTGAAGAATTAGATAATTGACCAGCATACCAAAAGTCCTAAAGAGCTTACCTGAAGACATGAAGAGGTGACCTGACTGGAAGACCTGATGCCCTTACTGGAAGACCTGAACACCTGACTAGAAAGACCTGAAGAATTTACCAGAAGACCAGAAGAGCTTACCTGACTGGAAGACCTAAAGACCCGACTAGAAGACTTGAAGAGAAGACCTGAGTGGTAGACCTGAAAACCTGACTGGAAGGCCTGAAGTCTTGGAGACTTGAGAAGATGACCTAACCTGAAGAATTAAAGACCTGAAGACCAAAAGACCCGACGCCCTTACTGGAAGACTAGAAGAGCTGACCTAACTGTAATACCTTGGACTGACTTTTTTCACTTTGAAGCCCCAGGTTTTTTGCACTTAAACGACAGCTTTTCTTCTTTTTACCCTAGAAGATTCCCACACACACACACTAACAATTCACTCTCTCTTTCAGTTGCGAGCGGGCCCCACATCATGTGTGGGCGTTTTGGGCCACTGTGCACTATGTGATACATTAAATAAATACCAATTATACAATTTAGGGAGGTTGATGTGATGTTTGTCCTATGTGGCATTCAAAGAGGGGTGCCGCATGTGATGCCACATCACTCCCTCCCCATAAACCCCATTATTTACATGTTACCATTGACTTTTCATGAACCCGAATAACCCTCAATCTGCTAAGCTGACCGGAAGACCCGAATAGTTGAAGAGCTTACCCGAAGTTATGAAGAGATGCCCGACATAAAGACATGAAGAGCTGACCTGATTGGAAGACTTGCTGACCTGACTTGAAGACAAACCTTGAGATCAGAGGAGTTGACCTGAAGACCGGAATAGCTGATGAGCTTACCTGAATACCTGAGGAGCTGAACTGACTTGAAAAATGAAGAGCTGACTTGACTGGAAGACCTGAAGACATGACTGGATGACAAACCTAGAGATCGGAAGAGCTGACCCGAAGACCTGAATAGCTCAAGAGTTTACCTGAAGACCTAGAGAGCTGACCTGACTGGAAGATCTAAAGCCATGACTAGAAGACCTAAGGACATGAACCTGACTGGAAGAACTGACTGGAAGACCTGAAGAGCTTACCTCAAGACATAAAGTGATGACCTTTCTGGAAGACATGAAGACCCGACTGAAATACATAAGGACTTGTCCTGAAGACCTAAAAGGACTTGAAGTGCTTATCTGAAGACCTGAAGAGCTGACCTGACTGGAAGAACTGAAGAACTGACTGGAAGGCCTGAAAACATGAAGAGCTTACCTGAAGACATGGAGAGCTGACTTGACTGGAAGACCTTAAGACCTGATTAGAAGACCTGAAGACCTGACTGGAAGACCTGAAGACCAAAAGAGCTTACCTGAAGACCTGAAGATCTGAAGACCTGACCTGACTGGAAGATCAGAAGAGCTGACCTGAAGAGCTTAATAGCTGAAGGGCTTACCTAAGTACCTGAAGAGCTGTCCATAGTTGTAGACTTGAATAACTGACCTGACAGGAAAACCTGAAGAGATGGCATGACTGGAAGAACTGAATAACTTAGTGGAAGACCTACAGACATGAAGACACGAAGAGCTGACCTGACTGGAAGACCTGAAGACCGGACTGGAATACCTGAAGACCTGACTGGAAGATTTGAAGAGCTTACTTGATGACCTGACCTGAAGACCAGACTAGAAGACCTGAATTGAAGATCTTAGTGGTTGACCTGAAAACCTGACTGGAAGGCCTAACGAGATGACCTGGCCTGCAGACATGAAGACTTGAAGACCTAAAGACCGGATGAGCTTAATAGAAGACCTGAAGAGCTGACTTGACTATACTACCTTCAGAATTTACTGTACTGAATTTTTTCACTTTGAACGCCCACGTTTTTTGCACTTACCTGCCTGCTTTTCCTCCTTTTACCATAAATAGTACCCACCCACACTCACAATTCACTCTCTCTTTCAGTTGCGTGGAAGCCCCGCATCATGTGTATTCAAAGGGAGTATTCTTATTGGGGATAGTCTCTCAGCTCATACCACTCACGTGGCTTAGAGATTCGAGGTACTTTGGTGGCTCTCATTGATGCAATGGCGGTAGCCGTCAATGTAGTGATATAGTTCATCGGTGAATCCCCTCAAAGCACGAGCGAGACATGGTCACGAGCCTTTGTTGAATTCACTAACTCCCTAATTAAATCTGTATAATACAACTTAAGTTAATCGATTCCACCGACCGTAGGCACGATCTCAGTACGAGTTCTCGTAGGGATTTGACTGGATCGACCAAAATACAACCCCTTTTATATCCAACACATCATAAAAATCCTATCTTTGCATCTAAATCCTAAGATCCATGGGCTAATCCCTTAGCCCTAGATGGAATTACTCATGCATCATAGGAAAAAAGCAATAGAAAATTCGATAATAGCAAGAGAATACATCATAGCATGCATCAAAGAGGTATTCAATAAGAAATCACAAAGAAATAACAAATAGAATTAAAGAGACAAAAGTACTTATCTTGATACAAAGGAGGGCCTGTGGCGTAGCCTAACTCCCAAAAGATTGTCTCCCCAAAACTCTCTAAAAAGATCTAAGCTCCAAAAAGTATACAAAAAGTCCTCCCAAAGTCCCCTCTAATGACGGCTATCATTCCAATATATATCCCTCTCTAAACCCTAGCAAACAATCCAAAAAACCCCCTCAAATTTGGCCCAAATCTGTTTCTGGCTGCAACTTATTGGTGGACCCCGGCCGCACTCGGACAGAGTAGGAACAGCACTCGGTCGAGTGCAGATTTTAGCACTGCAGTATCATCTTGCAGAAATTCTCCAGAGCTCATTCGACCTTCGATTGACGCCTTCTTGGTGGTGTTGGAACCGTATTGAAGTCTACTATTTGGGAAAAATATTAGAAAAATATTGAAAAATCCCAGGTGATAGAAGATTTGAAAAGAGTGCACGGCTGTCTGAAAATCTGGGCTTTCGCCTTACTCGACGGAGTAGCCTTCATGCTCGGTCGAGTTGCCCCCCCTGCTCGGTCGAGTCGGATGCGCATTCTCTTTTCTGCTGGGCTCGTGTATCAGCTCGACCGAGCAGCTTGTGCTGCTCGGTCGAGTCTCCTGGGAAAGTGAAGCTGATTGTTTCCTGGCTTCTCCTTTCTCTTTCTCTTCCTCTAGTCACCTCAAGCATGTCATCATGAGTATTCTTGGTGCTCTCACGTCGCCGATCGTCTTATTGGCTCCAAATTTCTCTAATATCGCTCAAAATCCCCGAAATGGACATAAACGCTCCGAAAGTCATATTGTTCCAAATAATAGCGTAAAAGCGTATGAAATATGTAAATGAGCAATCATTTTGACATGTAATCATATAGATAAAACATGGAATATAATGACACATCAAAATCCCCCAATCTTGCCTCTTACTCGTCCTCGAGGAAGACTAGTAAGAAGCGAACACGGGAGAGTGATACAATGGAGATGTGAGGCGATGGCGTGTAATGGAGACACGGGGTTCAATCTTAAATTCAGAAAATATAAGAACCCAAGGTATGCAAGATCTCGTGAACATGCGTCAATATGAAATTAGAACACATATACACAACAAATACTTAAATCTCGCTCAAATTAAAATAACGTGGATTTCAATAAATGTAATGAACTTGATAAGTGACAAAGTGAGAGTAGAGTTATATCATATCATATTTTATCATGCAATATACTAAGTTCATAGAAATGAAACCAATGTCCACAACTCATTCTCTACGCAGTATAATATGTCATGATCAAACATTTTCAAGCATGCGGGGTATTTTGTTATACTTCATGGAATGAATTTAACAAATTCAATCAAGGTAAGGCATCACCACACTACGACCATTTCAAGACTCCTAAAACCCATCAACTTTGCCATGTCTCTGTTCTATATAGAAATGGAGATAATAATATGAATTTTTGTACATTTATATTGTTTTTGGCTATATGAATATTTCATATGCATTTTTCTTTCTTTATATACACGAGATAACTCAATATATATACAAAAAGCAACTTATGCGTCCCAGACCAGACGATCTTAGGGCACTGGGTTACGAAGAACCCCTAGGGCCTTTTATTCAGGATATTTGTTTGATTTTTTGCATTTTTGGGATTTTTGCAAACTCGCGTAAACGCGATGGAATGCAAAACATGATCAAAGATCAATTATTGGCTATTCACAAAAGAAAAATAAAAAGCATAGAATCTAGACATGGCTCGGTTTTAGGAATCCTAATCATCACTACTTTGGTTGTCGTGGGGTTATCCTATCTCTTTTGAATCACTAAACATCCATGAAGCAATAGGATTATCAATCAAATCACGCAGGAGTCAAATGATTTTCAGATTTGATTCATTCATTTTTAGCTTAACTGTTTTGAGAATATGGTTGTGAAACTATGGATTCTACTATGAAAAAAGCATATTAACAAAGATACACTAATCAATGAATTGAACTCTAGTCTAACAGATATTAGAGTTCATAAAAAAATAAATCTATGATATTTCATAGAAAATGAAGCATAAGAGACATAAATATAGAAGTGAACATGGTTCATATGGAAATTTCGAAGTGTATTTCACGATGAAGCAAAGTGCGTGCACTATGCACTCCCCCCAAGCTTAAACATAACATTGTCCTCAATGTGTGTATGATATAAATAGAGTACAACGACAAGATAGGGGTGCCACTCAACAAAATAGTTTCTCTCCCCCAAGCTTAAACATCACATAAAAATTGGGGAGAGAGGAGAAATAAGAGCCAAATATAAGGGTGGGCATGGATGATAAATAGTGGGTTGGGTGCAAAAGATAATTGAGCCATCATATGTGGTGAGTTTATTAAAGCAAATCTATACGGTCCTCTCGATGTCGAGAGGATTCGTGTTTATTTAAAGCATAAAATACTACACTACTGGATTGATATCACCTATAGCAAAAGGTGGATCCAGTATCTTTGCCGGTGCAGACAACTGCTCTAACTGCTCCTTCCGTGGCTCCGCTAGGCGTGTGTGTCCACGGACTCCATCAGATTCCAGCAATGCGGCTCCCAGCACCTCTCCAAGGACTCCACATGTACCCTGGAAGAGATAAGCCGCATCAATCTGATGTGGATAGTTCTTCCCCAAAATAAATGTATTCCAGATAGGGTCATCAATAATAGTATTTAAAATTAAAGATGGTTGACAACACTTCCTTGGAAATAAATCTCTACTCTCGTACACCACGTCGATCAACTCCTCGTTGTTCGCCTCAGGTTGTTCAGGTAGCTTTGGCATATAAGAGTGGGTCTCAGGCAACTCCTTATCATCGTCAGACTTATCCCATTGCACCTCCTGGTCATATTCAGTAGCATCCATGTGTGCTAATGATGTGTCCATATTTTCCACTATTTTCATATCATCATTTCATTTCATTTCACGCCATTTTCGCATCCAAATCGCACATTTTACTACGATATTGCATATCTGACGCTATACTCAAGTTTCGTAGTGTTTTATGAGTTTTCAGGGATTTTGGAGCGATTTGGGACCCCACTTGGGTATGGACACATCCGACACGTTCGTGAGCTCATTGGCGAGGCTCTGGAGGAGTTCGCCATACTTTTGGAGCCATTGGAGGAGAAGAGAGAGAGCAGGAGGAGAGGAGGAGCTGCCTTCAGCAGCTTCAGCAAAACAATCCCAGGCGGCTCGACCGAGCAGATCAGCTACTCGGTCGAGCAGAGACAATTGGAGAAGAACGAGCTGATACGAGGATGACTCGGACCGAGCAGTTCATCTGCTCGGTCGAGTAGTGTCAAATTGCAATTCCAGCACACGGCCCGAGCAGATCTTCAGTGCCTGAGTCAGCCTCTGCTCGGACCGAGCTGAGCTGACTCGGCCTGTGCAGGCAGAGTGAGGATTTTAGAGATTTTGAATTCCCTGTCGAGCTTGGTCGAGCAGCACAACTGCTTGGTCCGAGCAGCTGAACGAGCAATGCGTTGCTCAATCGAGTCACCTACTCGGTCGGCAATGCCAGGGACATTTTTGGAAGTATTTTCTGGAGCCGGGCATTGTGCAATTTTGGCACTGAAGGCTGGGAGCTCGCGTGAGCTACGGAGGCGATTCATTTTGGAGGAGAGAATAGGTTTTTGGAGAGCGAAAAATTGTAGATAATTATTGTTAGGTTTTAGATTAAATTTCTGAATACTATTTGGATCGAATTCTATTGAAGCTTGTTAGCGATTTCTTGCGTTCTTGGAATCTGAGTTTTCTCTTGAGATCTGTTATTCGCTCTGTAAGTTCATGATCTTTATTTTACCATTTGTCATGATGTTTTCGTCTCTGAAAATGATGTTTTTATTCGTGAATATTGCTATGTGTAAGTAGATCTTTCTAGGGTTGACGGGTTAGCCCTAAAATCCTAGGGGGAAGATGTAGATCTGAATCTCTACATTGAATTAGGAGTTTATGGAAGTATTTCGGTCGTTCCTACCGAATCCCTAGATAACCCGTACTGAGATCATGCCCACGGTCCGTGGAATTGATGTGCTTAAGGGGTATCTTTGGGATTCGAATAGGGAAATCGGTGGATCCAACCAAGGCTCGTGACCATGCCCGGCTCATGCCTTGAGGGGATCCATCGACGAACTATACTGCTACGTTGACGGCTACCGCCATTGCATCAATGAGAGTCACCGAAATACCTCACAATTCTAACCTACGAGAGTGGTACGAATTGTGAGAATATTCCCCTAACCCTAATGCAGCGTGAGGATTCTATTCCAACGTCGACCCCCGATGATCTTAGTGGTGATCCCTAATGCCCTAGACCTTTTTATTAGTAAAATAACAGCAACACCCCAATCACCTCCTTCAACCCGATAACTATCTCACTTCGAGATTTAGAAGTAAACTGAGAATCCATATACACTATCTCCGTCCCTGTGGGATTCGATATCATTTATACTACAACTTGACACCGTCTGCTTGCGGATTGAGCCCGGAATTGAACCCTAGGGGCCATACCACGCCTGGCCATCGTGACACCGCCAGGTTAAAACTAGGTGTAGGTTTCGGGTGCGTCAAGTTTTTGGCGCCGTTGCCGGGGACGGTAATAGTGTTTATCTCAGTTTATCTTTATTTTTTTGAAGTTTGCTAGCACTCTAATCACTTCTCACCTTACCACCCTTTTATTCTATTTCTCTCTTTCTGCCTTGCTACTAACATCTCCCTCAAGCTAGCGATTATTTCCTGACTATTCAGGCATAATGGAGACGGTGATGCAAGTACAGTGGACATGTGAGTCTGACAGCGACTCAAATGAGTTCAGTTTCTCTCCTTATCACTTACATGGTCTTCAAGATTCGCGCATGGACGAAACCATGATCGAATGCGTAGCCAGAGAACTGATTGATGCAGTTCGGTTCATTGGCTCAGGGACCTATGTAGCAGGTAACGCAAATCAGCAATTAGTTATAGATCATATAATGAACAAGGTTTCTGATGCAGGTACTATTGAGGGTGACATTCACATAAGCTTCGAAGAGGACGTGATGCACCTCCAGCCCATTGAGGCCCTGCCTGTTGATGCAGGCTGGAGAGAGACTCATCAATTGGAGCCGTTGAACGACTCTCAGTTGTTGGGTATAATAGAGAGCGTGGTAGCTGATGTATGGGCCCATGGCCCATTGGAATTCCCTACAGACGACCCGGTTACACAAGAGCTCTCAGTTTTTATCGCAAATGCTTTCTATAATGCGGACGCCCTGGATGGTGTCCCCGTCGCTGATGGAATCTATGTGCGGTACGGGGGGGACACGCTACGCTTCTACAACGATAGCCTCCCACAGATTTCATCATGTGAAGAATATGCCTATGAAGAGTACACAGATCCCTCACCATCACGAAACTACATTGACCAGTGAAGTATTTCAGATTCTATGTTTGATACTGGATACATACCTGAACACCTCGCCGATGTTGACAGGTGCGCTACGGAAACGGAATCTGCAGAAGTCTGCCTTGACGCACCATCATCTCCCTGCTCTTCCTATGATTCCGCCAACGAAGAGTTTCCACTTTCTGAACCAAAAATTGAGGACGCATCTTTCTCACAGGTGAGAAACGACGGGGGTACGGTGCCCCCTCAGGTAGAACTAAAACCCCTCCCTGCCAATTTGAAATATGCTTTCTTGGGGGAAAATTCCACTTACCCTGTTATCGTGAATGCGGCCATCACCGAGCCACAGCTAGAGAGTCTCCTAAAAATCCTTAGATCCCACAGAAAAGTAATAGGGTACAACATCGCTGACCTGAAGGGTATCATCGAGACCATATGTACCCATATGATTCATCTAGAGGTAAGGACGCCACCTCCATTGAGCCTCAATGGTGATTGAATCCCAACATGAAGGAGGTAGTGAAAAAGGAGGTCCTGAAGCTTTTAGAGGCCGACATCATTTATCCCATTTCTGATAGTAAATGGGTTAGTCCTGTGCAGGTTGTCCCTAAGAAAGGGGGCATGACAGTCGTTAAAAATGAAAAAAAAGAGCTAATCTCCACTAGGACTATCATAGAGTGGCGTATGTGTATCGATTATAGGAAACTGAATAAAGCCACCAGAAAGGACCATTATCCTCTACCCTTCATTGACCAAATGCTTGAGCGCTTAGCTAAGCACAACTACTTCTGTTACCTAGACGGATACTCTATATTCTTCCAAATCCCGCTACATCGGGAAGACCAAGAAAAGACGACATTCACATGTCCATACGGCACATTCGCCTATCGAAGAATGCCGTTTGGGCTATGTAATTCACCGGCCACATTTCAAAGGTGCATGGCGTCTATTTTCTCAGATTTCATCGAGAATATCATGGAAGTCTTCATGGACGATTTTTCCGTTTATGGCACCGAGTTTGATGATTGCTTAGCTAATTTATCCAAGGTCCTGGAATGATGCCATGACAACAATCTAACCCTGAATTGGGAAAGTTGTCATTTCATGGTGACAGAAGGGGTTTATCTTGGCCACGTTATCACCTCCAAGGGAATTGAGGTCGATAAAGCCAAGGTTGAAGTTATTAAGAGCCTACCGCCTCCCACTAACCTTAAGGCCATCCGTGGTTTTCTTGGGGCATGCATGTTTCTATCGTCGCTTCATAAAGGATTTTTCTAATATTGCCCGCCCCCTCACGGAGCTCCTAGCCAAGGACGCTACTTTTGTGTTTACTGACGCCTCTTTGCTAGCTTTTAACAGGTTAAAGGAAGCTCTCATTTCGGCCCCGATTATACAGCCGCCGGACTGGAATCTACCGTTTGAGCTTATGTGTGATGCTATTGACCAGGCAGTAGGAGTTGTTCTTGGTCAAAGGAAGGAGGGAAAGCTTCATGCTATATACTACGCTAGCAAGACATTGGATGACGCTCAAAAGAACTACACCACTACGGAGAAAGAGCTGCTGGCCGTGGTCTATTCTATCGAGAAGTTTAGATCCTACCTCTTGGGGTCCAAGGTGATCATCCACACAGATCACGTGGTGTTGAAATACCTACTAAGCAAGAAGGATGCTAAACCACGTCTAATACGGTGGATCCTCCTGCTCCAAGAATTTGATATTGAGATCAAGGACAAGAAGGGAGCAGAGAATGTGGTAGCAGACCATTTGTCGCGGTTGATCCAAAGGCACGGGGATGACAGCTTGCCAATTGACGATTCTTTCACCGGTGAACAGTTATTTGCGGCAAATTTCTCTGAAGCCCCCTGGTACGCTAATATAGTGAATTACCTGGTGAGCGGCATAGTCCCGCACGGGTTGGCGACCTATTCGAGGAGGAAGTTCCTACACGATGCCAAGAGTTACTTCTGGGACGACCCGTACCTGTTCAGGACATGCGCCGACGGGATCATCAGGCGATGTATCCCAAAGGAAGAGGCAACCTCCATCATATCGCATTGCCACAATCAACCATGTGGGGGACACGCAGCTGTCACCAAAACCACAGCAAAAATCCTCCAAAGTGGTTTCTACTAGCCCACTATATTCAGGGATGCGAATGAATACATAAGGAAGTGAGACAAAATGCCAAAGGACGTGGAATATCACGAAGAAGAATGAAACGCCCCTTCACGGCATCTTGGAGATAGAACTATTCGACCGTTGGGGGGGGGGTTGACTTCATGGGACCTTTCCCATCGAGTAACGGCAATAAGTACATCTTGGTCGCTGTTGATTATGTCTCGAAGTGGGTAGAAGCCATAGCCACCCCGACAAATGATGCGAGGATAGTAGCCACGTTTTTCAAGAATACTATCTTTCCTCGCTTCGGAGTCCCCCGGACGATCATAAGTGACGGAGGGAGTCATTTTATCGAGAGAAAGTTCGAGACGATGCTGAAAAAATATGGAGTTCATCACAAGGTCGCCCTCGCTTATCACCCTCAGACTAGCGGCCAAGTGGAGGTATCTAACAGGGAAATCAAAAGCATCCTGGAAAAGACAATTAGCGCCTCAAGGAAGGATTGGTCGCACAAGTTGGACGATGCCCTTTGAGCATATCGCACTACCTTCAAAACTCCCATCGACACAACCCCCTACAGACTAGTGTATGGAAAAGCTTGCCACCTTCCAGTAGAATTGGAGCACAGAGCATATTGGGCAATAAAGAAAATGAATTTTGACTACCAAAGTGCCGCCTCGAGACGAGCCTTACACAGCAATGAGTTGGACGAAATTCGGCGTCATGCTTATGAAAACGCGAAGATATATAAAGAGAGAACCCAGGCCTATCATGATAGAAACATCACGGTTGTTCGCCATGATGTCGGCGACCAGGTACTCCTATATAATTCAAGATTACGCCTCTTCCCCAGGAAGTTAAAGTCAAGGTGGTCCGGCCCCTACAAGATAGTAAGCTTATCCCCGGGAGGTGCCGTTGAGCTCGAAAGAAAGAACGGAAACTTCAAGGTAAATGGTCAGAGGATTAAACCTTACAGAGCTGGAGAACCTATAGGACAGGAGGAGACGTACTTCCTCGAGGGATTCCCCGACGACAACTGATATATCTAAGGGAGTCGAGCTCACGACTAAAAACGATGGCTTATTGGGAGGCAACCCAATTTCTTAGATTTCGGAGTTTCTTTTTCAATTTCTTATTTTTATTTCATATTTTAGATATAAAATTATAAAATCACAAAAATTTGATGAGTTCATCCTTTGTATAGGTTGGACATTAAGGGCATGCAGATTGACATTATAAACGGAAGGAAGTTGGAGGAGAGCACCAGACTTGAAGGGAAAACAAAGGAAAAAGGAGAAAAGGGAAACACAGGTAACTCGACCGAGCAGCTACACTGCTCGGTCGAGCAGTGCAGAGACAAAAAAAGAGGTAGATTATCGCTTCTTCTACACTGCCCGAGCAGCCACCTGCTCGTCCGAGCAGACGTCTACACGGCCCGAGCAGTCAATTGCTCGGTCGAGTACTACAGGCTTTTGGAGTTGAGGAGAAATCATCACTCTGCCTACACGGTTCGGGTGTTATTGGCTCGGCCTGAGCAGTAAGCAACTCGACCGAGCAATTTACTGCTCGGTCGAGTACTACAGTCTTTTGGAAAAGTTGAAAACATCGTTCTGTCTACACGGTCCGAGCGATAGCAGCTCGGCCCGAGCAGTTTTATGCCCGACCGAGTAACCTTATGCTCGGCCGAGCAGACTAAAAGGGAGTATTCAAACTTTTATCCTCATTCATCTTACAGCTTGCTCGACCGAGCAACCATATTGCTTGGCCCAAGCAAGCTATAGTTGCTCTCTGGGCCTAATTTTTTTCGGTTCAAGCCGCGTTTTAAATCCCGCACCTACCCGTTAACCCCTACCCTTAAACGTCTAGCCCTAATCACTCTCGAGCAATCCTCCTCCTAGGCTCTGTCGACAACCCGAAGCCGCCTTCGCCGCCCTGCCGGTATGCTCGGTCGATAACTTCCCCCTACATCTCTCTCTCTCTCTCTCTCTCTCTCTCTCTCTCTCTCCCCCCCCCTTCTTTCCCACACCCCCTTCTTCCCCCCCACAAACCGCATCCCCTCTCCGCCACTACCCACTTTCCCTCTTATCGCACAAAACATAACCCTCCCCCCTCTCCCCTCGTTGCCAAGCGAAATAGCTCGGACCGAGCAACATCTGCTCGGCCAAGCAGCTCCTCCCCAAATTCCCCGATATTTTTATGTTTTAATATACTGACGTTCTTCCTATCCCTATTCAGGTACAATTTGCCAACGTCAGAAGACACTTCTATAAACAGCTTGGGGGATACTCCGGATCAGTGGCAATCACGACACCAAACGCAACGCCATCTCATTCTAGTCGGTAAATTCGTTCCCCTATTTTCTTTACATACTACCGCACTACTCTCTTCCACTTGCACAATGCCTCCACGCCGTGCTAGACCCACAACACCGGTACATCAAACCCTAGGCCTACTCGGCATACGCGTCGTACACGCTCACCCACTAATACCAACACTGTTGACGAATCATCCACCAATTCCCCTGGGCCTCACACCGTCCCACTCCCCCTGAACTTCTTTATATCGGCGACGCAGAATACAAGGTTACATTCCATGACGCTGACCAAGGCGACCAGTTCGCCGCCATGCTCCTACGATTAGGTTATAGTGGCGCCATGACTCAACAGTCGATCGAGCGTGATCTACCTTTTCTTCAGAGCCTCGTTCGTCATTGGCGCACTGACCCACCTCACGAGTTCCACCCAGACCCACCCACTACTCCTGGTCCACAACAGAGGGACCCATCACCACCCCCAAAGGGTGGTGCCTCTGCTTGATGTAGTCCATGTAGAGGAATATGCCCTCGGATCATTTGTATTTGATGCAAATGATTATTTAAGCTTAGATAGGGACTAATTTGCATTTGATGCAAAAGAGATTAAATGTGTTTTAAATTGTTTAAAACAATATTTAATAAAATAAACGCAAGGAAAAGTACACGGGTAAGACGGGAATGTCCCGGTCTAGACCCAGGTTCGAACGGCGTCTAAATCGAACGCCAGATGATCAAGTTATGTCCAAAACAGCCCAAAGGGTCAGATCAGGCCAGACCAGACAGACCAGCTAAGGCTGGACCTGGTCTGGCCTGATGGCCAGACCCAATAAGGCCAAACCGGCCTGGGCCTGGGCACCCAGACCCGCCTGGGCCTGGGCGCCCGGCCCAGGCCCTGGCCCCGGGCGCCTGGGCGCAGGCCTAGGCGCTGTGCGCCTGGGCCTGGGCCCAGGCGGCCCAGGACGCCTGGGCGCTGGGCGCCCAGGCGTTCTGGGCCGGGCGCCTGGCCCGGCCCAGGCGCCTGCCTGGGCGCCTGGCGCCAAGCGCCAGGCTGGCGCCTGGGCGCCCGCGCCCAGACTTGGGCGCCCGTGCCCAGGTCTGGGTTTGGGCGCCCAGTCATGTTTTGGAGGCTGTGGGGCCCACTTGCTGGGCCCCATTAATGGGTGCAAAACCCTAGATCTATTGGACAGATTTGACGGCTGATTTTAGTCGAAAATCAAGCCTTGGGCTGATCTTTAGACACTCAATTGGAGAGTCAAACGAACTCCGATTGACGAACGGTTTTTTCCTATGCGTTCACCGTTGAACGCTCGTCGTATTGATAGGTTGTATCAATCCTGAAGTTCAACGGTGAGGGAGTTAAAATTCACGGAAGTTTGCACTTTGTGAAGTGCAAACTAAATTGAATTTGATTAAACTCTATTTTAGTCCCACATCGGATTTTGAGAAAAAGGGAGAGTCCGCCGCCTATATAAATAGGGGTCTGATCTCCTCCTCAAAACTCGTCCCAAGCTCTAGATCTGAGCGGCTCTCGTAAATGTTGGAGCACGCTCGGATCTAAGCTAAATTAATATTCCTCCTCCCTATAAATTTCTGCCTTACTCCTGCGGGCTCTAGCAAAGCCGCAAAGGAGTTCGGATTCTGGATCCGAAATCTAGGCGGAGGTTTCACTCGCGTGAAACTTTCTTCGGCGGTGGGTGGCTCGGCGACACGGGGATTGATCGCCTCGGGATGCAGAGCGGTTCGAGGAGCGGTGCGGGGAGCGGTTCAAGGAGCGGCTCGGCGTGGGACGTGAGCAGCTCGGAAGACGGCGCGGAACATCTCGCCTGCCCCAGGGCTGAGATTCCGGGTATGTGTTTAAGTTTTCATTTAATTATTCGCAGTAGTTAGATCCCTCTTGGGGTGGTCAGATCCACCCCAAGTTGGCAGAGATCCTGGCTAATAGTGTCTGGTTCCTTAGGGTTGCATGTTAATTAGATTAACATAAAATTTTTCCCGCTGCATTTCTGTCTATGTTCCGTCCGACTTAGGACGGGACTAGAGTTTTTGTGCCCTAAGGGTCCCAGAAAACCCTGCATTGGTATCAGAGCCATCTCTGTATGCTGATCTAGGACTGCGAATTTATTATTTGAATGCTTTTACAGAAAAATGTTTTCTTTAAATTTATGCGATAAATTTAAATTTTTTTTGTTTAAAAATTTTATATGATAAATTTTAAACATGAAAGTTTTAAAATGGAATTTTTAAATTTATGTGATAAATTTTAAAATTGTTTTAAAGCTTTAAAACTTTATGCGATAAGTTTATAATGTTGTTTAAAATTTTATGTGATAAATTTTAAACATGGAATTTTTTAAATGATGTTTTAAATTTATAAGATATTTTTAAAAACTGATTTTAAAAGTTTAAAATTTTTATGCGATAAATATTTTAAAGTAGCATGCAAATGTTATGATTTTTTTTAAACAAGCTTTTACTTTATGAGATAAAATAAAATGTTTTAAAAATCGTATTTTTAAATTTAAATGTTAAATTTAAGTATGCATGCTAAAATTGTTTATGCGATAAACTTTAGTCTATTTAATTGTTAAATAATTGTACACTTTTTATGCGATAAAATTAGTGTAAATTTTTAATGGCTATGTCTTCTTGTCTCTTATTTGATAACACAAGACAACCCTTTAGGTTAGCCATTAAATAATGATTAAAATTTATTACTTGAATTTTAATGACATGCTGTGTTTTAATAAAACATTAACAACACTTCAAGACCTAATTCCTGATTAGGGTAGTCCCTTTAATGAATTTGTAATTCTAATTGTTATAATTAATTTTCATTAAAGGACTTCGCTTTTAGCGTTGTTAATAAAATTTATTAAAATCCTAATAATAATTAGGATAGCACGTGAACCTTATAGTTGATAAGGACTTAATAAAAGTTATTAAACAAATCCTAAAATTTTGAATTTAAGGATGCAACTAGTTGATAGGATTAATTAGTTGTTAATAAAAGCTGTTTAGTCTATGGCACACATACAAAAATGACAAGCTTCATTCAATGGACCATGATCCAGTCAATGTGCTTGGCTAAGAGTTCTGGGTCAACCCTTGCTAGTACAAGGGGCAGTGATCCTGGCTTAGTCAATTCCCTGGCTGTGTTCCGCTGGACCGCAATGTCGCGAATCATGATTGTATGACACCCTGGACTATATCTAGTCAATGCGTTATAAATCTTATTAAAGATTAATTCGTATCCCTCCTTGATTTTGGAGCTTGGTAACTCAAAGAAGACAATTATAGTTGTTGAGTCTCCTCAAGCTGTGACTTGTTTTTTCTTTAAGGAACAAACTCCAACATACATGTGATGTAGTCTAGACTTGACCCAAATCGATGCGTCGGGTCTCCTCGAGTATCGATTTAAGTCAAATCTGGACACGAAATCAAGGGTCTGACTAGACCAGTCATTATGATTTGTTGAGTCTCCTCAAGATCATAAGTGACTGTGGGTAAAAATCGACAGGGAATCACATGTGATGTGATTGACCAAGAGTTAGTCTACCAGTCATGGAACCAATCAACTTGTTGAGTCTCCTCAAGGTTGTGAGGTTCGGGATGATTGGATCCCTCTTTCACTAATTTTTTAAATTCGATTAAATCGTTCGTTATTAAGCTTTAAAACGATCGTAAAAATAGTGGGATGATATAGATAGATGAAAGCCAATCTACCTATATTTAATATTGAACATATGCAAAAACTAGGGCAAGACTATGTTTACCGAAGGAATCAAAATATAATATTGGAATAAGTTAACTGGTCAAATAGTTGATTGATTGAATATCAAGTTAAATTCTAATTGAAGGAATTAAACTATATTCTCGTTGACATTAAATGACCTTCTAAAGAACAGACTTAAGAAATATGATTTCATTAAGTTCTGGGTCCAACAAATAAATTAAAGCTACATGTCACTCTTCTCTATATGAGGCAGCTTGAACATATAGGATATTCGAAGTATGTTTCTCCCTACAACTTGTCGAGCTACCCTCAAGGTTGTATGGACAAACAATTCCGATCCGCAAAGTTCGAAAATTCGATCAAACCGTTTGAGTCGAATACGAGTGCATGAGCGATGCAAGACTATGTATCCCAACCGGATATTGAGACAAGCAACTTCTTGAGCTAAACTCGAGATTGCAAAGCTCAAGCGTTTGGATACATAAGATGCTTGCATAGCTATTTATGTTGGGTTAATTAATATCTAAATGTGATTTAGAAAAGGAAGAAGGCACTCCGGAAAGTCAATTGAGAAAGTTAGTTTAATTTATCATTAGTAAAGGCATAAGTAGGAGGAAATGAAAATGTGATATATTTTGATGTCACGATTTCAGAATAAATAGTTATACAAAAACGTCTAACACATTTTTGGACGAATGTCGTCACCTTGCTTCGGAAGCAATGTTTTGTGTTAAGTAATTTGTAATAACTATATATATATATATTAAATGTTAATATATAAATACACAAGATGGTAGCAAACTTATATGGTAAAATAGACTAGGCCGTATCGAGAGACTAAGCTTCACAAGTCACATAAAGAGGGGTCTGACCTCTCGTATTATGAAGTCTACGGACACTTGTGAGTCTTATCCTCTTAGATAAAATTGGCCAAAACCCATCTGTAAGACAGTGGGAAAATGAGTTGTCGAACTCAGTCTGGTACATACTGATGTACCCGAGTCTAGATCAACCAAACTAAGTTATTCGTATATTTTATTAAGACACGTGTTCTTGATGAAACACAAGTCTGAAAAAATAAAGAACGAAAAGACAAAAGTATTTAAACTGATTCGATTAGATCGAATGGTTAAATACTTAGCTACATAAAATCTTGTGTAATTAAAAGAAAATGTGATTTTCTCTCAGGTCAAGTCTGTTAACACATCAGTGTGTTGAATGGTATGAATCACATTTAGTTAGACTCGGTGCGATCCATAACAAGTGACTCTGAGTTAAGTCCTTCCTCTGGGTTAAGTCCCAGATAGTAATGCCTAGGTTTTGATAATGTTCTATGAGGACATTATCAATAAGATATTCATTAAATCAAACATTAGGAAGTTGTATAATTACTCAAATCTCGTGAGACAAAGAGTCGAGTTAGACATCATAACTGATGATGACTTAGTCAACTTCCGGGATGAAATTCGGAGAAGTAACTCCGATTTAAAATTTGATGCAATCAGAATAGGTCCGTGTGCGTAAATAAATTTTGGAATTTAGTTTACGTGCACAAGGAAATTGTTTCCTCACTTTCTGTAAGTAAATCTTTAAGTTGAAAGATTGGTACAGAAAGGATAATAGTGAAGTGCAAACATGTTAGTCGAGAACGGTTTTTCCATATTAATTCCTATAAAACGGATTATAATGAAACTGTTTTCCACCAGCAGATGTGTACAGAACTACTCGGACCAAACTCGATGTAAACGCTTAAGTTGACCATGAAAATTGGAGCATTCACTTACAAGTTCGTTTTTTTCTAAATATGATTTAGACGGACCAACTTATATGAATTAGCCAGAGAGTTTTCAAGGTCAGTGGGAGCGTATAAATTACATGCAAGGCATCAAAGAGATGGAACATATATTTTGACAAAGTGATCAAAAGAGTTTGATACTTTATTAGAAATAAATATGATCCATTTGAAATGACCAGTAACTAATTTAAATGATTATCGTAAGGTACGATGAATTGGATAAGATCCAAGTAAATTAAAATATTATGGATTCCGAAAGACCAAATGAATTATTTGAATGAGATTCAAATGGTTGGTCTAAACATAGAAACCATTAAGTCTATAGAGTAGACGGTTTTAGCAGATCCACTCATGAAGGCTCTACCACATGAAGTCGGGAAAACTTATGTGTAAAAACGGTATGAGATACCGTGATAAATGGGCCTGAGTGCAAGTGGGAGATGTTGAGAGATGATACCCTCGAGGCTATCTATCTTCATGTGTGAATAGCACAAACATCTTGTTCGAAATAACAGTAAGCTGTTTGGTAATAATTTATCTAAGTTATTTTATAATGTAGTTAACATTAGACATTAACTTAGGTAAAGTCCTGAGACTTTATGCAAGGTCAAACAGGTATCGAGATGAGTATCTCGATCATGGAGAAATGTTTGACCGTCTGTAGCATAAGTCTAAAAGGGTTCGTGCTCGTAGATGTTTCGAGACAAGGATATCGAAACATCGGATAGACCATTGTGTCTTAGTCTTCACCGTTTAGCGGTGGCGATGATCTCATGATCGCTTGACTTGGCGAAGTCATAGATGAGACACAGGTGCTCATTAGAGAATGAGTTCACTGAACGATCCACAAGAGTTATCATATGGTTATATTGACCAATCTGTCAAAGATGACTCTGAGTGATGATAGGCTAGTTGGTCTTTTGACTTGAGGTCATTTTGACGAACCTGTGCGTGAACGGTGCCACTTAGATCAAATGACCTAGCTTCGAGGCAAGCCCCGTCGAAAGGTCTTTGATTGGGTGACACTTGAAGCGTATGAGGAGAGTAATGACCAAGAGAGGATTCGTCTCTCCCGGTCAATGGGAGTTAGTGTCGTAGGGTTAGTTCGGTCTTTAGTAAAAACTCTAGCCAGAGTATGTTGGAAGAAGTCCAACATTTTTTTTGACTAAAGATCGATAGAAACTAACCGGAGTCAAGTTATTGGGGTTGACAGTTTGACCATACCCTAGACTTGATCTACACGACATAGTTTAGACGAAGAGACTATAACTGCGGAATTCATCACGGAAACAGTCAGGGTGGTCCCGACAATACTCATGTCAATGAGTTAACCACATAATGATGATTCCTGAAGCAGGGACGGCAACCATTGCTCGTGGTCACTGCCGTATAGGGCTTCGAGCCCAACCTGTTGTAAGGGTCAGGCTGTAGGGTCTCACACAGAGTGCGATCTTCGTCTAGTAATAGGTAGAAATTAGTTAGGGAGAATAATTTGCATTTGATTCAAGGGATAAAGTATTGCAAAAGATGTTTGCAAAAATCTCCAGCATTCGGGATAAATGATCCTGAGTGCAAGTGGGAGATGTAGAGGAATATGCCCTCGGATCATTTGTATTTGATGCAAATGATTATTTAAGCTTAGATAGGGACTAATTTGCATTTGATGCAAAAGAGATTAAATGTGTTTTAAATTGTTTAAAACAATATTTAATAAAATAAACGCAAGGAAAAGTACACGGGTAAGACGGGAATGTCCCGGTCTAGACCCAGGTTCGAACGGCGTCTAAATCGGACGCCAGATGATCAAGTTATGTCCAAAACAGCCCAAAGGGTCAGATCAGGCCAGACCAGACAGACCAGCTAAGGCTGGACCTGGTCTGGCCTGATGGCCAGACCCAATAAGGCCAAACCGGCCTGGGCCTGGGCACCCAGACCCGCCTGGGCCTGGGCGCCCGGCACAGGCCCTGGCCCCGGGCGCCTGGGCGTTGGGCGCCCAGGCGTTCTGGGCCGGGCGCCTGGCCCGGCCCAGGCGCCTGCCTGGGCGCCTGGTGCCTGGGCGCCCGCGCCCAGACTTGGGCGCCCGTGCCCAGGTCTGGGTTTGGGCGCCCAGTCATGTTTTGGAGGCTGTGGGGCCCACTTGCTGGGCCCCATTAATGGGTGCAGAACCCTAGATCTATTGGACAGATTTGACGGCTGATTTTAGTCGAAAATCAAGCCTTGGGCTGATCTTTGGACACTCAATTGGAGGGTCAAACGAACTCCGATTGACGAACGGTTTTTTCCTATGCGTTCACCGTTGAACGCTCGTCGTATTGATAGGTTGTATCAATCCTGAAGTTCAACAGTGAGGGAGTTAAAATTCACGGAAGTTTGCACTTTGTGAAGTGCAAACTAAATTGAATTTGATTAAACTCTATTTTAGTCCCACATCGGATTTTGAGAAAAGGGGAGAGTCCGCCGCCTATATAAATAGGGGTCTGCTCTCCTCCTCAAAACTCGTCCCAAGCTCTAGATCTGAGCGGCTCTCGTAAATGTTGGAGCACGCTCAGATCTAAGCTAAATTAATATTCCTCCTCTCCCTATAAATTTCTGCCTTACTCCTGCGGGCTCTAGCAAAGCCGCAAAGGAGTTCGGATTCTGGATCCGAAATCTAGGCGGAGGTTTCACTCGCGTGAAACTTTCTTCGGCGGTGGGTGGCTCGGCGACACGGGGATTGATCGCCTCGGGATGCAGAGCGGTTCGAGGAGCGGTGCGGGAAGCGGTTCAAGGAGCGGCTCGGCGTGGGACGGGAGCAGCTCGGAAGACGGCGCGAAACATCTCGCCTGCCCCAGGGCTGAGATTCCGGGTATGTGTTTAAGTTTTCATTTAATTATTCGCAGTAGTTAGATCCCTCTTGGGGTGGTCAGATCCACCCCAAGTTGGCAGAGATCCTGGCTAATAGGGTCTGGTTCCTTAGGGTTGCATGTTAATTAGATTAACATAAAATTTTTCCCGCTGCATTTTTGTCTATGTTCCGTCCGACTTAGGACGAGACTAGAGTTTTTGTGCCCTAAGGGTCCCAGAAAACCCTGCAGTCCATACCATTTCTTGCCTCCCTCACTTTATTTTTCGTTTTGCTTTTACATTTTCTCCCTTATTTGTTTTTATTTTACTTTTTCACCACTTTTTCACTTCGTTTTCTTTTTTCTCATTTTGCATCATATTTTCTATTTTCACCATTCATGCATCTCTTTTTCTTTATTTTCCTATTCTCTCCGCCTTTTTCTCTTTATTTGCAAAGGATGTTCAGCATGATGATACCTCTCATAGCCTTATTAGTCTTTTACGATGCTCATTTTCGATGACATGCTATTAGAGCAAATTTCAGTTTTACTATCTATATGCGTGCATTTCTTTTGCTGATCTATCTGATTTAATGCTTGAAATGAATTGAAAATCGAATGCATGAATTAGTATCTAGTATGCACTATGTTGGGTAATGCACCTAGGTTCACGCATCATTAGAACACTTGGAGCATCTGTTTTTATCTCATTCACTTCTGTTTGCATGCCTACTGTTATTGTGCCTATTACCGCATGCCTTTTCAGTATTCATCTAGAGGAATGAAAATATCCATGCTATTTATGAGTTTAGTTCGGGTATTATTTTATCAAACCGTTGTGCACCTCTTATGAGTGAAACGAGAGATATAGTATTTTCCTTCTCCACATATCTATATATTTCTCTACATATCAGTGGGTACACCCCCACAGCTATCTTTACCGCATCTCACTTCCCAAACCCAAAAAGAAAAAGTATAGCTTCTAAAAGGGAAAAAAGAGAGAAAAAAATGTGTATATATTCATATGTGAAAAAGAAAATAAAAAGAAAGAAAATGAATAAATATTGTTTTGTATCTTTTCATTAGAAGCTATCACTTATACTGTGAAGAAAAAGAAAAAATTTAATATCATATTCCTATATGCCACGCCTCAAGCTAAGCTTGGAGGGTAAACCAACTGATCACATGAGTGAGCATGACAGTAGAGTGGAGACAGTGCATAACGGGGAGATTTAATAATGCTTAAACTTTACGAAATGCTTTAGTTTCTGGAGATTTTTCATGAATCGAAATGAATAACTGAATGGCATGACTTCTTCTATTCTCTATTGCATGTTGTGTGATTTCTATATGCTCCTTGTGTATCTGTGATTGAAAAGGGTGTAATGCCCTGCTAAGCTACTGCACAAGTACTAGAGGGGGGTGAATAGTACTTTAAAATAATTAAGAAGATAATTCCTAATTATCTTGCAAACTCTACCAATCAATGCAGAAATGTGGAAATGTAAATATAGACAACACGTAAAACAATCGCAAACAAGCAAATTAACGGGTTCGGATCCACCCAAGTCTCCCCGACTTGTTCCCGGTGATCCTACGTCCCAACTACCCGGATCGCCTCCGGATACTTGAGTTAGAAACCCTTACTCAAGATTTGCACTATGAAATTCTTGTAGAAAACCTCTACAAGATCAAATCATACACAAATCGAAATGTGACTCCCACAACCCGGGATCACAAACAAACTCTCACAACCGAGAGTGAAACACTTACAATATCAATGTAAATTGAAATAGGAATTCTTACCACAAAATACCTATGCCTTGAGTAAACTTACGAATTAGGGCAAAGAGGAATTTGGGGAAGATGAAGAGGCACCAAACCCTAGCTTCAAGTAGATGACCAGCAATGGAGTCCTAGGTGGATGTTGGTGACCTAGAATCAAGCACTTGGCTTGGAAGGCTCACAATCAATGAATCTCTCTTTTGAAATAAGAGTGAGGGAGAGATTCAAGATTAGAAATGAATGAGATTTGAATGAGATTGAATGCTTCTCTTTTGATCTCTAAACTTCTCTTAATATCAGCCTTTTGTGCAATGAATGCAGCACTCCAAGTATATATAGGATATAGGAAAGAGAGAGAGAAAATCGTGGCATTTAATGCTCCAACGGCTCTATTCTGAAGCAAACTAGTCGGTCAAAGAAGGACCATTGACCGACTAGTTCATCAACTAGTCGGTCGGTCAATCAATATGAACCGACTAAGAGGTAAAACAAATAGTCTGAGAACAAATTGATTTAGTCGGTCCAAGAACAAATGTTGACCGACTAGTTCATCAACTAGTCGGTCGCCAAATGTACATAGACCGACTAACAATAAACAGTAACTTGGCATGTACAGGGAAAGCTCAACTAGTCGGTCTAAGAAGGATCACTGACCGACTAGTTCACCAACTAGTCGGTCGGTGAGTCAACGTAGACCGACTAACTGTAAACAGTAAAGAGCTTAGAATTGAGAAGGCAAACTAGTCGGTCCAAGAAGCTTTGCCGACCGACTAGATCACCATCTAGTCGGTTGGTTTTTCTTCTTGAACCAACTAACATGCACAAGAAGTCGCGAATCGAAACGCGAAGCTTCGGGAAAGTTCGTATGGACTTCTACTAAGATCCTAGCTCTAGGATATGAGCGTTATGAAGATTAAAATGTAAGACCTACTCAAGGCTCAACATTCTACGAAAATGAAGCTAGAAGACAATAAATTAAACTTGACGAACCATCTTCAAAAGCTTCAATCGAATCTTCATGACTTCAATAATGGTCCATAAGCTTCAATGAAGCTTTAGGCATACGATCACTCGCTTTGAGAAGTCTCGAGACTCGCTTTGGATGTTCTCATGAATTTGGCAACGATCTCCATAACTGCGCTCACAAAGAGTTAGTTCACGATATATTTATGTTTGTTCATCATCCAAAACCAAATCTGGGGAGTCCAATACTCAACATTCTCCCCCTTTTTGGTGATGACAAACCAACATAAATAATAAAAAAAAATAATGATTCAAATGAAATTTACTTACTCCCCCTGCATTGATGACACATTAATTCCAAAATTAAATAATAATCACACGCATCAAGCAGACGAGTAAAGTAAAAATTGAGAATTCAAATATTGGAATATCGGATTTGAAATCCATTTTTATATCTTAACTCCACCTGAATCTAACATATCAAATTAGATTCTTGGAAAAATGCTATAAATTATCATTTAGCTCATCGTCATTATTATATCTCTCCCCCTTTGGCATTAGCAAAAAGAGTGGGAGGAGATCAACGACAACAACAATGGCTTCAAATAAAAAGCACGGGAGTCGTAGAATACGACCACGGTCCAAATGACACCAAAGGAAAAATACGAATTAAATCAAAGCGTGTCAATGAGACCAAAGTCAAAAATCGATAAATAAAATCATCAAAACCCAAATCAATTTTACGAATTGAGTTATGGAATATACTCTCCAATATCAACATTCTTGGTTAATTTAGAGCATGGAAAACAATTCTATGTTTTCATGGAAATAATTTCTATTTAACCAAGTTATTATCGTCGAGCGACGAAATCAAACATCAGAGACATAAAAAGAATATAATGTGCACAAGAGAATAAATGTCAACATCGATGTATATATATATGTGTGAAACATGATACAACAAAATCATACATCGGCCAACATACATATAAGCGATCCAACGATCGAAGCACAGAATACAACATGTATCACACCGACATCAAAAAGATCATACATCACAAATGTAGCATCATAACACCAAAAATACATCAAAGTACATCAAAATATCATAACCACCCACACTATCCTACCCAACTCTCTCAAACTAGATCTATCATCCAAAGTGCACTAAAAGAGTCCTCCAAAGAAGCTCAGGAGGCAGCGGGAGGATCTGCAGCAGCAGCAGGCTCTGCAACTGGAGTGGTCACTGGAAAGGCTGGAGTGGAGATCTCTGGCACGACAGAAGTGGTCTCGGGAGCAGCAACAGACGAAGCATCCACCGGAAGAACGATGGCGGCAGGTGTGCTCTCGGGATCAATGGCAGAAGTAGCAACAGCACCAGAAGTACCCTCAGGGGCACGAGCAGCAGCAGCACGAGCAAGCTCCTCGATCTCATCCTCATCCAACTCATCCTCGTCAGAAACTGACGGTGGGATGTCAATACCCAAATGAGAAGCGATACGAGCAAGAATCTCCTCAGTACGAGCATAACGAGACTCCACACGTTTCAACGAACGTGTGAGATCAGCAAGAGTAGGAGAGGGAGCAGCTGAGGCTGAAACAGAGGCTGAAGCAGACGGGGTCATCCTCTGAACGTGACGAAGCGCCACAAGAGACTTCTTCACGGTCGTCGCATTCAGAGGGGGACCGAGGGGACGCTCATCATTAGGAGGAAGAGGGACACGAAAGTGACGGAATACGAGTGTCAGAAGGCAGGGATATGGGATGTGAGCAGATTTCGTGGACTTTCGGATACACTCGAAAGAATCCATCTTATCGAGAATGATCCTAGCCCAGTTAATCTCGCTGCCCATGAAGATGGCGTAAATGAGCTTAAGGAAAGGCTGGGATGGCAAGGAGGATGAGCCGTACTTCGGAAGGAGGCACGACTTCAAGATCAGATTTAGGACCCAGCCATTCGGCTTAAATGACTTCGAGGGGACGCCAATTATGGCGTGAGGGATCACATGGAAAATATCAGAAAGCATGACCTGGTCAAGGGAAGAAATGTCATCGACGGAGATATCGGAAGGGAGGAGGCCAGACGAGGAGCAACTAATCAACTCCCCTAAGATTTCTGCCGTGAGGACAATCGGTGTCCCCAAGACAGTCGTCTCAATGGAGTGTGTCTCGTCGTACTGACCCCGGACACGGTTTGCATAAAACAGCTTGACCAGACGGGGGTATGGATGTGGATTCGCCTTAGGGTCATACCGAAGATAATCGATAAGACTGCTAGACGAAAGGAGATCAGCTAGGCCTGGGAAGTCATAGAACTGTACGAAGTGCTCTAACAACAGCGGGCAGTGTTCGATACGGTTATATGCCGCGAGACGCAACGGGTCATCGCGACATAAAGAAATATCGACACCGCCAGCTGGCATCGGAGCCTTCCCCTTAGGCTGTCGGGTGCTAGATCGGAGTGGAGGAGTAGGATCCCGAGCAGTTTGCTCGGTCTCCGGAATGTATTCTGTGTCGGAATCAGAAGGAGGAGTGGGAGCACGGAATGAAGCTGGAGAGACAGGTTGCTTCCTAGGCTTGGGTTGTGATCGGGGCTTGGCGATCTCCGTCCTCTTCTTCTTAAGAGGAGGCGACAACGACGATGGATAGGTGGATTTCGATTGGCGTTTAGGTTGCGAGGGTTCCCTAGGAGGTGACTCTACGGTCATAGGTGAGGGGCTCGATGGTCGGACCAGAATTCTTGTCTTCGCCATAAGCGTGACGAGACAATCACAATCAAATTCGATCGAAATCTAAAACCCTAAAGAACAAGCCCTAGACAAGCCCTAACCGAACAGAAATAGAAGAAAACCTAACCCTAAATGCTGAAATCTAGCCCTAGAATAGAGAGAGATACCTAGGAGGAGGAGAGGGGTCGACGACACAGGCAGAGATGGCCGGAGAGTGGTCGGAAAAGATCGACACATGCGGAGGGAGAGAGGGAAGACGAAGGGTCACGGAGAATTTTGGCTGAGAGTGAAGTTTCGAATCGACTAGAGTGAAGATTAGTCGGTTAGAGGCTTATTAAATCGATTGGAAGTCGAAAAGACCAAGCAGTCCCCGATGCAATTAGTCGGTCACAGTTTAAGCACTGACCAACTAGATGATGATCTAGTCGGTCGGTCAATGAGCTTGAACCGACTAAGTGCAAACAGTAACTGAAGCCAAATTTAGGGCTTGAGTTAGTCGGTCTGAGTTCATTCACTGACCAACTAGATGATGATCTAGTCGGTCGGTCAATGAACATGAACCGACTAACAGAGTTCAAAAATCTTAGAATTTGAAATTTTGAGTTCTATCCTAATCGCACTTGGACGAAACATCGAAATACTCTCATTAATCATTATACTATCCCATTAAACATCGAAAATCTTAAATTTGACGTTCATGAATAAATTGCGCGAAAATTCCGAAAATTCAACGAAAAATCCAGAAAATTCCAATACATCAAGCATGTGCAAATATAATGAAATTGAATAGCATGCAAGATTATTGAATAAAAATATGAATCCTAAATCTCGGATTCACCCATAATCCCCAATTCTCGACGCAACCGCACAAAGGAGTCTTCCTTTAGGGGTTTCGTGAAAATATCGACGATTTGCTTCTGGGTTTCAACGTACACTAATATGATGTCCTTTTTAGCAACATGATCATCTAAGAAATGGTGACGGACATCTATGTGTTTCGAACGGGAATGGTGTACCGGATTCTTAGAGAGACATATTGCACTTTGGTTGTCCACCATGATAGGGCAAGTATAACAGTTTATACCAAAGTCTTTAAGAGTGTGTCTCATCCAAAGAACCTGAGCACATGCGGCACCAGCGACAATATATTCTGCCTCGGTGGTTGAAAGTGATACGGAATTCTGCTTCTTGGAAAACCAAGAGACAAGAGAATTTCCTATAAAATGGCAAGTGCCACTAGTACTTTTCCTGTCGGATTTGCATCCCACATAATCTGCGTCACTATATGAGATTAACTCATATGTGCTAGATTTTGGATAAAGTAATCCAAAATCAAGTGTGTAACTTAAATAACGGAAAATACGTTTTACCGCTACTAAGTGAGATTCCTTAGGTTGAGACTGATAACGAGCACATACACATACGACAAACATTATATCGGGCCTACTTGCGGTAAGATATAGTAAACTACCTATCATACCTCGATATAGACGAATGCCTACATCTTTTCCGCACGTATCTTTATCAAGATGCGTAGTCGTGCTCATTGGAGTCTTCTTCCCGGAGGCATTCTCCATTCCAAATCGCTTTAGCAACTCCACCGTGTACTTGGTTTGGTGGATGAAGATTGCATCGTTCATTTGGCGAATTTGGAGACCTAAGAAATATTTGAGCTCACCCATGTGGCTCATCTCAAATTGATCCTTCATCACATTAGAAAACTCTTCGCAAAGAGCAAAGTTAGTAGCACCGAAAATGATATCATCAACATAAATTTGAACTAAAATTATATCATTATTCGAATACTTAACAAATAATCTGGAATCAACTTCTCCCATTTTAAAACCTAAATCCAAAAGAAAATTCTTTAAACGGTCATACCAAGCTCGAGGAGCTTGTCTCAAACCGTAAAGTGCTTTCTTAAGTTTGAAAACATGATTTGGAAAATTTTCATTTATAAAACCCGGAGGTTGAGAAACATAAACTTCCTCAACAACATCTCCGTTTAAAAACGCACTTTTTACATCCATTTGAAATAATTTAAAATCTTTGTGGCATGCAAAAGATAACAATAATCTAATTGATTCTAATCTAGCTACCGGAGCAAAGGATTCTTCGAAATCAATACCTTCCTCTTGCCGATAGCCTTGAGCTACTAACCGAGCTTTGTTCCGGACGACGATTTGGTTTTCGTCGGTCTTGTTCTTGAAGATCCACTTTGTCCCTATGACGGTGTGGTTCTTCGATGGCAATGAAACAAGCTCCCAAACCTCATTCCTCTCGAATTGAATGAGTTCCTCTTCCATGGCAAGGATCCAAGCACCATCTTCGCACGCTTCATTAATATTCTTTGGCTCAATCGAGGAGGCAAAGGCACAATGAGCGAAGTAGTTGACTTGCGATCTCGTCTTGACACTATCAAGGATATTGCCAATGACTTGCTCATGAGGATGGTCACGAACGGTATGAAGCCGGTTGGGAATTCCCTGATCACTAGGAACATTCTCAAAAACTTCATTAGTCGGGTTAGTATCATTAGAATCAATAGAATTAGAATTACCAATTGAATCACATAAGACATCCATGGAGTCATCATCATTAGTAATTCTAGTTGGGACAAAACCTTCATTAAATGAAACATGAAGAGATTCCTCGATCGTTGATGTTTGTTTGTTGTATATCCGGTAGGCTTTGCTACGGGAGGAATATCCAACAAATATCCCCTCATCGGATCTTGGATCAAATTTGTCCAAACTACCATACATGTTTTTAATAAAACATTTTGAACCAAAAAATCGAAAATATTTAACTTGAGGCAATCTACCAAACAACAATTCATAACAAGTTTGTTTAGTGCTGGGCCTCAAAAGTATCCTATTAACACATAGCAAGCGGTATGTACCGCTTCCGCCCAAAATTGATGGCCAAGTTGGCTATCATCAAGCATAGTGCGAGCACATTCCACTAGCATCATATTCTTTCTCTCAACAACACCATTTTGAGGAGGTGCTCGAGGGAATGAAAAGGTGTGTGTAATACCAACTTCATCACAAAAAGTTGAGAAGGACTCATTCTCAAATTCCCTTCCATGATCACTACGAATAGTGACAATGTTGGTTCCAATGAGATTATGTACTTTCTTAACAAATATTGTGAAGTTTTCAAAAGCATCATTTTTATTACTTAAGGAAAATACCCAAGTAAATCTAGAAAAGTCATCAACGATGACACGTCCATAACGTGCATTTCCTAATGAAGCAACTCTAGTTGGCCCAAATAAATCTAGATGTAATAGCTCTAGTGTCCGCTTAGAAGAAATGCTTTTCTTAGGTTTAAAAGACGATTTTGGAAGCTTGCCTCGTTGACATGAGTCACAAAAGCTTTTCTTTTGAAAGACTAGCTTAGGGAAGCCTCTAATAGAATTTAACTTGGATAGCTTAAAAAGTGTTCCAAAGTTCACATAACCAAAACGTCGATGCCATAAGTGTTGTTCACTTGTGTTGGCAATAAGACATTGTTCATGTGATCTTGGAAGATCTAGGATGTATATATCCTTATGGCGTGTGCTGGAAAATAATACATCATTAGTATTTTTATTCAAACTATGGCACATTCCTTTCGCAAAGCTAACTTTGTAACCTTTGTCACAAAGTTGGCTTATTGAAATAAGATTGTGGTTTAATCCTTTAACAAGGTAAACATCACATATAAGTGGTTTAGAAGGATTACCCACTTTTCCAACACCTATGATGGTTCCGCTCTCGTTGCCTCCAAAGACTACCCGGTTTCCATTTGCAATGGGCACCACTCCGGAGAGCAATTGAGCGTCACCCGTCATGTGTTTTGAACACCCGCTATCGAGTATCCAATTATTCTTGGAGCCAAATTTGGATTTGTTGCTCCATTTCTTTCTCTTGAGTACCTAAAGATAGAAAATATCGTATCATGGTACCCAAGGTCATTGGGTCCAAAAGATTAGACCTTTGGAAGCCAAGTCCAATTGGACTTAGACTTCCCCACATAATTATCATTATGCACGACATTCATGAAATAAGAATTCATATAAACTTGTTTTTCATTCATGTTTGTGTCCTTTGGGCTCCAAATAGTGAAGATTTTGGGAGCCCTAATCCTATTGGGTGCATGCATGCGTTGTTGATTTCTACGTGATGCATGACGTGGATAGGCATACTGAACATGATGAAATGGTGCATTATGAGAATGGTTCATATGATGGTGTGGGTGAACATATGCATGTGGAGGAACACGTGCGTGAGGGTGTCTCACATGGTGTGCACGTGCATGTGGATGTGTAGCATAGAAATCATCATATGTGTGAGCCGGTGGAGTAGGATGTGTGTTCCTACGTGGCATGGTATTGGTGTACATATAAGCATGACCCTTCTTTGGAGGTCCACCCAAAGTGGGTTTCTTTCCAAACGAGGGTGTGTACGAGGAGGAAGCACCATTAGTAGATGAACTACCAATAGAGTGTTTGCTACCACTCGTTGAAGCATCGGAAGTTGGCCTAACAAAGGTAGTGGCCGACTTGGATGAATTTCCCAACTTATACCCCAAGCCAATGTGGTGATTGGCCGGAAGTAAGTCATTTAGGATATTATCCAAATGGTCCTTACCTTTATTGAATTTATTAATTCGGCCTAATGTGCACTCATATTTCTCGGTGAGGGAATGCATCGAAGCATCCAAAGTGGATACTTGCGATGTGAGTGCATAAACACGAGATTTGAGATTCTCATTCTCGATACTCAAAGTTGAGTTCCGAGAAGTCAAATCTGCAATCTTGTGTTCCTCCGAATCCTCAATATGAACATGTTCAAGTTGAGACTTGAGATTTACAATCTCATTTCTCAACTCTTCAACAACGGTGTCGTTGTTGGTGATGATAGTTTTAGGCGAGGTTTGGATGCTAGCTTAATCATCTTTTACTTTAGTATATCTATTTACTAATTTAGTGTATTTAGACCATAATTGCTCATTAGCATTTCTAAGGTCATCCATAGTTACCTCATCGCCTTCATTGTCGCTATCATCGGAGGAGGAATCTTTATCTTGCTCCTCTCTAGCCATGAAGCACATGTGTGCTTGCTCCACTTGCTCATCATCCGACTCTCCGCTAGAGGAATCCTCGGAGTCGGTGAATGTCCCGACAAGCCCCTTTTTGTACCCTTTCTTGTACTTCTTTGACTTGTCGAACTTGGGCGCCTTCCACTTCTCCTTTTGCTTATTTTGAGGACAATCCGCTTTCATGTGTTCTGGCTTGTTGCATTTGAAACACAAAGGAGAGGAGGCGTTAGTAGAACTAAACTTCGATTTGTTTTTGAAGTTACCTTTCCGGAAGAACCGGTTGAACTTCTTTGCCATGAGGGCAATAGATTCCAAGTCCAACTCGTCTTCCTAGTCTTCATCATCCGTAGATGTGGATGTTGATGGAGCGGCCTTGAAAGCAATAGCCTTTTTCTTTGGCTCGTCTTGCTTCAAGTAGGACTTCATCTTGTCCTGCAACTTCATCTTGCTATCCTTGCATACCTCATACGACATTAAGGTACCCATTAGTTGTACGACAGTATATGTTTTCATATCATTACCTTCCTCGATGGCGAAGGTACGTTTATCCCAACAAGAGGGAAGTCCATCGATGATCTTCGAGACTTTCTCCTTTTGGGTGTAGGTCTTACCGAGAGCCTCCAACTCGTTTGTGATGTCGACGAAGCGAGCATAGTACTCCTTCATCTTCTCACCCTGTAGCATATGAAATAACTCGTAATCTTTATTAACTACAACGAGTTTAGAGTCTCTTACCCTACTCGTTCCTTCATGCAATATGAGGAGGGAGTTCCATATTTGATATGCACTCTTACATGTGCATATCTTATTGAAGTCCTCGGGCTCCAAAGCGCATTGCAAGGCGTTCATTGCCTTGGCATTGCTTACCTCCGTGGTGACCTCCGCGGTAGTCCACTTCTCGAAATCTTCTTCGGCGGGCTCGACATACTCCTTCATCGTGGCCCTCCATAGTGAAGCACTCCGGAGGAAAGTATCCATCCGGTATTTCCAGTACCCGTAGTTGGTACCGTTGAAGAAGGGAGGCCTCGTCGAGGAGTGTCCTTCCATCACCGAAGACGCTCCTTCACGGTTCCGGAAGGTGCTGTAATCTGAAGGTGGACGAACGGTCTTGTTGTCGTTGGCAGACATAGCTATAGACTTGGCTCTGATACCAAATATAATGCCCTGCTAAGCTACTGCACAAGTACTAGAGGGGGGGTGAATAGTACTTTAAAATAATTAAGAAGATAATTCCTAATTATCTTGCAAACTCTACCAATCAATGCGGAAATGCGGAAATGTAAATATAGACAACAAGTGAAACAATCGCAAACAAGCAAATTAACGGGTTCGGATCCACCCAAGTCTCCCCGACTTGTTCCCGGTGATCCTACGTCCCAACCACCTGGATCCCCTCCGGATACTTGAGTTAGAAACCCTAACTCAAGATTTGCACTATGAAATTCTTGTAGAAAACCTCTACAAGATCAAATCATACACAAATTGAAATTTGAGTCCCACAACCCGGGATCACAAACAAACTCTCACAACCGAGAGTGAAACACTTACACTATCAATGTAAATTGAAATAGAAATTCTTACCACAAAATACCTATGCCTTGAGTAAACTTACGAATTAGGGCAAAGAGGATTTTGGGGAAGATGAAGAGGTACCAAACCCTAGCTCCAAGTAGATGACCAGTAATGGAGTCCTAGGTGGATGTTGGTGACCTAGAAATAAGCACTTGGCTTGGAAGGCTCACAATCAATGAATCTCTCTTTTGAAATAAGAGTGAGGGAGAATCTCTCTTTTGAAATAAGAGTGATGGAGAGATTCAAGATTAGAAATGAATGAGCTTTGAATGAGATTGAATGCTTCTCTTTTGATCTCTAAACTTCTCTTAATATCAGCCTTTTGTGCAATGAATGCAGCACTCCAAGTATATATAGGATAGAGGAAAGTGAGGGTAAAAATCGTGGCATTTAATGCTCCAACGGCTCTATTCTGAAGCAAACTAGTCGGTCAAAGAAGGACCATTGACCGACTAGTTCATCAACTAGTCGGTCGGTCAATCAACATGAACCGACTAAGAGGTAAAACAAATAGTCTGAGAACAAATTGATTTAGTCGGTCCAAGAACAAATGTTGACCGACTAGTTCATCAACTAGTCGGTCGCCAAATGTACATAGACCGGACGATAAACAGTAACTTGGCATGTACAGAGAAAGCTCAACTAGTCGGTCTAAGAAGGATCACTGACCGACTAGTTCACCAATTAGTCGGTCGGTGAGTCAACGTAGACCGACTAACTGGAAACAGTTAAGAGCTTAGAATTGAGAAGGCAAACTAGTCGGTCCAAGAAGCTTTGCCGACCGACTAGATCACCATCTAGTCGGTTGGTTCTTCTTCTTGAACCAACTAACATGCACAAGAAGTCGCGAATCGAAGCGCGAAGCTTCGGGAAAGTTCGTATGGACTTCTACCAAGATCCTAGCTCTAGAATATGAGCGTTATGAAGATTAAAACGTAAGACCTACTCAAGGCTTAACATTCTATGAAAATGAAGCTAGAAGACAATAAATTAAACTTGACGAACCGTCTTCAAAAGCTTCAATCGAATCTTCATGACTTCAATAATGGTCCATAAGCTTCAATGAAGCTTTAGGCATACGATCACTCGCTTTGAGAAGTCTCGAGACGTCGCTGTGGATGTTCTCATGAATTTGGCGACGATCTCCATAACTGCGCTCACAAAGAGTTAGTTCACGATATATTTATGTTTGTTCATCATCCAAAACCAAATTCGGGGAGTCCAATACTCAACAAAGGGCATTGCCAACTTCTTTATACTAGACTCTAGGGATTGCATGCGATTGATATGAGTTTATGACGTTATTTCAGTAGATCCCAATCCTTTGCCTGTATTGCATGCTAAACATATGATCTGTAAAACTAAAAATTGCCAGTAGCATGTATGTTTATTATTCAGAGCATCGTGATTTACTATTTAAGCCAGAGATCTGACTGAACATCCTTAGCACCCTCCACTCGCTTCTATTCTATTCTCTTTTTAATTTTCTTCTCTTTTTATTTTTTATTTCCTATTTCTTTTTGTTTTCCTCCTGGCGTACCGATTATTCGTCTTCCTCGAGGACAAGTAAGAGGTAAGCTTGGGGGATTTTGATGTGTCCATATTTTTCACTATTTTCATAACATCATTTCATTTCATTCCACGCCATTTTCGCATCCAAATCCCACATTTTATTACGATATTGCATTTATGACGCTATACTTGAGTTTCGTAGTGTTTTAAGAGTTTTCATGGATTTTGGAGCGATTTGGGACCCCACTTGGGTGTGGACACATCCGACGCGTTCGTGAGCTCATTAGCGAGGCTCTGGAGGAGTTCGCCATACTTTTGGAGCCATTGGAGGAGAAGAGAGAGAGAGAGAGAGAGAGAGAGAGAGAGAGAGAGAGAGAGAGAGAGAGAGAGAGAGAGAGAGAGAGAGAGAGAGCAGGAGGAGAGGAGGAGATGTCTTCAGCAGCTTCAGCAAAATAATCCCAGGCGGCTCGACCGAGCAGATCAGCTGCTCGGTCGAGAAGAGACAATTGGAGAAGAACGAGCTGATACGGGGATGACTCGGACCGAGCAGTTCATCTGCTCGGTCGAGGAGCGTCAAATTGCAATTCCAGCACACAGCCCGAACAGATCTTTAGTGCCCGAGTCAGCCTCTGCTCGGACTGAGCTAAGCTGACTCGGCCCGTGCGGCAGAGCGAGGATTTTAGAGATTTTGAATTCCTTGTCGAGCTCGGTCGAGCAGCACAACTGCTCGCTCCGAGCAGCTGAACGAGCAATGCATTGCTCGACCGAGTCACCTACTCGGTCGGCAATGCCAGGGCCATTTTTGGAAGTATTTTCTGGAGCCGAGCGTTGCGCGATTTTGGCACTGAAGGCTGGGAGCTCGCGTGAGCAATGAAGGCGATTCATTTTGGTGGATAGAATAGGTTTTTGGAGAGCGAAAAATTGTAGAGAATTATTGTTAGGTTTTAGATTAAATTTCTGAATACTATTTGGATCAAATTCTATTGAAGCTTGTTGGCGATTTCTTGCGTTCTTGGAATTTGAGTTTTCTCTTGAGATCTGTTATTCGCTCTGTAAGTTTCTGATCTTTATTTTACCATTTGTCATGATGTTTTCGTCTCTGAAAATGATGTTTTTATTCGTGAATATTGCTATGTATGAGTAGATCTTTCTAGGGTTGATGGGTTAGCCCTAAGATCCTAGGGGGAAAATGTAGATCTGAATCTCTACATTGAATTAGGAGTTTAGGGAAGTATTTCGGTCGTTCCTACCGAATCCCTTGATAACCCGTACTGAGATCATGCCCACGGTCCGTGGAATTGATGTGCTTAAGGGGTATCTTTCGGATTCGAATAGGGAAATCGGTGGATCCAACCAAGGCTCGTGACCATGCCCGGCTCGTGCCTTGAGGGGATCCATCGACGAATTATACTGCTATGTTGACGGCTACCGTCATTGCGTCAACAAGAGCCACCGAAATACCTCACAATTCTAACCCACGAGAGTGGTACGAATTGTGAGAATATTCCCCTAACCCTAATGCAACGTGAGGATTCTATTCCAACGTCGACCCCCGACGATCTTAGTGGTGATCCCTAATGCCCTAGACCTTTTTATTAGTAAAATAACAGCAACACCCCAATCAACTCCTTCAACCCGATAGCTATCTCACTTCGAGATTTAGAAGTAAACTGAGAATCCATATACACTATCACCGTCCTTGTGGGATTCGATATCATTTATACTACAACTTGACACCGTCCGCTTGCGGATTGAGCCCGGAATTGAACCCTAAGGGCCATACCACGCCTGGCGATCGTGACACCGCCAGGTGGAATCTAGGTGTAGGATTCGGGTGCGTCAGCTAACTCCTTGCTCTCCTCGTATACGTCCCATCGTGCCTCTTTATTATTTGTATGTGTATCCTGCAAAAGGCACAATGAGTTATCTAAATATGAATCATAGTAGACATCATACACAGGAGGAGAATCAAATGTAAAGGGCGAGGGAGTAAAGAGATCTCCCTGAGGGGGGGCCAAAAGCTCTGTGGGATAGTCTTCGGCGTCAGTGGAAGGGTGGTCCTCTGAGGGATGCTCAGCCTCTGTAGAAAGTGGAGGTGGCTACGGTAGCTCAAAAGGAGGGTAATGCTCGGGATCCTCATGAATGGCTGTGTCCTCGTCCCAATGCACGACCTCCTCGGTGAAAGTGTCTGGCTCTGCGTGCAATATGTAAAATAAATATAGCTCTGCCTCCTCGCGATGCAATGCTTCGGCCTCCTCTTCGGGTTCCTCTGGTATAGTAGGCAAAGTGAATTTCATCTTCTCCTTTTTACGCCTATGTCTTTGTTTCCGTCCTGGAACTCGAGGCACTGGATGGTGTGGCTTGGCCCTCTCCACGGTAGGTGCAGGTGGCTCTATGGGCTCCTGTATCTCGGCCACGGTATAAAAGTGGGTCTTGTGCCCATCAACTAGAGCGTAGACTCCATCAATTGTGCCTGTGGAAGAGATACAATGAGTAATAAAGTTTTGAAATCCAAGCTCAAAAGGGTCACATGCCGTTATTGTTAATGGACCGGTGTATCGATCTGTGTCCACGATGCTTCTCAATAGGTCCATATATGTGTCCTCCTCTGGCAGCTCGGATGTATCTATTTGTGGAGTGTTGATGGTGTAAATGTGGATATGATCACCTTCAAGTGAAGCTTACACCCAATCTATAATAGTACTTGCACCAGAGACATTATCCATAACAAAATCGATGAATACTTGGTCGGATGGTTTACCTACCATAACGGTTAGCGAACCGGTAGATCGAGCATCACTATCATTTGCTCCAAGGTTGCTGCCAACTGCAGATCACTGAACTTTCCCACTTGCATCCTCTCCATAAACTCACGTGAGGGTCCCTTTAGCCTTCTAGTGAAGATATCAAATAGCTTGGAACCATCCCACTCATGATCTGACTCCATCTGGAACATTCCTAACATTCTTTCGAACCTGCACAAGGCTTCCCTGAAGGACTCTCCATCAGCCTGAACGAATGTAGCGAGATATATGTAGGATCGTAAAGAACCTGGTCGCATCTTTGGAAGCACCATCGCTGCATCAACTGTACCTGATCAAGCAAAGTAAACAACCTGGAAAAGACGTCAGTGGTACAAAGAGAGATAAAGATAATAATAATAGCAGGTGTGGGGAAAAATCTCTATATTTGTTTTATTATTATTATTATTTATTTATTTTTTAACGCAGTCTAATCAACCTAATTGTGGTAAATAGATAATATGGCAGAACGCCTCCCAGGCAACGGCGCCATAAACTTGACTAGCCCAGAACTAACTCCGAAACGATGTCGTCTAACCGCAAGTGCACGGTATAGTGGCGAGCGGGTATCGAACATGGGGAAGCGGTGCTGTACTACCTATCTACTCCTAGGTTGAGTTAGACTTGCGAATTTATTGATGGATGTGGATTGTGGAGTGTCGTAATGGTGATGGATGCGAAAGTCGTGTCAGTCAATGTCGTAAACAAGGGGTTCCACACAAAGAAAGAAATAAATAAAATATATAAGACTAGGGCTTTAGGACTCGCCACTAGGACCGTCGGATGTCGACACTAGGCTAGGACTCTTACGTTGCATTGGTTTTATTGGAGATAGTCTCTCAGCTCATGCCACTCTCGTGGGTTAGAGATTCGAGGTACTTCGGTGGCTCTCATTGATGCAATGGCGGTAGCCGTCAATGTAGTGATATAGTTCATCGGTGAATCCCCTCAAGGCATGAGCCGGACATGGTCACGAGTCTTGGTTGAATCCATTAACTCCCTAATTAAATCCGTAGAATACTCCTTAAGTTAATCGATTCCACCGACCGTGGGCACGATATCAGTACGAGTTCTCCTAGGGATTTGGTTGGATCGACCAAAATACAACCCCTTTTATATCCAACACATCATAAAAATCCTATCTTTGCATCTAAATCCTAATATCCATGGGCTAATCCCTTAGCGCTAGATTGAATTACTCATGCATCATAGGAAAAGCAATAGAAGATTCGATAATAGCAAGCAACTTCATCATAGCATGCATCAAAGAGGTATTCAATAAGAAATCACAAAGAAATAACAAATAGAATTAAAGAGACAAAAGTACTTATCTTTATACAAAGCAGTGGCCTATGGCATAGCCTAACTCCCAAAAGATCGTCTCCCCAAAACTCTCTAAAAAGATATAAGCTCCAAAAAGTATACAAAAAGTCCTCCTAAAGTCCTCTCTAATGACGGCTATCATTCCAATATATATCCCTCTCTAAACCCTAGCAAACAACCCAAAAACCCCTCTCAAATTCGGACCAAATCTGTTTCTGGCCGCAACTTATTGGTGGACCCCGACAGCACTCAGACCGAGTAGGAACATCACTCGGTCAAGTGCAGATTTCAGGACTGCAGCACCATCTTGCAGAAATTCCTCAGAGCTCATCCGACCTCCGATTGACACGTACTTGGTGGCGTTGGAACCGTATTGAGGTCTACTATCTGGGCAAAATATCATAAAAATACTGAAAAATCCCAGGTGATAGCAGATTGGAATAGAGTGCATGGCTGTCTAAAAATCTGGGTTTTCGCCTTACTCGACCGAGTAGCCTTCGTGCTCGGTCGAGTTGCCCCCTGATCGGTCGAGTCAGATGCGCATTCTCTTTTCTGCTAGGCTCGTGTATCAGCTCGACCGAGCAGCTTGTGCTGCTCGGTCGAGTCGCCTGGGAAAGTGAAGCTGATTGCTTCTTGGCTTCTCCTTTCTCTTTCTCTTCCTCTAGTCTTCTTCTTTGGCACTTCAAGCATGTCATCATGAGTATTCTTAGTACTCTCACGTCGTCGATTGTCTTATTGGCTCTAAATTGCTCTAATATCGCTCCAAATCCCTGAAATGGACATAAACGCTCTGAAAGTCATATTGTTCCAAATAATAGCGTAAAAGCGTATGAAATATGTAAATGAGCAATCTTTTTAACGTGTAATCATATAGATAAAACGTGGAATATAATGACACATCAAAGGTCGGGTTCTTTTGGAGGGAAGAGGGTGAAAGGAGGGGACGGCGTGCGGGATTTTTGGGGCTTCGGGGTGCTGCCATAGCGGCATCGACAGTGCAGGAGGCTGCGCTGTGGAGGGGAGATCGGAGGTGCAGGTTGAGGGGTGGTGGTGTCGTCGGTGAGGGCTGGAGGGGCTGGAGGTTGAGGGTGTTCGGAGCTTGTAGGGGTTGTTTGAGTCGTAGAAGGAGGAGGTTGACGGGGGTTTTGCTGCAAATGTGATGGTCGAAGGAGGGAGGTGATGCTGCGGGAGGAGGTTGCGGCGGCACGGTTAGCGACGGGGAGGGGTGGTTCGGGGTGGGCTGTCGGAGATGAAGGAGGGAAGTGAGTACTAGTGTTTTTAGGGGGGGGGGGGTTTGTGTGCGACTGGTAGGGTTTTCCTTTGTTGAGTTTTGTAGAGTCGGGGGTGGCTGCGTGAGTTAGTACTAGGATTAGGGTTTGTTTTCTTAGGGTAATGTTTGGGTAGGTTAATTGCTAATGGAAAGAAAAGGAAGGTTGAATTAAAAACAATTATTTGGGAGATTAATAGCTAAAGAAATTAAGGAAAGTTGAATAACAATAATAATTAAGGAGTGATTAGGGGGATTTAGTGAGAGGAAAAACTTCCTAATTACATATAGGTTTTATTAGGAAGTTATTTGAAACTTTTTTTTAAAATTTGAAATGAGGTTAAAACTTTTGAATTTGAATTTAATAAATTGATTTCTGATTTTAATACTTATTAACTTAAAATAATAATAATAATAATAATAATAATATTAGACATGGCAATAATAAAGCTTTACTCTAGCCTGACTAAAAATATAGGTCGTTACATTCTATCCACCTTAAGAAAAATTCTGTCCTTGGAATTTCTATCAACTAAGGAGCAGGAAACAAATATGGATAACGCTCTCGCATTTGATCTTCCCGCTCACAGGTGGATTCTCCAGGCGAGTCATGATGCCACATCACTCTCACGAGCTCGACGACCTTGTTCCTGAGCGTCTTCTGACGTTGGTCTAAGATCTGCACCGCTGTTGCTCATATGTCAGGTCCGGTCGAACCGTGATCTCCGAGTAGTCGACAGCATGAGAAGGGTCACTGATGTAACGACATAGCTGAGATACATGAAAAACATCATGTACTCCCTCTAATGAAGGTGGCAGTGCTAGACGATAAGCTACCTCTCCAACTCGCTCTAGCACATCGAAAGGTCCAATGAATCTCGGACTGAGCTTGCCTCGCCTTCCAAAACAATCACTCCTCTGTCCGGGAATATCTTCAGGAACACATGATCTTCTGCCTTGAAATCCAAAGGACGGCGTTTAGCATCAGCCCAATGCTTGTACCGATCCTGTGCGATACGAAGTTTGTCCCTGATGGTATGCACTACATCCACAACCTCGACTATCATCTCTGGTCCCAACAACTCTCTATCACCAATGTCATCCCAATTCAGCAGAGATCGACATTTCCTTCCATAAATTGCAGCAAATGGCGCCATGCCAATGCTTGCTTGGTAGCTGTTGTTGTAGGCGAAATCCACTAAATTCAAGTGATCCTCCCACGAACCTTTAAGATCCAACATGCAAACTTGCAACATGTCCTCTAATATCTGGATAGTGCACTCCACTGTCCATCAGTCTGTGGGTGATAAGCGATGCTGAAGCTCAGACCGGTATCTAGATTCGTCTGCAGACTCTTCCAGAACTGAGAAGTGAATCTAGTGTCTCGGTCGGAAACGATACTCACAGGAACTCCCTGTAATCGCACAATCTCTTGCACGATTATCGTTCACATCACGACATATACTAAAAGAAGTTATAAAGGTACGAGAAAGATAATTATCTCCATATACTTCTTTGCAAGTATCTCCATGGATTGTCATACTCGGAAGGGTATGAAATGCACAGACTTGGTTAATCGATCAACGATAGCCCAAATTGCGTCATTTTTCTTAGTGCTCTAAGGTATTCCAGTAACGAAGTCCATGGTGATGTGATGCCACTTCCACTCTGAAATCGGCAGAGGTTGAAGCAATCCAGCAATGCGATGATGTTCAGCCTTCACTTGCTGACACACGAGGCACTTGGCGACGCTTCGAGCTATGCTCCTCTTCATACCATGCCACCAAAAATTCAGACGAAAGTCCTTGAATATCTTGGTACCGCCAGGATGAATAGAATAGGGAGAGCTATGAGCTTCATTCATCAGCTCTTCTTTGATATCACCTGAAGGTACGCATATCCTACTATCGTATCTTAGGGAACCATCCTCATGAATTAGAAATCCGTCCGAAGTCCAGCTTCACCTTGCTCTCTGATCTTCTACAGCTTTGCATCTCCAGACTGCTCAACTTTGATCCAATCCACTATCGTCGATAAAATCTGCATATTCATCAACGATGATGTGACTCTAGGTAAAACAACTTCTGTACCCATCTCATGCAGATCTTGTTGTAGCCTCCACTAAACTGGAAGAGTCATGACTACATGAAGTCTACTCAAGGCATCGGGTACGACATTAACCTTCCCTGGATGATACTGGAGGTCGATGTCGTAATCAGCCATCAGCTCTAACCATTTGCGCTGCCTTATGTTCAACTCCTCCTATGTGAAAATGTATTTCAAACTTTTGTGATCAGTGAAGATTTTCACTTTCTCAATCAGTAAGAAATGTCTCCAAATCTTCAGGGCAAAGATGACAATGGCTAGCTTCAATTCGTGAGTCGGATAATTCTTCTTATAAACTTTCAGCTGTCGAGAAGCATATGCGACCACATGACTATGCTGGTGCAGGACACATCCAAGGCCTTTGCCTGATGCATCACAGAAGATCTCAAATCCTCCAGTCCTATCTGGTATAGCCAGGACCGGTGCAGACGTCAGCCTTGCTTTCAATGTCCCAAATGCCTACTCGCAAGAGTCTGACCCAATAAACTTGATGTCCTTCCTCGTCAATCGAGTCATGGGCTCGGCTATCTTCGAGAAATCCTGGATGAATCGATGATAGTAACTCGCAAATCCTAGGAAACTCCTTATGTCTGATGCCGATTGAGGGGTAGGCCAATTACTGACTGATGCAACTTTCTCTGGGTCGATAGAGATACCGTCGCTTGATACCACATGTCCAAGAAATGCAATACGGTCCTGCCAGAATTCGTACTTGCTGTATTTGGCATACAACTGATGACGGCGAAGCATCTCCAAAACAATCCGCAGGTGCTCGGAATGCTCTTCTTCACTCTGCGAATAGACCAATATATCGTCAATGAATATCACTATGAATTTATCCAGAAACTCGTAGAATATGAGAGTCATGAATACTACCGGAGTGTTGGTCTCACCGAACAGCAGGACAACGAACTCGTAGTGTCCATACTCGGTCCGAAAATCCGTCTTGTAGATATCTTCATTCTTGACCTTCACTTGATGGTATCCACTCCTGATGTCCAACTTCGAGAAAACTCGCGATCCATCGAGTTGATCGAAGATGTCATCGATGGGTACTTATTCTTCACATTGACTTTGTTCAGTTTCCGATAATCCACGCACATTCTTCTCGATCCGTCCTTCTTCTTGACCACTAGAACAGGTGCACCCCAGGGAGATACGCTGGGATGGGTAAATTCTTTCTACAACAGGTTGTCTAATTGCTTTCGTAGCTCTTCAAGTTATACAGGAGCCATACGGTAAGGCGCCTTCGAGATCGGCTGAGTATTCGGTATAAGGTCGATACTGAATTCCAGAGCTCGGCCGGGCGGCAATCCAGAAATATCCTCTGGAAATAGGTCTTCGATGTCTCGAACCACTGCAGGCTTCTCAGGTTCGACTTGCATAGATGCGACGATCACTTTGTTCGGCTGGGCCCGAAATTTGATAGGTCCGAGAGAACGACTACCACTGATGAATTCGAACACCAGATGATCGGGAATCTCAAATGCTACTTTATTCTTGTGACAGTCGATAGTAGCATAGAAGGTTCTTAACCCATCCATGCCGAGAATAACATCAAAGGCAGGCGTGTACAGGACCATAAAATCTGCATAGAGTTCATGCCTGCAAATCACCAAAGTACATGATTTACATTCCAAGGTAACGCTCACCACGCCACTTCCAGTTGTGATATTCCATCTTTTGGAAAGTAGGTAGGTGGGATTCGAGTGCTTGACCACGAACTTCCGGGATAAATTACACAAAGAAGCTCCAGAATCAAATAAAGTCAGAGCTGGGTGGGAAGCCACTAAGATGACACCTAAGATGGTAATAATTAAAAAAACTAAGCAAAGTCGTCTAACTAATAAGTATGAATGTAAGAGTAATATGAAATACTAGATCTAGGTGTTACCTGTAATCACTTCATCTTCAGCCTCAGCTTCTGCAGCTGTCATAGTGAATGCATGGCGCTTCGGCTGATTGGCCTGCTGATAAGCTCGGTTCTACGGAATCTGAGGTAGTCCACGCTGAGCAGGTCCAACTGCTCCTCACTGAACAGGTACATGCACTCCTTACTGAACAAGTCCAGGCACTCCAGCAGGTGCTAGATGGTTCTTGCTATGGGGGCAGTCTCTCGCAGCATGCGCAGATGCTCCGCAGATCAGACATTGGTTCCACATTCTCCTACAATCATTCTTCTGATGTCCGGTCTTGCCACAGAAGTAACAGATCAGCTGTGATTGGTCGACAGGAGCAGCTGGCCTCTTGAACTATGTGGTCTGGGGAGGCCAGAAATTGCCCCTGGGCACAATCCTAGGTGGCTCTATGGGACGCTTGCTTCCTCCAGCTTGAGGTCCCACTGAAAGTCTCGCCACAGCTTTGTGGCTCCGAGCAGCATCCAAAATGTCCTGAAGGGTCGTCAGATTCGTCGAGGTCATTGAGGCTTGAAATTTGGGATTCAGGCCTTGGCGAAACTGAAATGTACAATCTTCTGGGTCTTCGACCATATAGGGTGCAAAGCATCTGAGCATATAAAACTTGGCCTCATACTCGTCAACAGTCCTATCTCATTGGACCAGATTAGCGAAGCGCTGCTGAAGTTTTGTTTTGGCTGTCTTGGGAAAATATTGGCATTGAACCTTTCCGGAAACATGCCCAAAGAGACGGGTCTAACTAAACGACTTTCTTCTAATTGCCACCAGCTCCTAGCATTGTCGGTCAGTTGGAGCTTCGCGACATCGACCCATCCTGCCTGAGGGATACATGTAACACTCAGCTTGTTCTCAGTCCCTTGGGTCCATTCTTCAGCATCCAGTGGCCCTTCCTTTCCAGAGAAGCTCTTGGGTTGCACCTCATGGAATTGCTTAACTCCAGGTTCAGCTCGCGGGGGTGGTGGTGCAATTTGAGCAGGTTGCTGGCCCTGCTGAATCAGCTGTTGTTAGATCTCCAACATTCCTCTCATGACTCCGAGGAGTTCATTGATGTCGGGAGTACCACTTCCATGGGCTCCATTCCCGTTCCTTGTATTGTGTCTCCCTGCCATGCTTAGACAAGAAAACTCGGGTAAATTTTGTGTACAAGATAAATCTGGATGTTTTGGCTAATGATAGTATTTCTATGGTTCTGAAATTTTTCTTAATTCACGGATCTGCATGGGCCACCACAAAAACCTGTCACGCCCCGCTTCCCATTATACTTAGGAGAAAGGACGCGAATTGGTCCGCATGGGCTGAAGGGGTGAAGCTCAAACCCAATAAGCGTCTATTAATAAAACCAATCGCAGGAACTTGCATGCATTCAGAAGGAATAGAAATAACTTTTAATTTAAGCCAACATCCAGAAGAAAGTAGACAAAATAACTAGTCCCCAAGCATGGCCAACAATAACAGAGTTCTACAAAGATAATGTGTACACAACCGACAGAAATGCAGTAAACGAAATAAGCTAATCAGCAGCAGGTGAAGCTCAGCAGCTAGTCCTCAGTGGGGAGGACTTCTGGATCAGCGTACTCCTGGTCCAGTGGTTCGGTCTCCTCCAGCAGTTCGTCTTCTACATAAACTGTCTCGTGACCTGACATACATTTCAAACAACATGAAAATGTATGTCAGCAAGGGTCTTTGGCAAGCAAAAGTGAGAGAGGGACCCTTGGCAAGGTTTTCGAAATAGTTGGCATGGCAGTTAAAACATTACAAAAAATAAGCAGTCATGAATTATGAGCAGTATGAACACGAATCATATTAGCATGGCAGTTCTAAGATAAGTAAAAGCAGTAACAATTTTACATGGTATAAATTTTAAGATGGCTGTTTTCAAGCTATTCTTGAGTGTAACTAACTAGTGATTAAGGTCCACGTCGTTAGGCGGATAGCAAGTGAATCAACCTTCTCGTGCCATCGAAGGTGACCCTTTTACTTCCGACTAGTGCCCGTGATCCAACCCCACCCATGTGTACTTTCTGAACCACACGCCAGAATCAGCCAAACTGGTCATAATGATTAATAATACTGGAACACGAGCCAGACTAGCCAAATAGGCCCACAAGATAGCCAAACCTGGTATGCATGGTCTATGATTTAGCCAAACCGGCTATCATGTTCTTTGATTATCAAGTTATTCATGTGTCCAGTAAAGTTTTGCATTTCGAATTGTTACAAGACATGGAATGTTAATATATGAGTTCGCTTGAGTGTAAAAAAACATGATACAACAGCAATATGAGTATTTCTCAGTTTGAACAATTAACTGCAACGATAATTAAAATATGTAAAAATGCACACTTGCCTGTTTGGTGATTTTGGGGTTGTTGAGATTGTAGCGAAGACGCGGATGTTTCTGCATCAACAGATTTATGGTTTTAAGTTAAAAGTTCTTAATCGATAAAATTAATTATTACAAAACAATGTTTACAAAATATATATGTTGTTTGTTTTTATATAACTAAATACATCAATGTATTATATTGTTTCATTACTAACTATTATATAACCAACATATTATTATACTTATATGCCATACTGCATAAAAATATATATGTATGGTAAGCTAACCTATATACTATACTATACACATAAAGCTAATGTAACTAACTCATGAATATATATATATATATATATATATATATATATATATATATATATATATATATATATATATATATATCTATAGAATAATGGCTATCATACGCCATATGAGAGCCTCTCTCATACGCCCTCTCACATAAAGCACCCAAGTACAACCAAGTACAAGCCCATGTGGGCTTGTACTTGATTGCTTTATGTGAGAGGGAATATGAGATAAGGTCTCATATGGCGTATGATACCCATTAATCCCATATATATATATATAATATTACATATATAACTCCTGAATATATATAAATACTGAATATGACAAACTTACGTGTTTTTGGTTGTGGTCGCAGCTGAGTGACGGCGAAGGCAGCTGGTGCAGTTGGTGGCAACGAGTTCAGGGTCGTGGCTCACGTTCGTTGGGATGCTGGTGTGTTGATGGCGGTAATGGCACCGTGGGGGTTGTGTCGCGGGTCTTGAAGAGGGAGAGAGGTTGGGGAGAAATGGATGAAGGTGGAGGGGCTCGGTGCTGGGAGGTGCGAAGGCTTGCAGTCGGCTGGGGAGGTGGCTGGGGGTGTTGTAATACCCCGTAATCACATATACGGGTATTATATACGTATTCTTGATTGCATTAAATGCGAATTGTATTGTTGTGTATTTTCAAGATTTTTCTTTAGTCATTAAAATGGTAGAATTATTATTATTTAGAATCATTTGATTACTATTGGGTAAAGTATTGGATGAAATACATAATATGGTGAGAGTATATGGTATTTAATCATGTATTTCTATTTAATAGAAAATGAAATTTTGGAAATCCTTAATGATGACACATAATAGCTTGAGGTGTCATCAAGCCCTTAAACCCCACCTACCCCATTAACATGTGGCATCTCTCCCTTAATCCCCACCTACTCCCTAACCACATGGCAACATTAGAAGAGAAGGGGAGGATGATGAGGACATTAGTAGGGATTAAAAGCTAAAAATTGATAGAAAAAAAAGAAGAGAAAATGAGAAAGCTTCACCTTGCTATCATTTTCTCAACCAAAGCCAACTACTATTCAAAACCTAGTTTCCCAAAGCTTTGAACTATCAATTGAAGAAGGAAGAGAAGCAATCAGATGGTCATCAAGGATTAAGAAGGGCCAAAGATCATTTGGAGGACTTTTTGAGGTAGTAATTTCTAACAATCTAGTTAGGATTTAGTTTTAGGATTGGATTAGTAGGAATTTTGATGTAGGATAATTTGTACAGATTTACTGAAACTTTAGTATTGAACTGCTCTTAATTGGCTTCATGAAATTGCCTGGAAAAAGATTATGTTATGTATTTTGATGTCTTTAACAACTTTCGTGTTCACAACTTTTCCTAATTCCAACTGGAAGTTGGGTTAAAAATTCAGTCTTTAAAACTGGTCTGATTTTAGCTAATCTGTACACGTCTTAGTGAAATAGTTACAGTTTCCTGCACATTTAATGAAATGAGATGTTCTTGGTGCCGTTGGAAAGCTGACTTCAAGCTCTTCAACTTGTAATTTTCCCCAGTCATTTTCCGAAATTCTAATTCTGCCTGGTAGAAAAATGGACCTGAATATGACTCAGTTACTGGTTCTGTATGCTGAAATTATACATGTCAGGAGAAAATTCACCATAAAACATGTATGTCGACTGAACTTATGAAAATTGGTCAGTAAAAGGAAAACTCCCATATCTACAAGTTTCATGAAGAGACCAAAGACTAATTCTGACTGTAAACAGCTTAAAAATACCAATCTTTCTGCTGTGACAGTTTTAGACAGATTCATATATCATGTTATGATTATGTTATGATGATGTTGTTTTAAGTTGTGTTTAAATTTTGTCATCAAGCTTCCATTATGATGTACCCCATGTGATTTTATGCTTATTTCTTTTAAAGCTTCATGTTAATGAGTAAGGAAATTCAATGCTGACTGTTGATATGTCGTGTTCTATACCGGTGGTTAAAGTTTATGTTTCATAAAATTACTATATTGAATAGATTATGGTGATAATCTTGGTATGAAATGGAAATGCGATGGTCGTTGTTGAGATACGACATCTGTGAAGATTATGAAAGAAATGAAAAGATATGAATGTGGTAATGAGACCGCTGAAATGAATAAATGATGAATATTCCATAAACTGAAAGTGAGGCTGAGAGAGAGAATTTGGAGTCTTCAGTGCATCTCAAAAATGGGTGAAGCTCTAGATGTGGGTTTGGGGGAAACATGGGTAAACTTTAGGAGTTAAGGAGCGGACATATGAATTATGATTTCTCGCCCGATGTGTTGCCCCCAGAAGGGGAGTTGGAGAGGGCTAGAGAGGCCGTTGGTGTGCTCGTGTCGCACCATGACGGTAAATGATGGTTTGCTCCGTTTGTCCGATAGAAAAACCGAGATGAGTCTCGCTCTAGTACCTTGCCACGTTCGGGTACGGAGTTATGAGAGGCCCCTCTAGTGCTCATGTCGCTAGTTGCGGTACCACTTTTCACCCACCCTGGGTGAAGTCCGACTCCTTAGCGTCCTACGATTTACACGAGTTTCCAAACATGTGAATCAACAACTTAAAGTAATTGTCTTTAATTATAAATGTTGTTATCTCATGTCTTTTGTTCCTCTGTTTACTTTAATGTTGCTATCTATACTAATCTGCACCTTTGTTATGTTAATGATGCTACCCTATGATAACCTGTTCTTATGTTTCCTTTCTGTACCTGCATATAATGATATGGTTTCATATGCATATTTTATAAGTCCTTATACTTATGTTTGCATGTTGGAACGTGAATACTTTTATATGCACTATGAACCTTACTTGTTAGACCACACCCCCTAGATGGGTAGACCAATTCTAAAACTGGGTCCTACTAGAGTGTTAGGAATTCCTACTGGGTCATGCGTTAACGTGTCCCACCTTGTGGCTTTCAGGAATAGGACCAGAGAAGCTTGTGCGGTCCCAACACCAGAGGTTGTTCACAGTTTTGTGATAGATCCTGCGGGTGACTTTGTCCAGTTAGACTCTCCAAGGGTAGATTAGAGTGTGCGTTGTACTAGATGTGGGTACCTGTTGTACTTTGGGTTAGAGTTTCTCTTTCTGTTGTACCCCTCTTTTGTACCCCCCATGTTTAGCTGGTGTATGTAAAAGAAGTATCATTGTATTAATAAAATGAAATATTGTACTTTTGTTTATTTCTCAGTGTTTTCTCGGTGATGGAGCTTTACTTGTACTTCCCAGCACGTGCGTGGGGACCTGCAGTGTTCTTTTACTCTCTTCCTTCTATCTTTCTACGTAAGACTCGTTGATCTGGGAATACTTGGGACGGATTCGTACTTCCTGGGTATCCTGGAGAGCGGGTCATTACAGTTGGTGGCCCATGCAGGTCTCCGCACTGCAGCGTGCGTAAGGATAGTGCGGGTAATGCTCCATAGGGGTAGTTGTGTCCTAAGGTGGGTAGGTGATCAGTCTAAAATTAAACCCTAGTATTAGGGAACCCAATGTATAGAGCTTCCTTAGAGTAAGCATGGGTAGTTGTTTGTATATATACATATATGTATGGGTGGGTATGTGTTTGCATGGATGTAAAAGTATTGCATATGTACTCGCATGTATTTATATAGATATGTGTCTATAGCTATCAAATAAGATACTCTATAGATACGTGTATGACTACTTATGTGTATTCTTATAATTCATAGTATAGGTATGTGTATAGTAATATTTTTTGAATGGATTGATGTGAATGTAATATTTGATGAGTGAAATTATGTGTAAGACATATTAACTGTGCAATAGAGTATTTTATATTATCTATATGGTAATCTATATTTAGATTATTTTTGGGGGTGTATATGTATGACCATATGGATGTACAAAGAGCCGTAAGTATAGATACTAAAGTATGATGCATTAAAGTGATATTAGAAGATATATTTGTATATGTGTGTCTAGTGGATGAGTGTGTGTGTATATATATATATATATACAGAGTATCTATGTGAATATGTATTGGTGTGTAAATAAACTTATGATATATGTGTTAGTATATGGATGTTTGTTGGTGAGCCTAAGTGGAAGTATATTTGAATGTATAATAGTGTATGATGGTATACATAAGAATAATGATAAGTGCATGCATAATATAAATGTGGTTGTGTAAATTGATATAGTGAGATATGTGTATATGAGTATAGCTACAATTGGATGTGTATCATAAGTAGTGTGTGAAATATATTGGCTTACTAAATGGTGTGTATAGATATACATAAGTAGGTAGGCCAAGTTATACAATATTGGTGTGCATTTATATGTATATATACATTGTGTGAAGATATGAGTATGATATGAAGATAGGGATGTATGTGTACCGTGTGAATAAGATTTATATGTACATGGATACGTCTTGTGTATACATGTGTGTGTGTATATTGTATTGGCGTATTTCTTGTACTATAGTAAATACATTGTAATGAATATATATATGTGTATATATATCATTGAATATATATTCTACGAGAGATATATGAATGGTTGGTTGTTTATATGTATGTATATTTGCATAGGTATATAAATGGATAAATATAGAACTACGTATGTAAATATTGGACGTGAGTATATATGTATGTATCTTTGCACATATAGTGAGTGTGTATTGGTTGGTATGTTGATATACAATACATATATGACCTAATATTTGGTATGTATGGAAATGTCTTAATATTTGACATATGTATTGATATATGATCATACATTATTGTAAGTAATGTATAGTTGTATGTATATTGGGTGTCAGTTATGTTGTTTAGATCTTAGATTAGTATAGATGTACACGTATATAGAAGGGAATAAGTATTAATATTGTTTCTTAATTGATGTGCATTGCCTTGTTGTGAAATTCTTTATGTTATAGGTATCAGCGAGATATATTGTACTTGAGCAGTATATGTGTATCGTATGTGTGTATGTCAGTAATATATCCTAGTGTATATATATATAGGGGCAAATGTGCCTGAGAACGTGCGCAGGTAGAATTACCTGCGCACGCCCCCTCTGTTCGGGGTTTCTAAATATTTTTTTTTGAAAATTTTTTTTGCAGTAGCTAGATATACTTGTTATGAAGCTCCCCACAAAATTTCAGGTCAATCCGACACCATTTGAGCCTCCGTTCATCGATTTCAAAAACGTTGCGCAAAACTGTCCAAATTCTGGACAGTTTTGCGCAACGTTTTTGAAATCGATGAACGGAGGCTCAAACGGTGTCGGATTGACCTGAAATTTTGTGGGGAGCTTCATAACAAGTATATCTAGTTACTGCAAAAAAAATTCAAAAAAAAATACTTACAAACACCGAACAGAGGGGGCGTGCGCAGGTAATTCTACCTGCGCACGTTCTTAGGTACATTTTTTGCATATATATATATATATATATATATATATATATATATATATATATATATATATATATATATATATATATATAGGAAAAAGGGGATCTAAGGTGCCTCCTTAGATGAAAATCTAAGGAGGCGCCGCCATTTCCCCCCATCTCCTACAATTTTTTTGGAAATATTTTTTTATGTGGTTATTGTTCACATCATGGATGATCAACATACCAAATTTCAAGAGATTCCAATACTTTTTGAGCCACCATCTACCCCTTACAACTTCAACGGTTTGAAAACGTGCTTAAAACCCCACGAAGTTGCAAGAGATAGATGGCGGCTCAAATAGTATTGGAATCCCTTGAAATTTGGTATGTTGATCATCCATGATGTGAACAATAAGCCCATGAGAAAAATTTCAAAAAAAATGTGTGCGCTGGGGGGAAATGGGGGCGCCTCCTTAGATTGAATCTAAGGAGGCACCTTAGGATCCCTTTACCCATATATATATATATATATATATATATATATATATATATATATATATATATATATATATATATATATATATATATATATATATATATAGAGGGTAAATTGTTCCTAGGGTGACGCCTTAGATTAAATCTAAGGAGTCGCCCCCATTTTCTCCCATCTCCCACAATTTTTTTGGATTTTATTTTTCATAGGATTGTTGGTCACATCATGGATGATCAACATACCAAAAATCAAGTCATTCCAATACTTTAAAAGCCCACATCTACCCCTTACAACTTCAACGGTCTGAAAACGTGCAGAAAACCCCATAAATTTGCAAGGGATAGATTTGGGCTTTTAAAGTATTGGAATGACTTGATTTTTTGTATGTTGATCATCCATGAGGTGAACAACAATCCTATGAAAAATAAAATCCAAAAAATTGTGGGAGATGGGAGAAAATGGGGGCGACTCCCTAGATTTAATCTAAGGAGTCACCCTAGGAACACTTTACCCATATATATATATATATATATATAAAAGTGTGATGCACCTATGTGATATTAATGTATGTGTGTAGTACAGATATAGTGGTGTTAGTATTTCGTGGGTGGGGAGACCCTTAGACCTAAGCAACATCCGATTAGACTCGTAGTTTTAAAAAGTCCGAGGACGGACTTTGTTTTTAAGGTGGGTAGAATGTAATACCCCGTAATCACATATACGTGTATTATATACATATTCTTGATTGCATTAAATGCGAATTGTATTGTTGTGTATTTTCAAGATTTTTCTTTAGTTATTAAAATGGTAGAATTATTATTATTTAGAATCATTTGATTACTAATGGGTAAAGTATTGGATGAAATACATAATATGGTGAGAGTATATTGAAATTTTAACCTGTAAGGATCAATACACTAGAGGGGGGGTGAATAGTGTATATTTAAAAAATGTCGCAAATAAAATGTTAGTAATATTTGCAAAGATGGCACAGAAATAAAAAGACAGTACTGAAATTAAATTAATCGCAAGCACAGAGATTTATCATGGTTCGGATCCTTGTGATCCTACCCCAGTCCTCTACCCCGTAGAGATTTTCAATCCACTATAATCACTTGCCCCGCAAGCACGAACTTACAAAAATGGCGACACTTCCAGTGTCCCAAACTTTGTACAATCTCTAAACATAGATTCAAACCTGTTAAATAATGAAATAGAAAAACACCTATAGCCTTGGTATAATTTTCAGAGAATGAATTCAAGGATGATGTTTAGAAGATGAACTTCAAGATGTAAAAGATATGTAATGAAGAGCAACACTTGAAGTTCTCTGGTTCATAAAAGAAGAGAGAGAGAGATCAATCGATTTCTTCTTGCAATTATGAACACAAACAACTTTCCAAAATGATGTTGAAAAATCCAAGTTCTTCCGTTCTTAAATGAAGAAGGAAATCTAATGATTTTTTCTTACAAATAAGAAAAGAACAACTAATGGCCTAAAGCTTTGGAAAATGAAAGACTTGATTTCAACAATTAAGAGAGTAAAGAAGAGGAAAGTGAGTGAAAGAAAAGAGAGGGTCTACCCCTTTATTTATAGTGTTTAGGGACGGTTGGGGACTGTAGTTAACGTTGGAAAACGGGCAGGAACCGTCCCTGAAAATTTGGGATCAAAACGGCTAGTATTGAAATTGGTCGACCAAAATGACCACATTGGTCGACCAAAATTTAGAGAGAGAATTTCGACCGTTGGAGGACATTTCTAGAATCTACACGGTTAGGGGGAGTTTGCACATGCAATCCCATAACCAAATTCGAAGGTTTAAAATTGGTCGACCAAAATGGGGTTATTGGTTGCCAATTTTCAAAGTTGCGAATTTTCGAAATTAGGAAGTGTAGATCTCTGAGGAATGGAACCTAGATGACTAAGATATATTATCACACGTCTTTGTGACTCTAATAAAGTAAATTTTACATTGATTACATAAAGCCGTAGATAGGACTGCATCTGCAACTGAATCTGAGAAGCTTCTTTGCAGGAGATCCTTATCAAGTGATTATATATCCAAGTCGTGGATTAGGTGCCTTTGTCTTTCCAGCTTCATGATTGATATATCTGATTGAGTATGCATGAAGATATCTCATTTGTGTGGAACTCAGCATTGATATGTATCTGCATACATAGAGTTAGTAGCACTGAATGTGTTTGTCATATCAAAACCATATGGGAATAGAAATATGGAATTATGAAATTACAACATTCTCCCCCTTTTTGATGATGACAAACATGAAATATATATATAGTTAAAAATTGAACATATCAGATATACTCCCCCTGAATATGTGGAGTTAGTGAATACTCCCCCTGAGTAGATGAAATATATTCTCCCACTTTGGAATCCTCAAAAAGAGGCAAATTAGAGTTAGTCGGAAAATAAGCGAGAAAAAATTAGTAACCGGAAAAACTGTAAAAATAAGGAACAAAAAGTTGAACAGTGGCGGAGTAGGCCGGAATAAAGAACATGCCATTAAAAAAGAATGAATGGGCAGGTCATGGAAAAAATAATGAGTGGACAGGCCACTGAAAAAAATGCATACTAAATCAGGCCGAAAGTGGAAGGCCAGAAAAGATAGAGCCAAGAACTGTAGGAGTATAATGGAAAATTAAAGTTAAAATAGAGAGCATAGAGTAGTGGCCCAAAAAAATGGGGAAAGAAATATAAGGAGTAACAAAAGAAGAAGTATATATGGGCTTAATAGATGGGACGGAAAAATACTTGGAGAAAAACATTTGGGGAGGCCAAATTAGGGAGCATGCCATATTAAAAAAAAACGAATTGCCAAAGTAGTATAGAGTTGTAAAAAAAATAGGGAGAAAACCACAAAACAGAGGCCAAAAAAAATGAGGCCGAAATGGTCACATAGTAAGAGCAACAGAATAGAATAAGTTCTGTTTGTAGCAATGTAGTATATGTGCGAGGTACATAGGCAAAATCAACATTAGAAAATAAATAGTCAAATTACCAGGAAGCAAAAGAACTCGACAGGACATGGGCACAGATATAAGGGTGAAAAATGCAACAAATAGTTGGCCATAAAAATGGCTATAGCATAAAAACAGAAAAAGAAAGGCACAAATAGTAACAGAATGTGCAATTGAGCCTTCAAATTTCCAAATGAACAAACCATATGCTAATGAACAATACAAATGAGCAGAATATGGTGAATGCCAAAGTATCAGAATAGTACAAAAACAATGTATCCAGTAAAACGAAGTGACATAAAGAGATGATAACAATAAAATATCACAACAAACACTGACATAATATCCAATAACAAGGACAGAACAAGTAAAACAACATCTAATATAGCCAATAGAACTAACAGAAACAACAAAACACCCACTTACATAATATCCAAAGAAGCATACAAGAACTAAGGCTAAAGTACAGTAGGCTTGAATAACAATACCATACAGCCCACATAGCCAAGTACCCAAAATATCACATAGTCTTGAACAAAAGATATCCCAGAGACAACAAACTAAACAAAACAACATAACCAACAGAACCATAAAGTCCCCAAAGTGCCTAGCAACAACCGAAGAAACATCACCAGAAATATCACCAAACCCCTATGGAAAAGAGTATCCAAAAGTACCAAACCAACCATCAAAGAACCAACAGGCAACCGACGGTAAAACAGCGAGGAATAACAACAAACAGGAGCCCTGGAAGACTAAGGCCGAGAGGAGGAGCCAGGCCCGGAAGGAGATACATCGCTCGAACGTCTAGTGGCCCGAAAGTGGAGCGACTCAAAGTGATTTCCCAAGGAGGCAACCACAGTGGTAAGATCGTCCATCCGCTTGTTATGCTCCTGTAACGTAGCATCACCTGAACTCAGATGGGTCTGAATGCCACGAAAACCATCGTGCATCTCACCCTGAATATCCTGAAATCCTCGAGTCACCGAATGACGCAACACACGAATCTCACCCAGAATAGCATCATGACCAGAGGATGGGGTAATAGGAGTGGTAGGAGAAGCCGCAGACTGGGAATACCATTTTCGAACCGGAACACGGCCACGAGTGCGAGAAGAACCGGGGGTATGGGAAGTGGGAGTGGGTCGGGGAGTAGGAGTGGGACGAGATCGCGGAGAGCGAGTACGAGTGCGTGGAGAGCGAGACATGGACCTAGTGACTGGACGGGAGGGAGTGGGAGAGGTGTCAGGGTCAGCGGCATCGGCATCGGAACCATCATCAGAGGCAGAAGTGTCAGATACGACCAATTGCATGTGAGTCAGGGTGGCAGAAGTAAAATCAACCGGATTGAAAATAGCGGCAGAGTTGGCGAATGGAATCTGAAATGCCTCTAAAATCCGAGTGATCAGTGATGGCAAAAAAATATGAGTCTTAACAGGCTTGGCCAATGTTTCAAGCAAGACAGATCCCCAGCATACGTGAAGTTCGCCCATAAAAGCATAGAGACAGCGTGCTGTGTTGTTACTAACATAATTCAGAGAACCAATCTTAGGGGCGAGATTGGTCAGAATAATCTTGACCATCATTCTAGAGGGCGGATGAAGAGTCGCAGCGGACCTCTTGGGACGAAAATCAGGAGACAGAAGCTGTTTAATCGAGGGGTCGTTGAGTGTGTCAGGGAGAGGCTGAACATTGTGCGAGGGCAAGTGCAGAAGTGAAGAGAGCAAAGGACCAGTAAGGCGGAAAAAGAAACCATTTACGATAGTGGAAATGGAGAGCATACCTGCCTATTTGGAGGAATCCAGGTTCACGTAAAACTCACGAACGAGGGCCGGAAAGTAGGGTGTGCGGTTCGTAGTGGACCAGAGACCAACTAGGCCGGCGGAATGGAGAGGGGCCAAGATCCGAGAGAAGCCGTGGTCACTGAAGTCAACGTGACGTTCAGGATGGAATGGGATGTGCTCCAGGAGGCGGAAATACTGTGAAGCCGCCGGAGAACGGAAGTAGGCCGGGGAAGCCGTGGCAATGAACTCCTGGGAGCGGGGATCCATCGGTGTGGACGGCGGAAGACGGCGGAACGGAGGAAAGTGGAGCCGGGCGAGGAAATAGCGGCGACGGGGGTTGATTTCAGGGTGGTCGCCGGCGAAGACGGGGTCGGATCCGTCGAAACCGATGATCGGGCGACCTAGGAGAGCAGCGGAGGATCGATTTAGGGGAAGAGGCGGAGGATCGGCCGCGGGAGGGTGGGGGGAGGGAGGCGCCGATGGATCAGTGGGTGGAGGCCGGCGATTTGAGGGGAGGTCGGTGGAGAGTAGGGAGAGATCGGCGGGATTCTTTGGGGAGAAGAAATGGGTGCGTTGGGAAAGAGAAATAAGTGGTCAGAGATATTTTGTGAGACTTAGCATCCCTAGGCAAGAATTAAATAGGGTTAAAATTAGTTACAGGAAGTTGTTGGAACTGACAAAATTCCAATCGGTAGAGAAGTTTGAGAAACGAATCCCACCAAAATTTGAAAACGAAAGGATGGGTTCAGTTTCTGAAACAAAAATGGAGGGAACGGATAACGAGAAGAAGCGGGAAGACGAAGGAGTTACCGAAAAATTAAAAAATAATTAAAAATTCGACAATTGGCGACCAATATTGGTGAATTGGTCGACCAATTTTAAAAATAGTCAGAAAAATTTGAAAAAATTTGAGAAAAATTCTAAAAATAAAAATAAGAATGTGTCATAAGTCTGATTCACTAATAATCCCTAAATTCCTACGAAGCTTAATAAAAGTCTCTTCTTTCAATGGTTTAGTCAAAATATCAGCAGTCTGATGTTCAGTAGCTATAAATTTAAGAACAATATCTCCTTTCTGAACATGATCATCTAGAAAATGATGGCGTACATCAATATGTTTTGTACGAGAATGATGCACAAGATTTTTAGAAAGATTAATAGCACTAGTATATATTATCACACATAATAGGACAAGTAGAGCAATCAATACCATAGTCTAAAATAGTTTGTTTCTTCCATAAGATTTGAGCACATGCTAAACCGGCGGTAATATATTCTGCCTCGGTTGTAGATAATGAAACAGAGTTTTGCTGTTTGCTAAACCAAGATACTAAAGCATGACCTAAAAAGTGGCAAATACCACTAGTACTTTTACGATCTGATTTGCAACCAGCAAAGTCTGCATCACTATATGATAATAAATCAAATATGCTTGACTTGGGATAAAATAAACCAAAATCAGAAGTGTGCTTAACATATCTAATAATCCTTTTTACGGCAGTTAAGTGTGAAACTTTAGGATCTGCCTGAAAACGTGCACATAAACATACTGAAAACATAATGTCTGGTCTACTAGCAGTTAAATAGATTAGAGAGCCAATCATACCTCTGTAAATACGTTGATCAACACTCTTACCATTTAAGTCTTTGTCGAGAGATGTAGATGTACTTATTGGAGTACGTTTTTCTGCAGAACTTTCTAAACCAAAACGCTTGATGAGTTCTTTAGAGTACTTGCTTTGGTGAATGAAGATCCCTTCCTTCAATTGTTTAATTTGAAGACCGAGGAAGTAATTGAGTTCACCCATGTGACTCATCTCAAATTCTTTCTGCATAATCTTAGAAAAATCTTGACAAAGAGATTCATTAGTAGAACGAAAAATAATATCATCAACGTATATTTGAATAATGATTATGTCAGATTTAATATTTTTAATAAAAAGAGTGGAATCTATTTTACCAATATTATAACCAGAATTTAAAAGATAGCTTTTAAGTCTTTCATACCAAGCACGAGGTGCTTGTTTGAGACCATAAAGAGCTTTCTTTAATTTGAAAACAGGATTTTCAAAATTTTCATGATGAAAATCAGGAGGTTGTTCAACATAAACTTCCTCCTTAAGAAATCCATTTAAAAAGCACTTTTGACATCCATTTGAAATAATTTAAAATCTTTAAAACATGCAAATGATAACAACATGCGAATAGACTCAAGACAAGCAACTAGTGCATAGGTTTCACCATAATCAATACCTTCTTCTTGATTATAACCTTGTGCAACCAATCGTGCCTTGTTTCTAATTACCTGACCAGATTCATCCAATTTATTTTTGAATACCCACTTGGTACCAATAATTGAATGATCTGTTGGTCTGGGAACTAATTCCCAAACATCATTTCATTGAAATTGATTGAGTTCTTCCTGCATAGCGATAATCCATGAACTGTCTTCACATGCATCTTTGATGATCTTTGGTTCAATGGATGAAAGGAAAGCACAATGCGCCATTTGTTCAATTTGACGACGAGTTCTAACTCAATCTGTAATATCTCCAATGATTAATTCTGATGGATGATTTGGAACTTGTGCAAAAGCCTTGTGAAGATCTGTATTATCTGAAATAGACTCAACAGAATGATTAGTAGCATCAATTTCATCAAGTTTGATATTATCTAAGGAATTAGATAAAGGTAATATATTTTCTTCTTCATCAACAATGGGAGACTTAGATAAGGGATTCTCATCAAATGTGACATGTAGTGATTCTTCAACTGTTGAAGTTCTTTTGTTATATACTCTGTAGGCTTTGCTACGTGTTGAGAATTCCAACAAAAATACCTTCATCAGATTTCGAATCAAATTTATCAAGTGCATCTTTAGTATTAAGAATAAAACATTTACATCCAAACACTTTAAAATATGATACACGTGGAATACGATCAAAGAATAATTCAAAACAAGTTTTATTAAGAAATGGCCTTATGAGAATTTTATTCATAATGTAACATGCAGTTGCGACAGCTTCAGCCCAAAAATATTTTGGTAAATTACTATCACAAAGCATTGTTCTTGCACATTCTTGTAAAGTTCTATTTTTCCTTTTAACTACTCCATTTTGAGGAGGAGCACGAGGAAAAGAAAAATTGTGAGTAATGTCATTTTCATTACAAAATTTGGTAAACGATTCATTTTCAAATTCTTCTCCATGATCACTACGAATAGTGACAATGTTAGAGGATTTGATTTTTTGTATCTTTTTACAAAATATTGAAAATTCTTCAAATGCATCATTCTTGTTTTGTAAGAATATAACCCAAGTATATCGTGAATAATCATCAACAATGACAAATGCATATCTACTTCTATTTAAAGAAGCTACTCTTGAAGGACCAAACAAATTTAAGTGTAAGAGTTCTAATGGTCTCTTTGTTGAGATAACATCCTTTGATTTAAAAGAAGATTTGTGCATTTTTCCTTGTTGACAAGCATCACAAAAATGTTTGTGTTTGAAAGAAATATTTGGCATTCCATTTACTAATTTGTGTTTTGAAATGTGTGCTAGATTTTTGAAATTAGTGTGTCCAAAACGTTTATGCCATAAAAGTGTTTCATCTAATGTAATCATTAAACAATGATTATTAGTGGAAATAGACATGCATAAGAAATAAATATTATTCTTACGCTTACCACGAAATAAAATAGATGACATATCATAATCATAAATGATGCAATCATTTTGTTCAAAAACTATTTTGTATTTTTTATCGCATAACTGACTAATGGAAAGTAAGTTGTGTTTCAAACCATCAACCAGGAGAACATTTTCGATGATAGGCTGATTTGCATTACCAACTGTTCCAGTGTCTATGATTTTGCCTTTGTTGTTGTCACCAAAGGTAACTGTGCCTCCTTGTTTGTACTTGACGGTTGAAAGTAGTTTGACATTTCCTGTCATATGTTTTGAACATCCACTATCCAAAATCCATCTTTCCTTTTTAGGTACGTGAAAGATAAAACATTAAGCATTGGTACCCTTTGTTTTGAGGGTCCTTGGGATTAGATTTTAGGAAGCCAAACCCAAGTGGAATTTGGCTTTCTAATGTAATCACTAGAATGAACAATAGAATGCATAAAATGAGAAATATAACTATTTTTATCATTTAAACATGAATCCTTAGGAACCCATATACTAATAGTAGGTTTCCTATGAAATGTTTTTGAAATGTTTATAACATTTCTTTATGAAGAAGAAGTAGGTATGTTTACTTTCTTCGTGTAAATAAATGTATGATTCTTCTTTTGTGGTTTAACAAAAGTTGTTTTTCCACAAGAGGAAGAAGTGTTATAAGTCTTGGGTTCATCCTTTTTAGAATATCCCAATCCTTGTCTATGATTTGTTGGATATTGAATTTTGATCAAATCATCAAGATTTGTCTTTTCTTTGTTAAATTTATTAACATTGGATGACATCTCGTCGTATTTCATCTTTAGTGATGAAATATTTTTATCCATTTCGGATATTTGTGTATGGAGTTCTAAATTCTTAGTTTTGAGAATATCATTCTTTTTACTAAGATCCAAATTTTGAGAAGATGTATTCTCAGTGTTTTTAGAAGAAGATAATTCTTGATATTTAATAAGGAGATCATCATTATTCTGTTTCAATGATTTATGTTGACTATTCAATTTTTTGAAACGAGAATAGAGATCTTTTAATGCATCAAGTAATTCTTCGTTATTAAAAGAACTTACCTCATCTTCATCATCTTGTGCCATAAAGCACATGTTGGCACTTTCATTTAGATCATCATCTTCATCATCTGAAGAATCATCCCATGTTGCTGCAAATGCCTTTTTCATTTTGTCAAACCTCATTTCTCTTCTGGATTGATCATTGTTGGAAGTTTTGAGCTTTGCTTTGAGAAGTGGACAGTCTTTCTTCATATGTCCTGGCTTATTGCAATTAAAGCAAAGAGAAGAATCAGTATTCTTAGATTTAAAATTATTATACTTACCTTTCTAAAAGAATTTTCTGAAGTTTTTGGCAAAAACTGCCATATCATCATCTGAATCTTCATTATCTGATGTGGCGTTGAAAGCAAGTACTTTCTTCTTTTGATCTGATTCTTCTTTCTCATCTTGTAGTGTAACTTCATGGGCCATTAAGTTACCAATAAGATCTTCCATAGATAATGTGGAAAGATCATTGGCTTCCTCAATAGCAGTAATCTTTGGACGCCATACTGGAGTTAAAGCTTTAAGAATTTTGCGAACCTGTTCAAGAGAAGTGTAAGTTTTTCCAAGAGCATTTAAAGAATTTATAATATTAGTAAACCTGGTGTTCATTTCTCCAATTGTCTCTTGGTCCTTCATCTTGAACAACTCGAATTTGTGAACCAAAACGAAAATCTTGGTTTCCTTCACTTTACTGGTTCCTTGATGAGTTACCTCAAGTATATGCCAAATCTCCTTAGCACTTTTGGCCTGAGATACTCGATTAAACTCATGTTTATCCATAGCACAAAATAAAGCATTCATGGCATTTGAGTTGTTGGTTTTTGCAGCTTTGTCGTTGGTAGTCCAATCAGCAACAGGAGTTGTTGGCTTTTCGTATCCTGACTCTACGATGTCCCAAATCTCATAATTCATACTTTGGAGATGAATCTCCATTCGTATTTTCCAATATGAGTAATTTGAACCATCAAATAGAGGAGGACGAGTTTGAGAGTGCCCTTCAGGATGCTGATTGTAGTTGTGTGGAACTGCGTTCATGTTTGAGGAACTTGCTGCCATCTTAACCTTGCTCTGATACCAAATGAAATTTTAACCTGTAAGGATCAATACACTAGAGGGGGGAGGGGGTGAATAGTGTATATTAAAAAAATGTCGCAAATAAAATGTTAGTAATATTTGCAAAGATGGAACAGAAATAAAAAGACAAGTACTGAAATTAAATCAATCGCAAACACAGAGATTTATCCTGGTTCGGATCCTTGTGATCCTACTCCAGTCCTCTACCCCGTAGAGATTTTCAATCCACTATAATCACTTGTCCCGCAAGCACGAACTTACAAAAATGGCGACACTCCCCTTGTCCCAAACTTTGTACAATCTCTAAACAGAGATTCAAACCTGTTAAATAATGAAATAGAAAAACACCTATAGCCTTGGTATAATTTTCAGAGAATGAATTCAAGGATGGTGTTTAGAAGATGAACTTCAAGATGTAAAAGATATGTAATGAAGAGCAACACTTGAAGTTCTCTGGTTCATAAAAGAAGAGAGATAGATCAATCGATTTCTTCTTGCAATTATGAACACAAATAACTTTCCAAAATAATGTTTAAAAATCCAAGTTCTTCCGTTCTTAAATGAAGAAGAAAATCTAATGATTTCTTCTTACAAATAAGAAAAGAACAACTAATGGCCTAAAGCTTTAGAAAATGAAAGACTTGATTTCAACAATTAAGAGAGTAAAGAAGAGGAAAGTGAGTGAAAGAAAAGAGAGGGTCTACCCCTTTATTTATAGTGTTTAGGGACGGGTGGGGACTGTAGTTAACGTTGGAAAACGGGCAGGAATCGTCCCTGAAAATTTGGGATCAAACGGCTAGTTTTGAAATTGGTCGACCAAAATGACCACATTGGTCGACCAAAATTTAGAGAGAGAATTTCGACTATTGGAGGACATTTCTAGAATCTACACGGTTAGGGGAGTTTGCACATGCAATCCCATAACCAAATTCGAAGGTTTAAAATTGGTCGACCAAAATGGGGTTATTGGCTGCCAATTTTCAAAGTTGCGAATTTTCGAAATTGGGAAGTGTAGATCTCTGAGGAATGGAACCTAGATGACTAAGATATATTATCACAAGGCTTTGTGACTCTAATAAAGTAAATTTTACATTGATTACATAAATCCGTAGATAGGACTGCATCTGCAACTGAATCTGAGAAGCTTCTTTGCAGGAGATCCTTATCAAGTGATTATATATCCAAGTCGTGGATTAGGTGCCTTTGTATTTCCAGCTTCATGATTGATATATCTGATTGAGTATGCATGAAGATATCTCATTTGTGTGGAACTCAGCATTGATATGTATCTGCATACATAGAGTTAGTAGCACTGAATGTGTTTGTCATATCAAAACCATATGGGAATAGAAATATGGAATTATGAAATTCCAACATATATGGTATTTAATCATACATTTCTATTTAATAGAAAATGAAAATTTGGAAATCCTTAATGATGACACCTAATAGCTTGAGGTGTCATCAAGCCCTTAAACCCCACCTACCCCATTAACATGTGGCATCTCTCCCTTAATTCCCACATACTCCCTAACCACATGGCAACATTAGAAGAGAAGGGGAGGATGATGAGGACATTAGTAGGGATTAAAAGCTAAAAATTAGATAGAAAAAAAAGAAAAGAAAATGAGAAAGCTTCACCTTGCTATCATTTTCTCAACCAAAGCCAACTACTATTCAAAACCTAGTTTCCCAAAGCTTTGAACTATCAATTGAAGAAGAAAGAGAAGCAATCAGATGGTCATCAAGGATTAAGAAGGGCCAAAGATCATTTGGAGGACTTTTTGAGGTAGTAATTTCTAACAATCTAGTTAGGATTTAGTTTTAGGATTGGATTAATAGGAATTTTGATGTAGGATAATTTGTACAGATTTACTGAAACTTTAGTATTGAACTGCTCTTAATTGGCTTCATGAAATTGCCTGGAAAAAGATTATGTTATGTATTTTGATATCCTTAACAACTTTTGTGTTCACAACTTTTCTTAATTCCAACTGGAAGTTGGGTTAAAAATTCAGTCTTTAAAACTGGTCTGATTTTAGCTAATCTGTACACGTTTTAGTGAAATAGTTACAGTTTCCTGCACATTTAATGAAATGAGATGTTCTTGGTGCTATTGGAAAGCTGACTTCAAGCTCTTCAACTTATAATTTTCCATCGTCATTTTCCGAAATTCTAATTCTGCCTGTAACTGGTAGAAAAATGGACCTGAATATGACTCAATGTCTGGTTCTGTATGCTGAAATTATACATGTCAGGAGAAAATTCACTATAAAACATGTATGTCGACTGAACTTATGAAAATTGGTCAATAAAAGGAAAACACCCATATCTACAACTTTCATGAAGAGACCGAAGACTAATTCTGACTGTAAACAGCTTAAAAATACCAATCCTTCTGCTGTGACAGTTTTAGACAGATTCATATATTATGTTATGATTATATTATGATGATGTTGTTTTAAGTTGTGTTTAAATTCTGTCATCAAACTTCCATTATGATGTACCCCATGTGATTTTATGCTTATTTCATTTAAAGCTTCATGTTATTGAGTAAGCAAATTCAATGCTGACTGTTGATATGTCTTGTTCTATACCGGTGGTTAAAGTTTATGTTTCATAAAATTACTATATTGAATAGAGTATGGTGATAATCTTGGTATGAAATGGAAATGCGATGGTCGTTGTTGAGATACGACATCAGTGAAGATTATGAAAGAAATGAAAAGATATGAATGTGGTAATGAGACCGCTGAAATGAATAAATGATGAATATTCCATAAACTGAAAGTGAGGCTGAGAGAGAGAATTTGGAGTCTTCAGTCCGTCTCAAAAATGGGTGAAGCTCTAGATGTGGGTTTGGGGGAAACACGGGTAACCTTTAGGAGTTAAGGAGCGGACGTATGAATTATGATTTCTCGCCCGATGTGTTGCCCCCAGAAGGGGAGTTGGATAGGGCTAGAGAGGCCGCTGGTGTGCTCGTGTCGCACCATGACGGTAAATGATGGTTTGCTTCGTTTGTCCGACAGAAAAACCGAGATGAGTCTTGCTCTAGTACCTTGCCCCGTTCGGGTACGGAGTTATGAGAGGCCCCTCTAGTGCTCGTGTCGCTGGTTGTGGTACCACTTTTCACCCACCCTGGGTGAAGTCCGACTCCTTAGAGTCCTACGGTTTACACGAGTTTCCAAACACGTGAATCAACAACTTAAAGTAATTGTCTTTAATTATAAATGTTGTTATCTCATGTCTTTTGTTCCTCTGTTTACTTTAATGTTGCTATCTATACTAATCTGCACCTTTGTTATGTTAATGATGCTACCCTATGATAACATGTTCTTATGTTTCCTTTCAGTACCTGCATATAATGATATGGTTTCATATGCATATTTTATAAGTCCTCATACTTATGTTTGCATGTTGGAACGTGAATACTTTTATATGTACTATGAACCTTACTTGTTAGACCACACCCCCTAGATGGGTAGACCAATTCTAAAACTGGGTCCTACTAGAGTGTTAGGAATTCCTACTGGGTCATGCGCTGACATGTCCCACCTTGTGTCTTTCAGAAGTAGGACCAGAGCAGCTTGTGCGGTCCCGACACCAGAGGTTGTTCACAGTTCTGTGATAGATCCTGCGGGTGACTTCGTCCAGTTGGACTCTCCAAGGGTATATTAGAGTGTGCGTTGTACTAGATGTGGGTACCTATTGTACTTTGGGTTAGAGTTTCTGTTTCTGTTGTACCCCTCTTTTGTACCCCCCATGTTTAGCTGGTGTATGTAAAAGAAGTATCGTTGTATTAATAAAATGAAATATTGTAATTTTGTTTATTTCTCAGTGTTTTCTCTGTGATGGAGCTTTACTTGTACTTCCCAGCACGTGTGTGGTGACCTGCAGTGTTCTTTTACTCTCTTCCTTCTCTCTTTCTACGTAAGACTCGTTGATCTGGGAATTCTTGGGACGGATTCGTACTTCCCGGGTATCCTGTAGAGCGGGTCGTTATAGGTGTTGGCAGTGTCGGAGGGGCTGAGGGGAGGTCGGGTTCTTTTGGAGGGAAGAGGGAGAAAGTAGGGGACGTCGTGCGGGATTGTGGGGCCTTAGAGGTACTGCCACGACGGTACCGACAGTGCAGGAGGCGGCGCGGTAGAGGGGAGATCGGAGGTGCAGGTGGAGGGGTAGTGGTGTCGTCGGTGAGGGCTGGAGGGGCTGGATGTTGAGGGTGGTCGAAGCTTGTGGGGTCTGTCGGAGTCGCAGAAGGAGGATGTTAACGGGGGTTTCGCTGCAAGGATGATGGTCGGAGGAGGGATGTGATGCTGCGGGAGGAGGTTGCGGTTGCGCGGCTAGCCACGGGGAAGGGTGGTTTGGGGTGTTAGTTCTTGGGTTCAAGACTAACGTTGTTTTGATGATGATCAATATATTATGTTAGTCTGCTAATCAATCTAGTGTTTTTAATCTCAGTTTATCTTAATGATTATATGTTGATGAGACAAAGCATAATGATTGGAGGATGATACAATGGATATATTAAAGACCTCCAAGAGTGTTGGTGTGCTCAAGCTTGGATGAAGTCATGAAGATCATCTAATGAAGCCAAAGCTTGGAGCATGATGAAGGATGGACATCTAAAGGTGCATTGCCAATGCTTGGAGCTTGATGAAGGGAAGCTCATCAAGAGGTGCCAAAGCTTGGAGATGTTGGGAAGCATCAAGTTATTATGAGCTTGAAGACTTAGACTCTAGGAGATGCAATATGTAATCCATGTAATTTCTATTACTTGCATTTCTCTTTTTGAGTCTAGGATTATTGTAATGCCTTGATAGATGGTCATACTCTCATGCATATGCATTTAACCATATTAGAGAGCCTTAGGATTATCATAGATATTATCCCATTAGGTTCACCATGCCTTAAACTCGTATTGGAGTTTTTTTGGCTCTCCCACAGTTGACTGATGAAGGCACAACATGCGCTTGGATGACTTCCAGGCGCCTGCCTGGCCTTTTACAGCCGACTGGTATGCACAGCTCAAGTCAACATTTTTATTGACTCTTCTTGAGCTTTTCGCCTCAGTCGACTGATGTTCAATTTACAGTTGCATGTGTTTCTACAGTTGCCTGGGAATTGATCTACAGTCGTCTGTGCGCAACTTGCATTTTCTGGGCTTCATCCCAATTTGCAAGTAAGTCGACTGGTGAAGTATTTACAGTCGCTTGTATATTTACAGTCGCCTATGAAATGGTCATCTATCGTCTGAAAGACGTAAGTGCAAAAGTTGCATTTTCTCAACTCCTTTCCATCCCAAGTGACAGTCACCTTCTGAAGGATATTCAGTCGCCTGTCTATTTACAGTCGACTGTGAAATGCTCTACAGTCGTCTATGCGTAACTTGCATTTTCTGCGCTTCATCCCAATTTGCAAGTCAGTCGACTGATGAAGTATTTACAGTCGCATGTCTATTTACAGTCGCCTGTGTAGTCTTCTACAGTTGCCTGTTCTGGCTCAGATTATAGTCGTTGGGAATTTTATAGCCGTTGACCAGTCGACTGTCAGTTGTTCATCAGTCGACTGTCTGTACCGTAAACTGCCAAAATTTAGCCGTTGCAGATTTCTTCCCGTTGGGTTTTTGGTTGGTTTTATGGGCTCTTCTTGGCTTCCTCTATATATGAGATGGCTCAGTTCATTTAGAACTCTTGGAAAATATTGAATATCTTTGTGAATCAATAGCCACTCCTAATCTCTTCCATTCCCTCATTAGAGCTTCAATCTTATGCTATAGCATCTAAGCTCTAGGGAATTTCTCCAAGGGATTTCAATCTCATTCCTTTTCTTGGAGAACATCTTTTCTTCTCTTCAGTTCATACACTCAAGTGAGAAGTGTTAGGATTCATTCCTAGAAGAGAGAAAGATCATCAAGTGCAATCAAAGCCTCATCTCAAGCACTTGAGTTTCACTTGCATGCCTTCTTCTTCACATTGGTAAGATCTTATCAAGGCATAGGTAAGTGTAATTTCGTTTCATCTTTTGTGAAACCCCTAATTCTCTTTGTGAGAATTAGTTACTCTCTTTGTGGGAGTTACTCTCTTTGTGAGAGTTTGGTTCTTTCTGTGTCAGAGAACAAATCCTCTGTGTGAGGTCTCTCTGTATGAGAGTAAGAATTTCTCTGTGTGAGAATCCAAAAATCCTCTGTGTGAGGTATCTCTGTGTGAGATTGTATTCACTTCTCCGTGTGAGAATTATATTGAATATTGGTGTGGCTGGACGTACCCAAGTTTGGGGAACCAGGGTAAAATCCTTGTGTCTGCATTTGTTGTTGTTGAGCACTCTGTTTAATTTCCGCTGCTTATTGTGCTTTAATTTTAGTAACTTTTAATTAAGCACTTTGCTTGACATTATACTATTCACCCCCCCTCTAGAGTGTGTGTGTAGCCCCGCAGGGTCCCTTATACGGGGTAGGCTGTCGGAGATGAAGGAGGGAAGTGAGTGCTAGGGGTTTTTAAGGGGGGGTTTGTGTGCGGCTGGTAGGGTTTTCCTTTGTTGGGTTTTGTAAAGTAGGGGGTGGCTGCGTGAGTTATTACTAGGATTAGGGTTTGTTTTCTTAGGGTAATGTTTGGGTGGATTAATTGTTACGTGAACGAAAAAGAAGGTTGAATTAAAAACAATTATTAGGGAGATTAATAGCTAAAGAAATTAAGGAAAGTTGAACAAAAATAATAATTAAGGAGCGATTAGGGGGATTTAGTAAGAGGAAAAACTTCCTAATTAGCTATAGGTTTTATTAGGAAGTTATTTGAAAGTTTTTTTTTAAAATTTGAAATGAGGTTAAAACTTTTGAATTTGAATTTAATAAATTTATTTCTAATTTTAAAACTTATTAACGTATAACAACAACAACAACAACAACAACAACAACAATATTACACATGGCAATAATAAAGCTTGACTCTAGCATGACTAAAAATATAGGTCGTTACAGAAATAAACAATGTGGCTAACAAACTCCCCCAATCAATATGCAAAAGTGCACAAAATATAAACATGCAAAGCACAAATCATATTGATGGATGTTAGGCAAAAACATACCAAACTATTAATATTGCATAAAAAGGCATAAGGTATATTTTTACATAACCCATTTCTCTCTCCCATTGGCATATCAAAAAGATGGGTAATACCCGAATAGGAAAACCAAGGGCAAGAGAAATAACCATCCCATATGCACAAACATAATGTGAATGACATGCAATGTGACATATGAATGGAAATGCTAATGCTAGCAAGCAAAAGTACCATACTCCCCCATAATCATACAAAACATGCAAAATTGGGAATAATGAATACACTCTCATAAATATGGGTACAAAAAGTAAACATACAAGCATGGTACCCAAGCAATGAATAACAATGTGAGTGAGCTAGTAAGGTGGAAACCAAACAAAAGTGGAGTTTGGTTTCCGTATATAGTCAAATGAAAATTAACACTACGAACCTATGATCTATATACAAATTCCTATCAAGCCTAGAAATATTCTTAGGAATCCACAAAGAAAATGATTTGGGATTCTTAAGAAGATGTTTAGTTGAGGCATGAGTAAGAGGTGAGGATGCACGCTTATGAGGTGGAACATAAACATTGGCGTGCCCCGTGTGTGAAACATGCAATTTAGCATTAGAAGCATTCACACAAGAAATCTTTTTACCATTCATAGGAGCCTATGAAGCATGCAAAGGATTGGCATCAATTCTAGCATGCAAGCAATGATAAGATTTCCTATGAGTAGAAACATCATGCATAGCATTCAAAGAAGAAGCATTCATAACAATATACTTTTGAATAGGCTTATTAATATAGGCCAGACCGGAATACAAATATGCATGATTTCTCTTTGGCTTAGAAATAGAAGTAGATTTTAGGCCAAAAGAGTTGGATGTGACTTTCTCATTAGAATGCTCCACCGCAAAATTTATTTTGGTGCTTATAGGAGAAGAGCTTGGTTTGTTCACCTTCAATGAAGATGATCTCAAAACCTTGTCCGTACTCAATTTGAAATTTTCAATTTGAGGAGACAATAGCTCACATTTCTTCAAAAGAGAATAAATGGTGTCATCCCTCTTGGATATACATGAGCTAAGCTTATAGCATTTTGACTTGAGATCCAATGTCTCATATCTCAAAATGTTGTAATCACAATCCGAGTGCATATTCTCCAATTGGAGTTTGAGAGAAGCATTCTCATCTCTCAAAGCACTTAACTGAGAAAGAAGGTCATCTTTCTCGGTATGCAAAGATTGAAGTTCAACATGATGTGTGGTATACACACACTCTTTCACAGATTTGTGAAAATCACGATCATACTCAATTTGAGCTTTAAGAGAGTTATTGTCCTTACTCAACATGCACACACGTGATCAAGAGCAATCTTTTCTTGATTCAATGCAATGGTTTATGTATCATTACGAGGTTTGGATGATAAAAAAGTGTGTGTGCGTATATCTCTCTCAAGCTTGTTGTTTTTCACTTTGAGAGAGTTATTTTCAACTAATAATGCTTTATAATCATTACTTAAATCACTGCGTTGAAAAACGAGAGATTTACGAGATACCTCACCACCATCGATGCTCTCATTGTGGCAAGATTTCTCTCCACCATACTCTTCATCAAGAAATTCCCATATCTCATTTTTCGTCACGAAATCCATCACTTTCTTTGCAATTTTCGGAGAGAGATCATGGAGCAAAGCATTCCACTCTTGAGCATCCGAAGTAACAAATGACTCCTCTTGCTCATCAAGTCAACGGAACATGTTCTTCCTCCATTTTGAGAAGATTTTGCCTTTGAAGACGGAGGGAGGAAGGGAGAGTGGTTGTTGAGACTACGACATCTTGCTTGCATAAGCCACCAAACCAGGCTCTGATACCAATTGTTAGGACCTAGCGGGGCTACACAATACACTAGATGGGGGTGAATAGTGTAAAGATAAGCAAAGTGCTTAATTAACATTTTTTGAAATTAAAGCACAATAAGCAGTGAAAATTAAAAAGTATGCTCAACAACAACAATCGCAAACACAAAGGATTTTACCCTGGTTCCCCAAACTTGGGTACATCTAGCCATACCAATATTCACTATGATCCTACACAAGGTAGTGAATACAATCTCATAAAGAGATACCTACACAATGGATTTGAATTCTCACAAAGAGAGAACTCCTAACTCTCACAAAGAGAGAACCTAACTCTCACAAAGATAATGCACAACCAACCCACACAATCGTTGAACTCTCACAAAGAGAGAAACTAACTTTCACAAAGAAAGTTAGGGTTTTGAGAAACGAAACAAAACAACACTTACATATGCCTTGATATGATCTTACCAATGTGAAGAAGAAGGCATGCAAGTGAAACACACGTGCTTGAGATGAGGCTTTTATTTAACTTGTTTGATCTTTCGCTCTTCTAGGAATGAACACTAACACTTCTCACTTGAGTGTATGTATGAAGAGAAGAAAGATGTTCTCTAAATAAGGAATGATATTGAAATCCCTTGTAGAAATTTCCTAGAGCTTAGATGTTATAGCATAAGATTGAAGCTCTATGAAGGGAATGGGGGAGGAGTGGCTTGATGAAGAGAATAAATGATATTCAAAGAATTCCAAGAATTCTAAATGAACTAAACCATATCCAATATATAGGAAGCCAAGAAAACCCTTAAAACCCATGCAAAAAGCCAAAACAAACAAATTTACAATGGCTCTATCTTGGCAGAAAACGGCTTGGACATGCGCCTGATGAACAACGGACATGCATTATTCCCAACGACTATAATCTATGCCAGGACAGGCGACTGTAGAAGACTACACAGGTGCATGTACACTGTACAGACGCCTGAAAATACTTCAGCAGGTGATTGTCAGGAGGGATGGAAAGGAGCAAAGAATTGACAACGTTCGCACTTGTGCATTCAGACGACTGATGAACAAAGTCCACGTGCCTGGAGAAAGACAGGCGACTGAAAACTCTATATCAGTCGACTATCACACGAGATGGATTGGTGCTCAAGTTTGAATGGCTACGCACATTGGCACTCAGGCGACTTCTGAACAATTGTCAGGAGCTTGATGGTTGACAGGCGCCCGTCTTCTGTTCTTTAGTCGCCTGCACCAAAAGCTCAAGAAAGATTCAAGAAATTGTTGACTTGAGCTGTGCATAACAGTCTCCTGTAGAAGGCTGGTCAGGCACTGGAGATCATCCAGTCACATGTCCTGCCTTCAGCAGGCGCCTGTTGGAAGGCCAAAAACTCTAATTGAGTTATTTGGCTTGGAGAACCTATTGGATTGGATTCTATGAAGATCCTAAGGTTTACTAAGATGGTTAATACATATGTATGAATGAGTAGACCATCTAATCAAGGCATTACAAATTCTTAGACTCAAAAAGAGAAAAGCAAGTAATGGAACTTATATGGATTATATTTTTCTTCTCCGAGAGTCTAAGTCTTCAAGGTCTTGATGCCTTGAAGCTGCCCATCATCTTCCAAGCTTTGGAACCACTTGATGAGCTTCCCTTCATCAAGTTCCAAGCTTTGGCAAAGCTCCTCATGATGTCCATCCACATGCTCCAAGTTTTGGCATCATTAGATGATCTTCATGACTTTATCCAAGCTTGAGCAGTGCATCACTCTTGGATGTCTTTAACATATCCATTGCATCATCCTTCAAGCAGTATACTTTGTCTCATCAACATATAATCATTAAGATAAACTGAGACTAAAACATAAGATTGATTAGCACACTAACATAATGTATTGACCATCATCAAAACAACGTTAGTCTTGAACACAAGAACTAACAATTGCATCCTAAAGAAAAAACCCCAAACCCCGATTATTTACAAGTTTACCATTTCTTTTTCATGCACCTGAATAAATCTCCATCTGTAGTGCTGACGTGAAGACCTAAAGACCTGAATAGGTGATGAGCTTACCCGAACACCTAAAGAGGTTACTTGACTTGCAAATATGAAGAGCAGAAGACCTATAGACATGAAGAGCTTACCAGAAGACATGAAGAGCTTACCAAACTAGAAGACCTGACGATCTAACTGGAAGTCCTGAAGATCTAATTGGAAGACCTAAAGAAGACCTAAATAACTTACCTGAAGACCTGAAGAGCTGACATGACTAGAAAACCTGAAGAGGAGTCCTGAGTGGTTGACCGAAAAACCTGATTGGAATGCCAGAAGACATGAGAGATGACTTGACATGAAGACCTAAAGACCTGAAGACCTAAACAACAGACGAGCTTACCGGAAGATCCGAAGAGCTGACCTAACTGTAATAACTTCAGACCAAACTGGACTGACTTTTTTCACGTTAAACTCCCCCATGTTTTTTGCACTAAACCACATGCTTTTCCTCCTTTTACCCCAGAAGATACACACACACACACACTCAATATTCTCTCTCTCTCTTTCAATTGCGAGCAAGCCCGACATCATGTGTGTGGGTTTTTTCTTGGGTCACCGTGTATAATGTGTTACATTAAATAAATACCTATTATACAATTCAGGGAGCTTGATGTGACATTTGTTATAAGTGGCATCCAAAGAGGGATGCCACATGTGATGCCACATTCCCCCCAAAAGAAAAACCCCCATAAACCCCGTTATTTACATGTTTACCGTTGCCTCTTCATGAACCCTTATAACACTCAATCTGTAGAGATGACCTAATGAACTGAATAGTTGAAGAGCTTACCTGAAGATATGAAGAGTTGACCTTACTTGAAGACATGAAGAGCTGACCTAACTGGAAAACCTAAATACCTGACTGGAAGACGGACTGGGAGATCAGAAAAGTTAACTGAAGACCTGAAGTCCCGCATAGCTGAAGGGCTTACCTAAATGCCTGAGGAGCAGTCCTGACTTGAAGACATGAAGTGCTGACCTGACTTGAAGACCAGAAGACTTGACTGGAAAACAGACATGGACATCAGAAGAGCTGACCTGAATAGCTGAAGACTTGAATATCTGAATAGCTTACCCGAATACCTAAAATGCTGACCGGACTTGAAGACCTGAAGAGCTGACCGAACTTAAAGTCCTGAAGACCTGACTGGAAGACCTGAGGAGCAGGACCTGACTTGAAGATTTGAGGAATTGAATGGAAGACCTGACTGGTTGACCTTAAGATCGGACTAGAAGACCTGAAGACATCCTATGTGGCATACAAATAGGGATTCTACATAGGATGCCACATCGCCCTCAAAAGAAGAACCCCCAACCCCATTATTTACATGTTTGCCATTGCCTTTTCATGAACCAAAATAACCCACTACAAATAGGGTTGTCGCATGGGTTGCCACATTACCTCCCAAAGGGAAAATCCCAAATCCTTGTTATTTACATGTTTCCCATTGCCTTTTCATGCACACGAATAACCCGCCATCTGCAGAGCTGACATAAAGACCTTAAGACCTGAAGAGCTGTCCTGAGATGAAGACCTGAATAGTTGACGAGATAGGGAAACCTGAAGAGCTGACCTGACTAGAAGAACATAAGAACTGACCGGAAGACCTGAAGACTTGAAAAGCTTACTTGATAGGAAGACCTAAAGACCTGACTGGAAGACCTGAAGACTTGACTGAAAGACCAGGAGACAAGAAGAACTGACCTAACTGGAAGACATGAAGACCTGACTGGAAGACCAGAAGAAAAGACCTAAGTGGTAGAACCAAAAGCCTGAGTGGAAGGCCTTATGACCTGAAGAGATAACTTGACTTGAATACAAGAAGTCATGAACACCTAAAGACATGCCGAACTTATCAGAAGGCCTGAAGAGCTAACCTAACTGTAATACCTTTAAACCTGACTGGATTGACTTTTTTCACTTTGAAAGACCACTTTTTTCAATTAACCGCCTAATTTTCCTCCTTTTAACCCAGATGATACCCACACACACACTCACAATTCACTCTCTCTTTCATTTGCGAGCAGGCCCCCCACATCATATATGTGGGGTTTTTCTTGGGTCACTGTGCACTGTGTGATACATTAAATAAATATCTATTATACCATTGAGGGAGGTTAATGTGACGGTTTTCCTATGTGACATCCAAGAGGGATGCCACATGTGATGCCACATCACCCCCTCAATGAAAACCCCCCAATAAACTCCATTATTTACATGTTTACCATTGCATTTTCATGAACTCAAACAACCCTCAACGTGCATAGCTGACCTGAAGACCTGAAGACCTGAAGAGCTTACCAAAAGATATGAAGAGCTTGTAGGATCTGAAACTATAGAGTAAAACACTAGGGGGTGAATTATAAAACTTAGTAAGGAATTTATGCCAAATTAAATAACCCTTATGCAACATAGGTGCGGAATAGATAAAGAGAGCAACAATATAAGAATCCAAACACAAAAAAGAGATATATCCTGGTTCGGATTCACAGAGTCTCCCCCACTCCCTTCAATCCTACTCCAGTAACACACTAGCTCCCCGCTAGTGATTAGTGTTACCACTAATGCCCACTCGCCAAACTTGACAAGTGCAAATTGATACAACTTACTTTCACTTCCCACACACCGGGAATGAACTACTCTCATAACTGAGAGGCACCTTTCTTCCACTTCCCACAAACCGGGAATGGACTTCTCTCAAACCCGAGAGGAAACTTCTCTTCTACTTCCCACAAACCAGGAATTAACTTCTCTCAACCCAATAGGAACTTCTCAAATAACAAGAGAGAAATGAAACGAAATATGACACAACTTCCCAACCTATGCCTTGAATAATACTCTTAAGAATGAGGCAATAGAGTGTGCGATATGTGCTCTAAATGATGAGCGTAAGAGCACTTATTAACTTGTCTCAAGATGTGTAGCAATGAATGCTTGAAGCTAATCTTGAAAGCTTTGGAGACAAGTTGAACTTTAGAGCTTGAGCTTGATTTGCTTTGAATGCTCTAGATGAGAAGTTAATGACTTTTGATCACTTGCGAGTGTAATGAATGAAGTCATAGATTCTTAGCTAACTCCTCAAGTCAAGCCATTAAAGCCCTATTTATACGCCATGGAAATATGCTCAAAAACAGCTAAAGAGCCCAAGCATTTAATTCTTTAAACGACTATAAACGGGCTGAAATCCTAGTCATCAGTTGCCTGATGAAGGCCACAAGTCGGCTGTTGTACTGTTTCGACTGGGCATTAAATGCAGTGTAACGGACGTATACCAGACGTCTGATGAAGACTTCCCAGATGTCTGGTCCACTGTTCAGTCGTCTAGCACCATGCCATCAGATGTCTGATTAAATAAACAATGAGCAATACTTAGTTACTGAGAAAGTAGATCCGACTGCCCAGGTGTCTGATGTTCATCATCCAGACGTCTGGTCAATTGTTCAGACGTCTGGTAATACAACTTCAGACGCCTAGAACCGACCGACCACAGAAAATGAGTACTGGAAATTTAGGAATGAATTTCCCAGACGTCTGATGTATATCATCTAGACATCTGTTTTCTGTCAGTCGTCAATGGCTGAGTTACTGTTTCTACGACTAGAATTAAACATACGTCTGATGTTCACTATTCAGGCGTCTGACGAATTTTTCAGACATCTGAAATTAGAACTTCAGACATCTGTTCCAACAAAGGTTTTGGAGAACTATATGCATATGATGGCATCTAGAGGCCAAGTACCAGGCGCTCGTTGAAGGCTGAAAAACTCTTCTTTGAGTTTATGCAAGTTCTAACACTATGATACTGAATGATATATGATCTAAAGTAAATCATGAGTGTTGTGAGTGATATTCTAACGAGTTTATTTAAGGCTTAACATGCTTATTTAATTAAGAAGTAAAGTAAGGAAGATTTACACATTAATCTGCTTCACTTCGTATTGAATGCCCTGAAGACTTCCATTGAGCTTGTGAAGTCCAATCGCTTTGATTTCCTTGATATCAATCCTTGATAGCTATTTGAGCTTGTTGAGTTTAACTCCTTGATTTCCTTTGATCATCTCTTGATTCTCATGCTTCATTGATTGATGTCCAAGCATCAATACTTTGAGTCATCATCTTCAACTGATGTGACTTGGTCCATACTGATGATGCTCTACAAAACATGTGGATTAGTCACAATTGATTATGTTTGTTTATCATCAAAATCACATTGGAAGAACCAATATTCAATATTCTTCCCCTTTTTTATGATGACAAACAATCATAACTATAATCAATAATTGAGCTCAAAATATGAACTTACTTACCCCCCTGCATTAAAGCCAAACATTTTAGTCCAAATATGTAAATAATGAATCATCAATGCAACCAATTGATATGTGTTTCGCTTGAATTGAATTTGTCAAATCCTTCAACATATGAATATGGTTATACAGATGAAGAGTAAGTTGAAGCATGATTTTTGGAGATCAAGTCAATCAATTATAGTTGATACTCATTTTAAGAATAACTCCACCTGAATCATATAACCATATCAACAATGGGATTCATGGAGTTAGGTAAGTGAATATATCATAATCCCCTTCTCTCCCATATCCAATATATCATATGGTTATGCCTTTCTCTCCCCCTTTGTCATAACCCAAAAAGAGTGGGGAGGGAGCAACAACAACAATCAAGTGAATGAAGGTGTTGTTATCTATCCATTCATATATGCTTGTCTCATAAGGTCTCAATAATATTCATCATTCAAGTGTGAAATGAATATTTAGATTAACTCCACTTGAATCATGGAGTCATAGGGTTAATTGAGTCTTAAAACAATCAGTAATCATGGAGCAAATGACGTGCCCCAGTTTGCTAGCCGCAAATGGCCGAGGGACCCGCGTGAGGGTTTAGATATTTGTAACCGCAAGCGCACGGTGTTGTAGTGTGGCTTGGGGGTCGAACACAGGGAGGCTAGGATGTGCTTGTGTCAAAGAGGACCGAAATCACCCCGTGGGCGAGCTAGCCCGGATCGGTTGATGGGTTGTCACGGGAAAGGAATGCAAGGTATGAACAATAAGAAAATAAACCCGGGACTTTGGTTTCCACTCCAACGAGCGACTCTCGCTGATACGGCCTACGGGTAGGATGGCGATCGGAATTAGGGTCTAATGGTGAGACGTTGCCTCTGAAAGTGGTACCGGCATCCCATGGGCCCGATATTCCGGTCGGTGCCCAGGATGATACACCGGACTTCCCGGGTTCGATCAGTGGGCACTCCAGTGTCCATTAACACTGATCGATCCCGGGAGCACTAAGCTCGCAACGATAACTCCCAACGTCTCATCCTGCCGCTCCCGCGCGCTAGGATTCGGCGTCTACGCTAAGGGCGTGAGCTATGGCTAGGGAGTCAACCGCCAAGTTTATTCCCCCTTGGCCCAACGGTCAAAGGCGGTCTTTTTCCCGCCGATGACAATAAAACACCCCGCGTAACCGTTAGATTCCTAATCCCTATCGATTTCCTAACCCTATGGATGCATCGGGAAGAGCCCCCGAAGGGGTTTCCACCAAAATCCCAGATTTGGGAACTACTCACAAATATTCATTAAAAAGCGATCTAAACGAAAATGAACCGTTAAAATCATAATCAGACGATAGGAATGCGAAGGTAGTAGAGCAATTAAGATAATACTAAAGTTTAAGAAAGATCCGAAAACTTACAATAGAAAAGTAATTACAGCCGTCACAAATAGGGGAAAACAGTAAAAACTAACAGCCCCCCGTTTCTGGAACCCTAGGGGTCCTATTTATAGGATCTCGTATCACCCGATCGGTTGACAAGTCAACCGATCGGGTGATCCGTTACAAATAATAAACAGAAAACGGCGGAGTTTCACCCGGTCATATGAACCGGTCGGTTGAGTTCTTGGGGTGACCGGTTGGATCTTGGCGCCATCGGGTGAAGGGGTCGGTTGGGTGCCCGTGTCTCGGCTCCTCAGCATCAGCTACAGATGAACCGATCGGGTGAGAGTCACCCGATCGGTTGGAATTTGGCTTGAAAAGACAGACAATCGGCCCCGTTGAACCGGCCTGTGAACCGGTCGGGTGACATCCACTTGAGCTCCAGCTGAGACCGGGTGGTGCACGCGTGCATCACCCGATCGGTTGGAGATGACCAACCGACCGGGTGAGGGCCTAAAAGATGTAATCTTCGTCGTTTGACCCCCTGGATCATGCGTGACTCCTCCCGTTGCTCCGGGACACATGATATCATCGTTTTGCGTCCCAAATGCGGGCAATCTCCTGCAAACATGGAGAAACAAAGAAAAGTGAAAGAAAACGAGAAAACACGAGAAAACGAATAAAAGACGGCGGAAAATACAGAGAAACACGAAAGAAAACGTGCGTGAATATATGAAATATATACGCACGTCAAAATCCCCCAAGCTGAACTCTTCCTCGTCCTCGAGGAAGACGAGTGAGAGTAGGAGCTCGGATGGAGAAAATAGAGAGGAAGAAAGAAAAAGAGAAAACAAAAATCCTAGATCGCCCGTCAGAGCCAGCAAAATCAAACACAACACACTAAGCAAGCAAACACAAAAATCACATCACTAAACCAAGGAATACGAGTCCCGACAAGTGTCGTGGGCCCACGCGGTGAAGCGCGTGTGAGTGCGGTCGTGTGCTAGCAAATGGTGTCGCTTTCTACAATGTGCTATAAGCTCATATACGCAAATCCAAGAAATGACCCAAATACCGATTCGAATTTAAAATTGCGGTGAATATTAGTTCAAGCATGCATGAGAAGAGTATAAGAATAGAAGCGTATCATGCATCGGGAACTCCACAACTAGGGTTAAGAAAATCACACCACTATAGCCTAGATACTAGCTAAAAAGTTCCCAAGCCAAGTGTTTTCGAAAACGATGGGGGTTGAGATGATGTGGAGTAGAACACTCGGTGCAAATTCTCGCCTTCCCTTTATTCTCGGTAAGTAGGAAAAAATATTCACACGAGAATTTTTTTTTGGTTTTGGGCATTTGTATTTTTTTTTTTGGATTTTGGGCTATACAAAATTTTTCTTTTCTTTTCTTTTTGGGTTTTTCTTTTCTTTTCTCTTTTTTTTGATTTTTGGGTTTTTGGCTATACACATGTGTACTCTCCCAAGTGGGAGAACGGTACACGACGAGGGGATTTGCACCAAGTAAAACAAAAAAGAAGTCGGAATCTAAACACTTGGGCAAAGGAAACTATTCTCGCTAAATAGAGCATGGGCTAAATGGGTTATCCTAGTCCTTAATTGTGGAATCCCGACACATGCGAAATGAAGTACACGATATATATATATATAGCAAGCAGAAGCAGACAGGGAAAATAAATACCGCATATTCAAATCGAAGCATGATAACCTAGGGGTCATTCCTGGACAGGTATATAAAGTAAAATCACAAAGTAGAAGCACACCAAACAGCCAGGCACGACGCACGACTCACAAAAAGCTAAGTGGACCCACGATGCATGAAATACAAGAGGACCCGATATCCTAGGGTTAGTGAATGTGATTATCGATGCCATGCTAGGTGTGTGTGATTTTGTGGCGATTCATCATAGGGTTCATCTCTAGGAGAAAGAGATAAACAGAAGAGAAGAGAAAAAAGAAAAAGGATAAAAAACACGATGAAAACGACACAAAAACGAAAAAGAAAGACTCAAATGGCGCACACAGTGCGACTCCCCCAAGTTGAAGCTTGCATTGCCCTCAATGCAATATGAGTGAGTACGGGAGGGCAATGAAGATGGGGGGGAATACGCACCGACACAAAAAGAAATGAGAACGAGGAAAACACAGAGATGAAACTGAAAATAAAGAAAAATCAAAATCAAACCACACGACACAAAAAGAGAAATAAAACCACACGACACGACACTCAAAAGGGGAAAAACAAGCACACACACAAAAATGAGAAAAAAAAACAAAACACGACAACACACCAAAATAGACGTCCCCCAAGCTAGACATGACAGTGCTAGCGAATAAAATGTGATCGTTAAATGCAGAAATATGCAAGGGGGAGTCAAAAACAAACAAGGTGAAATCAAAAATCAGGAGAAGGTGAATCCTCGCCCTCCTCGGAAGAGGGTGTGGCTGGGTGGTCGGGGGAGGCTGGGGGTGTGCGGAGAAGTGGGGAACGAGGTGGAGGAATAGGTGCAGTGGTGGTGTGAACGATGGGAGGAGTGTCGGTGGAGGTGGGTGGTGGTGGTAGGACGGCGATCAAGGCGGTGGTGAAAGGAATAGAAATAGGGGAAGAAGATGTGGTGGTGACGGTAGTGGGTGGTGGTGGGAGAGATTTGGAGCACACCGGCAACTTCCTCCGACGCACATATGAAGTGATGGAGGAGGAGGGAGGAGGTAGCGTGTGTGCGATGGAAGTGGTCGGGAGGGGGGAAGTGGATACCGGGATGGGAATAGATGAGGGAGGAGAAGAATGTGGTGAGGGAGGTGATGGATGTGGGGATGTGTGGGAGGGTGGAGGAGAAGATCGTCGAGGTGGTGAAGGTGGAGGTGGACCGTGGATGTGAGTGAGAAGGCGAAGAATGGCGGCCACGTTCCTCTCAAGTGCGAGGAAACATGGGTGAGTGAGAAAGGAGGACGGTGATGGGTCCGAGGAGGCAGAGGACATGGCGAGATCACGGAGGGCAGCGACCTCCCTTTCAAGACCAAGACGGGCAGAGACCTGGTGACGACCAAAGGATGTGGACTGACGTGAGGCAGAAGTGGTGCCGGCAGGTAAGGTGGAAGTGGTGCCGGCGGCGGTGGTCATGCCGGCACAGGAGACAAGGCCAGAAATGGCCGCTAATAGGTGCTCAGAAGTGATGGGGCCCGGAACAGAAACAGGACGACTCGGGCCAGCCCCCATATCTCCCCGAGACGCAGGGATATCCTGCTCGCCTAAGTGGGCGGCAGGGGACGGTGGTCTGCGTGCGTCCGCGGGAAGGAAAGGAAGGTGCAACCCCGCTAGGAAGTTCGGATCGGGTGGGAAGGTCCAATCTCCCACTAGAGCTATGGTCATGCGAGCGGGGTTGGGGAGAATGGTGTAAGGGGCTGGGGGTGGCCATAATTGAAGATGAAGCGGCCATCGGAGTGGGGTTTAATCATGTGAATGTGCCGCAGGACATCAATATCTAGCTGTGAGGGTCCTGCGGCAGTGGGAAGAATATCGGGGATGGGAATATTAAATTGGGGGTAAGAACAAATGATAGTAATGATGCCCCCACAACAAAACTTCCCCTTACCGGCCCGGCCGATCTCGAGAAGCTTGTAAACAAGCCAATCGCCGCCATGGATGGGGATGGTAGGGGCCCTAAAGCTAATCCCATCATCGTCCCGAACAAAAGGGAAAGTCATGGCCCAGAGGATAAAAAGATCAGGGATAGTCACGGTGCTGGACTCGTCCCTGGGAAAAAATGCAGATGATATGATCCTATGGGCCAAACGAAATACGGGGTGGATGATGGAGGAGGCCTTGGCCCTACCTCGGGGATAGCTATGGAGCAGTGTGAGGCGGAACCAGAATTGATCGACGTCAAACTCGGGCGTGTACCCGTAGTGTCGGATGGAGTCATCCCCAAGATTGGGAAAACCAAATATATCGTTAATGGTATTCAGATTGGTGGTGACACTCTTGTTACGCACCCGGAATTTTATGATCGACCCGGACTCCCAAACAAGTGTAGAGAGAAATTCAAGGGTGAGTGACGGGTAGGATAAGGCAGAGGCATTAAGAAAGGCCAACCAACCTAAGTTAGCGAAAAGAGATTCGACCTCGGTGAAGACACCGAGATCGACTAGTGACTGTGTGTGCGGGAACTTAGTTGATTGATGCCCCCGAGCATCGAGCCTACGATAAAAATCCTTGTGTTCCTGGTTCCTAAAGATATACCCATGCGGGCCCAGCATTGGGTCCACAGGGGGGATAACAGGCGCGGGAGGGCCTAGTGTCAATGCTCGTGCGTGGGGAGGGGGACGTATTTGTTTTCGTCTCTTTCGAGATGGTTCCTCCTCCCGCAAAATCCCCTTCCCCTTGTCTTTATCCTTAGCCATGCGTGAGTGTGTGTGTGAATGAGTGCAAAAAGCAATGAATGCACACTAACACAAGCAAACTGAGCAAGCAAAATATATAGGGAAAAAATAGAAATATGAGCGTAGGAGCGAGTGTACCCAATCAAAATGGCGAAGCTTGCTCGTAGATTACCCCACGCCGTGCAATGAGAGAAGCGTGGAGCCGCGGCGACCTCTTTCAGCAAGAATTTTCGAAATAGGCGTTGTTTGGGGGGAATTAGGTCAGAAATTCGAAATGAAGGGGGGAGAGAGTGAAAATGATGGAGAGATTGGTGGAGGAGATGGAGAGAGGGAGTATTGGAGGAGTGGAGGACGTGGGGAGGAGGAATCGGGCCGTTGGGGAGGAGAAGCAGGCGAAACGACGACGATTCGAGCGATCGGGCGAGGTGGAATGCGAACGGGTGAGGGTGGGGTATTTATAGGGTTTAAGTCGAACCGATCGGGTGACTTGTCACCCGATCGGTTGACTATTAGGTCGAAAATTCTTACCGAAGAAGTGCTACAGGCGAACCGATCGGTTGACTTGTCAACCGATCGGTTGGCCGCTCCACTCATTTTCCCAAGAACTGTGGGGTTCTCACCCGGTCTCTTCAACCGATCGCGCTCTAACTCAACCGATCGGTTGATATTTCCCAAAAATTTCCTGAGAATTCTCCCCAGATCACCCGGTCTGTCACACGGTCTCTCCATTCTTCACCCGATCGGTTCATTTGGGGACAGATGCGGCTTGTATCTGATACATCTCAACCGATCGGTTGAGTTATCAACCGATCGGTTGGGGCCTTGTTTCCTGCAAAAACCAACAGATTGTCTAAGTCCCCGAACGGATGTTCTTGCGGCTGATTTTATTTATAAAAATAGATAAAATAAAGTCAAAAATAACACTAAAAAGTGGGGCAAAAGTTTAGAGCATGGGTTGCCTCCCATGAAGCGCACTTGTTTAACGTCGTTGGCTCGACGCCCGCAAGTGATGTTCACGGTGGTTGATACGGGTGATGCCCGAAGTTCGGCATCTCTTCTTCATCGGAGCTTACGGCCTTTGGAGTAGTCAGCGGCTGGAGAAAGATTTGCTCGACTACCCTCTCCTTATTTTTGGGATCCGGGGGCTTCTCCTTCGTATTGGCATTTACCGCCATCTTCTTAAGGATCCGGACCTCGTCTATGGTGAGGTCCATGGGTTCTTTCCCCGTTTTCCTCGCAGGAGGAGCCTTGGGGAACCCGGGAGGGATCGTACGTGATGCATTCGCTTTCCCAGCAGCATCATCGTTCTTGGGGCCGTCTTGGTCTTCTGAGTCCCCCAAGTTATTGGGGGGATTTCTTAAGAGAATCTCCCAGGAGCTCTCTTCAGCAGCTTTATCTTCTTCCACCTCCAGAAAATTACACCGAGGGTCATCTGGGGGATCGGGGTACTTCATGGACAACCCCAGATCAAATTCAACCTTTTCTCCGTTGACGTTTAGCGAAAGTTTTCCATTCTTCACATCAATCAAAACGCCGGCAGTGGCCATGAAAGGACATCCCAGGATGATGGGGGTGTGTGCGTCTTCAGGCATGTCCATGACAACGAAGTCCACTGGCACATGCACCCCTTTTACATTGACGGGGAGGTCATCCACAATCCCCATCGGATATTTGACCGACCGGTCAGTAAGTTGTAGGGTCATACCGGTGGGCTCCAAATCACCCATTCCTATCCTCTTATACATCGATAAGGGCATCAAACTGACACTCGTTCCGAGATCGACGAGTGCACGATGAATCTTTACTGCCCTGATCGTGCAAGGGATTGAGAAGCTCCCCGGGTCTTTAAGTTTCGGCGGATTTGCCCTCTGGATGAGAGCGCTACACTCCGCCGTCAACACTACTTTCTCCTTTCTAGACCCTCTCGTCACCAAATCCTTCAGGAATTTCGCATAGGAGGGGATTGTTTCGATTTCTTCCAGGAAGGGGATTTGCAAGCTCAGATCCTTGACCATGGCGAAGAACTTGCCATATTTCTCATCGATTTTGGCCTGAGCTAACCGTTGTGGAAAAGGCACAACGGGTTTGAACACTTTCAGGCTCCCTTCTGATCACTCCTTATTTTACACCTTTTTTCTGCATGTTTGCATGCCATTTAGATCGCCCAAATCATGTTTTTCACGATATATCGACGATATTGCGATGCTTTTCACGATTTGTTGTTTTTGTCGCATTTCAGGTGATTTGGCGCGATTTGGAGTGATCTCGAGATGCGCTTACTCTAGACGGTCACCGACGACTTCCCCGTGGGGTATTTTGCTGTTGGAGAGGAGCGGAAGAAGAATGGACGTCGCAGGAGCGACGAGGAGGCCAAAATAAGCAGATTGGGCATTTTTTGTGTTCCACTCGGCCGAGTGGAGGAGCCACTTGGCCGACCAGTGAGACACTGCTCGGCCGACCAGAACAGACACGAGTTATGCGTGCACTCGGCCGAGCACTAAAGACCACATCGGCCGAGTGACGACATCACGTCCGCCCGAGTGGCGCCCAGACGAAGCCCTTCCAAAACATCCAAGTTACTGTTTTTCGGCTGCCTAAACTTCAGAAGACCCACTCGGCCGAGTGGATAATCCCGACCGCCCGAGTACTATGAAGCCATCGGCCGAGTGACGACAACTCACTCGGCCGAGCCGCCCCCGAAGTAGAGACCCCTGAAAGCCCCGACTTACTGGAAAATTACAGGGTTTTCACTCGGCCGGGCGACTTTTGTCACTCGGCCGAGTGCGATGCGCTGCCTGTAGCGAAAACTGCGGAAAACAGGCTGTGCAGGGGTATTTTGGTCACAGTTTTTGGACGATTTTGAGGGCTATTTAAATCCTGTTTTTACCCTAGTTTAGGGAGCCTCTCTCTTAGATTTTTTGCAGCTTTTTAGATTAGTTTTTAGCTTTATTCTTGTGATTGGAAAGGAGACAAAGATTGGAATTTTGTTGGATTAATTGAAGAACTCCATTGGTTTGCATCTCTTTTCCTTAAAAATTCTATTTTTATTGCTTATCTCAATATTGTGATGAATTCCATTGCTTATTTCAACGATTATTTTTGTTATCTTACTATGATTTGTGAGTAGTCTCCACGTCTTGGGGCGTGGGGATGACCCCTACAAGCCCATTTTCATATTTGTGATAAATTGGTAGAAATTGTGCTAGAATTGTTATTAGAGATTAGATTGGGATCAATTTACTACGGATGGCTAGGTATTCATATCAATTGGGATTTGCAAGAGATTGGATCCCAATTTGATAGGAAACCCTAGAAATCCGAATTGGGTTGGAGTCGGATTTTCGAAGCATCGATTTGCAAGAGATTGGACCGATACTAGGATTTCCGGTTGCAATTCCATGCCGATACTCGTTTGCAAGAGATTGGGCGGGTAGGAACTATCCCAATCTAGGTCGTGGACCGAGTTTGCAAGAGATTGGGCTCGGTGCGCGATTGGACGATGATGTTGATCCTAATGCTAGCTTTCCTAGGCTAGGGTTTGCAAGAGATTGTACCCAAACCTAGGATAGCTATAGACCGGCAACAGCGCGAGAGCGTGAGCTTGGTTCTACATTCAGTTGCAACTAGTTCATCCAAATTCTCATTCAAGCAATTTTGATACCGATAAACCGCATTTATGAAATACGGTGAGTAGCGGGGATTCCCCATTCCCTAGACGTTCTTTATTTGATTTGATATTTCCGCATTTTTGTCTGACGATTGTGACAGGATCGCCAAAGGCAAATTTCTCTCTTAAATAGCCAGGTTGATTGGAACAAGCACGGTCATTCGTCCTCCCTGTGTTCGATAACCCGCTTGCCGCTATACCGTGCGCTTGCGGTAAAACTACAACCGTTCTTTGGGTCACATTCCGGAGCGATCACCTTCCTCGTTCTTCTTATTCTCTTCTTCAGAGACTCCCTCCGGAGTCGTAGGATTTGGTGACGAAGCACCGGCGTCGTTTGATTTTTCGATCGGTCGCTCGACGACCAACGGTGCTTCCGGTCTATTAGGGGGCACTCTAGTAGGGATTTGTGTCCCGCTTCTCAGGAAGATTGCGGACACATTTGCGTGCTCGTGCACGAGTGCCGACGTTTGGGTTGCTCCCCTCGGGTTCACCTCAGGTTGTGGCGGCAATTGGTTTTGTGACCTTGAAAGGGTCGCCACTTGTAACCCCAGCTGGGTTACTTGGTCCGTGAGGGCCCGCTGACCCATTTCCAGCTTTTGATTGATCTTCTCCTGGTTGGTTATATATTGAGTCAAGAGAGACTCAACCGGAGAGACGGCCCTCTGTTGGCCATACTGCTGCTGCTGCTGGATTGGCTGCTGATTCCTGGGGGCGTAATATTGTTGATGAGGTTGCTGCTGATATTGTTGCTGCTGAATCTGACTCTGCTGTGGCCTAGTCGGTTGATATGTTTGTTGCTGCGGCTGCTGAGGCGGCGAGGGCTGGAATGGTGCCCGGTAACCAAAGTTAGGGTGGTTCCGGTTGTTTGGAGAGTAGGCCGGGTTGGAATTGGTTCTTAGTGGATACGGCGCATTTCCCGTGGGGTTGTAAAATAGTGCGCTCGCCTGATCCAACGGTGGTGAGACGTCACCACCGTCGAATTCCCCCAAAACTTCGGATTCTACCGCAGCAATCTGTTGTGTACCGGCCCCACCGGCTCCTACCATTAGTGCGGAGATCTGGGTCGAAAGCAAGTCGAACTTGCTTGAAAGTTTGTCGACGTCCTCGACTCTGTGTATACCCCCAGACCTGGGTGTGGCTCTCTCGTCACACCACCACTCATTGTTGGATGCCATATTTTCTAGAATATGTCCGGCATCTTCCTCGCTCCTTGACATGAAGGAACCCCCAGCCGCGGCGTCCATAGAAGATTTTAGGTCATCCCTCAGCCCATTGTAGAACAGATTAATAATCTGCTACTTCGGAAGCTCATGGTGAGGGCATCTTCTCTGCATCTCCTTGTATCTCGTCTAAGCTTCATGCAAGGACTCGTGGCTGGCCTGGGAGAAGGAGGAGATCTCACTCCTCAACTTCATGGTCTTCCCCGGAGGAAAGAACTTCGTCAGAAAAGCGTTGGAGAGCTTCTCCCAGGTATTGAAAGTGTTGGGGTCCTTCCCCCTAAGCCATTGCTTGGCTTTGTCTCGCAACGAGAAGGGGAACAGCTTCAGACGGATTGCCTCAGTCGTGACACCATTAATCCGAAAGGTGTCACATTTCTCCAAGAAGGAGTCTAGATGCTCGATCGAGCTCTCCATGGGTGCACCCGAAAACTGATCCTGCTGGATCCATGTCACCAAAGACGTCTTTAGCTCGAAGCTTTGGGCCGTAATAGCTGGAGGACGGATGGCGGAAGTGGACTCGATAGATGGCATCGAGTACTCTAACAGGGACTTGCGAGGCGGGGTGTTCTCCTCCATGGCTTCAGGATCCTCTCTTCTTCGCTTCTCGGTGGCCAAACGCCTAAGGGTGGCGTTAATCTCTGGATCAACGGGGATCAAGTCGTCGAGACTTCTTGAACTCCTGCGCATGAAAAACAACAAACACCCGTGAAGCGACAAGTGGGAGAGAGACATATAAGATAAGAAATAAAAAGAAGAAAATAAAAAGGAAAAAGAAGAATGCGAAAATTATCGCGAGGTAGGGATAAGAGCTAGACACTAGGGTTCAAGAGATCCTAAAATAACAAGCACGTTGCCTCCCCGGCAACGGCACCATAAACTTGACGTGCCCCCGGTTTGCTAGCCGCAAATGGCCGGGGGACCCGCGTGAGGGTTTAGATATTTGTAACCGCAAGCGTACGGTGTTGTAGTGTGGCTTGGGGGGTCGAACACAGGGAGGCTAGGATGTGCTTGTGTCAAAGAGGACCGAAATCACCCCGTGGGCGAGCTAGCCCGGATCGGTTGATGGGTTGTCACGGGAAAGGAATGCAAGGTATGAACAATAAGAAAATAAACCCGGGACTTTGGTTTCCACTCCAACGAGCGACTCTCGTCGATACGGCCTACGGGTAGGATGGCGATCGGAATTAGGGTCTAATGGTGAGACGTTGCCTCTGAAAGTGGTACCGGCATCCCATGGGCCCGATATTCCGGTCGGTGCCCAGGATGATACACCGGACTTCCCGGGTTCGATCAGTGGGCACTCCCGTGTCCATTAACACTGATCGATCCCGGGAGCACTAAGCTCGCAACGATAACTCCCAACGTCTCATCCTGTCGCTCCCGCGCGCTAGGATTCGGCGTCTACGCTAAGGGCGTGAGCTATGGCTAGGGAGTCAATCGCCAAGTTTATTCCCCCTTGGCCCAACGGTCAAAGGCGGTCTTTTTCCCGCCGATGACAATAAAACACCCCGCGTAACCGTTAGATTCCTAATCCCTATCGATTTCCTAACCCTATGGATGCATCAGGAAGAGCCCCCGAAGGGGTTTCCGCCAAAATCCCAGATTTGGGAACTACTCACAAATATTCATTAAAAGCGATCTAAACGAAAATGAACCGTTAAAATCATAATCAGACGATAGGAATGCGAAGGTAGTAGAGCAATTAAGATAATACTAAAGTTTAAGAAAGATCCGAAAACTTACAATAGAAAAGTAATTACAGCCGTCAAAAATAGGAGAAAACAGTAAAAACTAACAGCCCCCCCGTTTCTGGAACCATAGGGGTCCTATTTATAGGATCTCGTATCACCCGATCGGTTGACAAGTCAACCGATCGGGTGATCCGTTACAAATAATAAACAGAAAACGGCGGAGTTTCACCTGGTCATATGAACCGGTCGGTTGAGTTCTTGGGGTGACCGGTTGGATCTTGGCGCCATCGGGTGAAGGGGTCGGTTGGGTGCCCGTGTCTCGGCTCCTCAGCATCAGCTACAGATGAACCGATCGGGTGAGAGTCACCCGATCGGTTGGAATTTGGCTTGAAAAGACAGAGAATCAGCCCCGTTGAACCGGCCTGTGAACCGGTCGGGTGACATCCACTTGAGCTCCAGCTGAGACCGGGTGGTGCACGCGTGCATCACCCGATCGGTTGGAGATGACCAACCGACCGGGTGAGGGGCTGAAAGATGTAATCTTCGTCGTTTGACCCCCTGGATCATGCGTGACTCCTCCCGTTGCTCCGGGGACACATGATATCATCGTTTTGCGTCCTAAATGCGGGCAATCTCCTGTAAACATGGAGAAACAAAGAAAAGTGAAAGAAAACGAGAAAACACGAGAAAACGAATAAAAGACGGCGGAAAATACGGAGAAACACGAAAGAAAACATGCGTGAATATATGAAATATATACGCACGTCAGCAAACATGATTATTCTTCTATTCTATTCTTTCCATATGAATTATCTCTTCCTCTATATGAGACACTTAATCAAAGTTAAATGTATTTCTAATCTGGCATATAATGGAGATATTATGCCAAAGTGAAGGAATTGTTCTCAAATTATCATCTCAAATTACCATGTAATTTATCATGACATAACTCATTTGTAGAGGAAGATATTCAACATTGTATATAGGAAGTGCAAGAAGTAAGATGATTATCATTACATGAGCATATTTCCAAAAGCACAAACATCACATGAACATATATTTGCATATTGAAAAATGCCAGCGATAAAAATAATTACCAATCATAATAGGCTCATTTCCAAAAGCAAATTCATATATGTATATATATGTATGTGGTGATGGTGAAATTACAAAATAAAACAGAATTGCTCATTAACATACAAAAGTATATCTATACGACACACATAACAAAATGTGTCATCATTCACAAGTATACCTATACATATACTATCCTTAAACCCAAAATAACTATACCTTCCAAAAAAACCAAAAGTATAGCATTACAAGCACTCTTCTCAATAATCGAACAAAATACATTCAATGACAGGAGAGATGCTTGTGGTGATCCATACCAACATCAAATAGCTAGAGTTAATGATGGTGGGGCACTAGGTCCTGGAGGAGCAAAAGCTGAAGCATTCCAGGAATTGGGTACAAGAATGTTCAGTTTCTCCTGGATGTTCAGGAAATAGAGTGAACAACTGTTGAGTCTGCAGAGTTTGGGTCCTGGTGTTCGAAAAGACAGATTTAGTCATTCCCTTAACGAAAGTAAGGTCGTCATGGAGCACACAGATACTGTTCCAGACAGCTGAGAGACTAAACTCATATTCTCCCAAACAACGAGTAATATTTTCAGGGAGTTGAGTTGAGGATGAAGAGTTGGAGGGTATTCTCAGACTGTCCTGGAGACGCACAAGAGAGGAGAAAATGCGCTCATGATCTCGATCAAGTCCTATGACAAACCCCTCGATCCTCTGAAGGTCATTACCAAAGGAAATCTGCCTTCCATTCTGACGAGTATTTCTGTTAACCAGAAGAGAAATCCTGGTTCTGATCTCCTCATATGGGTCTTTAAAGATAGGAGAATCAGACAAGACATGAACATCCTCACAAGTTGGGGGAACTTCTGACGCAGATGGGTTGGAAAAATGTGTTTGTAACAGAGAAATCCCAGACGAAAACTAAGGGATAGATGAGCCAAGCAGATCTCGTGATGACGGAGAGATACATCGACGTCTTGACCGCATATAGGCTTTAGCAATGGAGATTGGAGACTTACGAGAGTGTTTTATTTGAGCCATGTCGAAACCCTAGAGGTTGTTATAGAAAGATATGAGCTTTGGACGGAAAACACTAGAACATAAGGTAACCAGTGCAAGGTTTTGAGTTTCGATTTACCTGAATTCTGAAATGAAGTGGAGTAAATCGATGAAACAGTAGCTGTAGACGGTAGGTCAGTCGAAATGAACAGTGCCAATTAAAACCCTAAAAGAGTGAAGTGGTGTTTATAACGACTGATCATTTAATCTTAGCCGTTGGATTAGAATTGAGATCTGACTTAAAACCTTCGACAGAAGACTGAAGTGAAGCAACCAAGCATCTGGAGATACATAGTAATGAGATGATAATGTTGAAACAAATGACCGAATTAAGCTCATGAGACGTCTAGTGGACAGAATGACCTAAATGGAAAACAGAAGTTACGACGATCATGCGTCTGTAGTGGACTCATCATGCGCCTGACGATCTGCCGAGGCATGTGGTATGTCAACATCAGATGGTAGTTTCTATCTCAGTCAGAGGATGATAGCTCTCGGAAAATTTTGACATACTGTCAATTCATTTTCTTGGTGTCTGGAGTTCTTCGACCAAGCGCTGAACAATGGTTCAGGCGGCTGGTTGGACAATATCAGACGACTGGTCAGACTAAATCTTCTGAACATCAAAGGAGACTGATACATCAGACGTCTAGTTCCATTACACCAGGCATCTGGTTAACATCACAGTGCTTGGGTTTAATCTGATAGAATATATATACGTATCCTTAAGCTAGATGATATCCTTAACCATCTTAACTAAGCATTTATTAATGCTAATCACATATATAATTAATTCATATGATGGCATTTCAAATCAAATACATAATGCTCACAAAGAATCATAGGAAACACATATATCTCATGAGTGAATTACACAACTTATGAAATAAAGAGATATATTTCAAAAAGAATTTCAATAATGATTATGAGCATAACATAGCATAGCATGAGATGAAATATAGTAGATATGAGAAAATGATCTTCTAGAGTTCAGATTCACCCATGGTACCTAATTCTATCCTAAGCCTCACAAAGGAATCTTCCTTGAGTGGCTTGGTTAAAATATCAACAATTTGGTTTTGGGTGTCGATGTACTCTAGAGAAACATCCTTCTTGAGGACCTTATCATTAATGAAATGATGTTTAATATCAATGTGTTTGGTACGAGAGTGTTGTACCGGGTTCTTGGAGAGATATATAACACTTTGGTTATCAACCATGATTGGACATGTACCACAATCAATACCATTGTCCTTAAGTGTTTGTCTCATCCATAAGACTTGTGCACAACCTAATCTCGCGGCGATATATTCTGCTTCAGTTGTGGAGAGAGATACCGAATTTTGTTTCTTGGAGAACCAAGACACAAGAAAATTTCCTAAGAAATGACAAGTGCCACTAGTACTTTTCCTATCAGGTTTACATCTGATAAAATTGGCATCACTAAATGAAACTAATTCATTAGTGCATGACTTAGGATAAAATAGTCCATAGTCAGGAGATTGGTTTAGATAACGAAAAATCCGTTTAACCATTATCAAATGTGATTGTTTTGGTTGTGATTGATACCGTGCACATAAGCATACCGAAAACATAATATCGGGTCTACTTGTAGTAAGATAGAGTAAACTACCTATCATACCTCGATATTGACGCATGTCAACATCTGTTCCACGTTCATCTTTATCAAGATGCATTGTCGTACTCATTGGAGTACACTTGGATGAAGAATAACACATTCCAAAGTGCTTGATCAATTCCACATGTACTTTGTTTGGTGGATGAAGATCCCTTGCTCCAATTGACGGATTTGTAGTCCCAGAAAGTAGGTGAGCTCTCCCATGTGGCTCATCTCAAATTCATCTTGCATGGACTTAGCAAAATCTTGACAAATAGTAGAGTTAGTGGAACCAAATATAATGTCAGCAACATATATTTGAATCAATAGAATGTCATGATCAAAATACTTAATGAAATGTGTTGAATTGATATCACCCATTTTGAAACCCAAATCAATGAGAAAATTCTTTAGACGTACCATGCTCTAGGAGCTTGTCTGAAACCATAAAGAGCTTTCTTAAGTCTAAACACATGATTTGGAGATTTTGCATCTTTTAAACCGGGTGGTTGTGAAACATATACTTCTTCAACATGTCCATTCAAAAATACACTTTTCACATCCATTTGAAATAGCTTAAAATTCCTAAATGATGCAAATGTCAATAAAAGTATACTAGATTCTAATCGAGCTACCGGAGCAAAAGATTCTTCAAAATATATACATTCTTCTTGCCGGTAACCTTGAGCTACTAACCTTGCCTTGTTCCGGATGACAACGTCATTTTCGTCCGTCTTGTTTTTGAAGATCCACTTTGTTCCAATGACATTATGATCTTCCAGAGGAGGAACTAACTCCCAAACATCGTTCCTTTCAAATTGGATGAGTTCTTCTTCCATAGAGATGATCCAAGAGTTATCCTTGAGAGCTTCTTCAATGCTCTTTGGTTCTATGGTTGAGACAAAAGCACAATGTGCAAAACGTTCTACTCTTGACCTTGTACGGCCTCCATCTTCAATATTACCTATCACTTGATCATGTGGATGATTTGGAACCGTAGCAAACGTTTTGGGTAACCCTTATTCATTAGAAACAAACTCAACTCCATCATTAGTAAGGTTAGTCCCAGTAGAATCATCTAATTTCATATTATTCAAAGAATCACACAAGAATTCAATATTCTCATTAAGCTGATAGAATGGAACATCAAAGTTCTCTTAAAAAGAAATGTGTAATGATTCTTCAACCGTTAAGGTATTTTTATTAAATATCCGTTTGGCCTTACTACGATTGGAGTATCCAATAAATATTCCTTCATCAGAACGTGAATCAAACTTATATAAATTGCCGTGTATGTTCTTAATAAAACATTTAGAACCAAAACACGGAAATAACGAACTTAAGGAGTTTTGTTATAAAATAATTCATAACACGTTTTGTTTGTCTGGGGTCTCACACGTATCCTATTTAGCACATAACTCGCGGTATGAACGGCTTTTCTCCAAAATTGTGAACCAAAGCGCCTATCACAAAGCATAGTGCGTGCACACTCAATAAGAGTTCTAATTTTCCTTTCTACAACACCATTTTGTGGTGGAGCATGAGGAAAGAAAAATGTGTGAGTTATCCCGTTCTCATCACAAAAGTTAGAGAATAGTTCATTATCAAATTCTCCTCCATGATCACTACGAATGGTGATAATGGACGTGCCTTGAATCTTTTGAACTTTCTTTGACAAAACAATAAATTTCTCAAGTTCCTTATTCTTTCTATTCAAGAACTTCACCCAAGTATACCTAGAGAAGTGATCAACACTTATAAGTTCATAGAATACATTTCCTAAGGATGCAACTCTAGTAGGCCCAAATAAATCTAGATGTAAAAGCTCTAGTGGCATAGAAGTAGAAGTTACATTCTTAAGCTTAAATGAGGATTTATGGAGCTTTCCTTGTTGGCATGAATCACAAAAAAAATTCTTATTAAAAGAAATTTTCAGAAACCCTCTAACTAGGTTGTGCCTGGACAACTTGTGAAGATGCTTGAAGTGTACATGACCAAAGCGTCGATGCCGTAAAAGTTGTTCCTTAGTGTGATCAACCAAGCATTGGTCAAGAGTGTTCGGCAAAGCCAAAATATAAATATCTTTTTGGCGTGTGCCATCAAACAAGATATTGTTATTAGTATTATCAAAAATACTACAGAATCCATCACCAAAATTAACTTTGTAACCCTTGTCACAAAGTTGACTAACGGAGATAAGATTGTGATTTAAGCCGTCTACAAGATAAACATTATCTATGATAGGTTTAGATGGATTACCAACTTTACCAATTCTTATGATGGATCCCTTCTCATTGCCTCCAAAAGTATCTGTTTCGCCATTCTTGATGCGGATGACCTCGAAGAGCAAGCTTGGATCTCCCGTCATATGTTTGGAATACCCGCTATCGAGTATCCAATCCTTTCCTTTGCACCTAGAGCAATCTTTTCCCATATTCCCCTTTTTTCCTCCTTTGGTACCTATAGAATATACCATAAGCACATGGTACCCAAGTTTGTTGGGTCCAAGGGAGTTAGCCATTTGGAAACCAAGTCCAAGTAGACTTTCGATTCCTAACATAATTCACATTGTCCATAACATCCCTAAAGTATGATTGCATATACATTCCCTTATCATACATGCTATTATTTTTAATACCCCAACTCAAATGACTCTTGGAAGTCATATGCCTTATGGATGCATGCATTTGAGAAGAATATCTAGTAGGAGCATGGAGCATGTGAACATGTGAGTGTGTATATGCATTGGGATAAGCATGCACAAGTGGGTGTGTATGTGTTGGAGCATATCCATAGTGTGATGCACGTGGCTAAGATATGTGAGGAGGTGAATAAGCATATCCATAAGCATGCATACCATGTGGTCTTGAACGTTGTGAGCATGCATTGTGAACATTCACATTCCTTTTAGCATAAGGCATATATGCATTAGGTACATATGAATTTGAAGCATGATAAGCATGTGGATAAACATGTCCATGCGATGGTTGCACATAACCATGCGCAAGAGTGGTGTAGCCATGTGCTTTTCTCATATGTGTGTTTGCACGTGGACGAGGGTGTGATGCATACAACTCGTCATACGTAGGAGTAACATGTCTAGGTGTTCTCCTACGTGATTGGATGCGTGTGTACATATACTATGTCCCTTTTTTGGTTGTCCATCCTTGGTGGGCGTCTTTCCAAATGAGTATGTCGTCGAAATGGTGCTATTCTTGGTAGATATACTACCCAAAAGTTTTGATGCTCCACTATTGGATGCATCGGAGGATGGTCTCATAAAATCAATAGTAGCTCCACTATAAGATGTTCGATAAGTGGAAGCATTATCCTTTGAGTAACCAAGTCCTTCGCCGCGGTAATTTGCGGGAAGTTGGTTTTCCAATATTGTGTCCAACTTGTCCTTCCCTTTGTTGAATTTATCAACATTAGAGGACATGAACTCATATTTCTTCACAATTGTAGAAATATTAGTATCCAAGGTGGATACATGTGTAGTGAGCTCGTGCACTTGGGTTCTGAGGGCAACATCCTCATTACCCAAAAGTGTGTTTTGAGATTGAAGAGTTTCAATCTCAATGTCATCACAATCACTAACTTAGACTTTGTCCAATTGTGATTTGAGGGATATAACCTCATTTCTCAAGCAATCATTTTAAGAAGCTAAAGAATCTTTCTCCTTAATTAAAGCATTATGAGAACTAGCACTAACATTCTTATTAAAATTCATAGAAGAAGTAGCTATGCTAGCAAGATTGTCCTTACCAATCATATATCTATTGAACAATTTTTGATACTTCGCCAAAGGTTGTTCATTGGCTAATCTAAGGTCATCCATGGTTACCTCATTGGTGTCGCTATCACTTTCACTAGATGAGTCCTTTGGAGAACTTTCTTTAGCCATGAAGCATGTGTGTGCTACCTCTCCCTTGTTCTCACCAGATTCATCGCTACTTGAATCCTCACTTGAGTCATCCCATGTTCCTACAAGTCCCTTCTTTTTGTTCCCTTTGTAAGCCTCTCTTTTTTTGTACTTGGGAGCTTTCCATTTCTCCTTGTTCTTAAGCAAGGGGCAATCCAACTTGATGTGCCCTGGCATATGGAAATTGGAACACAAAGAAGAATCATTTGTAGAAACAAATTTATTCCTCGGTTTGAAGTTACCTCTTTGGTAAAACCGTTGGAATTTTCTATCCATTAGAGCTATGGACTCCATGTCCATCTCATCGTCGGAGTCATCATCCTCTGAAGTGGCTTTGAAAGCAATGGCTTTCATCTTTGATTCGGATAGAACCTTTAAAGAATTCCTTTCTTCTCTATCCGCCTTACTAACCTCATGAGCCACGAGGTTTCTTATAAAGGCCTCAACCGTGTATGTCTCCATGTTATTACCTTCCTCAATGGCCATTGTCTTTCTTTCTCATTCCGGGGTGACGGCCATGATGAGTTTTCTTACCTTTTCCACTTGGGTATATACATTCTCAAGGGCCTCAAGCTCATTCACGATGTCCGTGAATCTTGCATACATGCTTGAGATGGTTTCCTTATCCTGCATTAAACATCTCAAAACGTTGTACATAAACATGAAGCTTTGTTACTTGGGTTGCCCCTTCATGTGTAACTTGGAGATGATTCCAAATTTGGTGTGCGGTTGTGCAATTCGACACTTTGTTGAATTAGGTCGCATTTAATGCACAAATAAGCGAGTTCATCGCTTTAGCATTGTTTGTCTCAGCAAGCACTTGAACCATTGTACCCTTTAGATAATCTTCCTCAAGTGGATCAACATACTCCCTTTCTACTGTTTGCCAAAGAGACGCACTCTAAAGGAAGATGATCATCTTTGCTTTCCAATATCCATAATTGGACCCATTGAAGTATGTAGGTCTAATTGTGGATTGGCCTCCTATGGTAGAAGATGCACCATCATGAGTATTGTTGTTGCTTGTGGTTGCCATAAATTGAGAATCTAGCGCTGATACCAATTGTAGGATCTGAAACTATAGGGTAAAACACTAGGGGGTGAATAGTGCTTTATAACACTTAATAAGGAATTTATGCCAAATTAAATAACCCTTATCCAACCTGAGTGAGGAATAGAGAAAGAGAGCAACAACACAAGACTCCAAACGCAAACAAGAGATATACCATGGTTCAGATTCATCGAGTCTCCCGACTCCCTTGAATCCTACTCCAGCAACCCACTAGCTCCTCGCTAGTGATTAGTGTTTCCACTAATGCCCACTTGCCAAACTTGACAAGTGCAAATTGATACAACTTACTTTCACTTCCCACACACCAGGAATTAACTACTCTCACAACCGCGAGGAACCTTTCTTCCACTTCCCACAACCCGGGAATGGACTTCTCTCAAGCCCCAGAGGAAAATTCTCTTCCACTTCCCATAAACCGGAAATGGACTTCTCTCAACCCGAGAGGAACTTCTCAAATAACAAGAGAGAAATGAAACGAAATATGAAACAACTTCACAACTTATGCCATGAATAATACTCTTAAGAATGAGGCAATAGAGGTGTGTGATATGTGCACTAAATGATGGGAGTGAGGGCACTTACTAACTTGTCTCAAGATGTGTAGAAATGAATGCTTAAAGCTAATCTTGAAAGTTTTGGAGACAAGTTGAACTTTAGAGCTTGTGCTTGATTTGCTTTGAATGCTCTTGAATGCTCTAGATGAGAAGTTAATGACTTTTGATCACTTGAGAGTGTAATGAATGAAGTTTTAGATGCTTAGCTAACTCCTCAAGTCAAGCCATTAAAGCCATATTTATAAGCCATGGAAATCTGGTCAAAAACAACTAAAGAGCCCAAGCATTTAATTCTTCAAACGGCTATAAACGGGCAAAAATCCTAGTCACTAGTCGCCTGATGAAGAGCCACCAGTCGGCTGTTGTACTGTTCTGACTGGGCATTAAATGTAGTCTCATGTACATATACCAGACGTCTGAGGAAGACTTCCCAGACGTCTGGTCCACTGTTCAGTCGTCTAGCACCATGCCATCAGACGTCTTATTAAATAGACAGTGATAAACCATTGGTTACTGAGAAAGGTGATCCGACTGTCCAGGCGTCTGATGTTCATCATCTAGATGTCTGGTCAACTGTTCAGACGTCTGGTAATACCACTTTAGATTCCTAGAACTGACTGACCACATAAAATAAGTTAATGGAAATTTGCGAATGAATTTTCCAGACGTGTGATGTATATCATCCAGACGTCTGTTTTATGTCAGCCGTCAATGGTCGATTACTATTTATACGAGTAGAATTAAACAGACGTCTGATGTTCACTATTCAGATGTATGGAATTAGAACTTGTTCACTATTCAGATATATTCTTTCGTCTGATGTTCACTATTCAGGCGTCTGACGAATTTATGGAATTAGAACTTAGGCGTCATTTCCAACAAGGGTTTTGGAGAATATATGCATATGATCACCAGGTGTCTGGAGACCAAGCACTAGGCGTTTGTTGAAGGCTAAAAAACTCTTCTTTGAGTTTATGCAAGTTTAACCATATGACACTCAAAGATATATGATCTAAAGTGATTCATGAGTGTTGTGAGTGATATTCTAATGAATCTATTCAAGGCTTAACATGCTAATTCAACTAAGAAGTAAAGTAAGGAAGATTTACATATTAATCCTCTTCACTTCCTATTGAATGCCTAGACGAATCCATTGAGCTTGTGAAGTCCAATCGCTTTGACTTCCTTGATATCACTCCTTGATAACTATTTGAGCTTGTTGAGTTTAACTCCTTAATTTTCTTTGATCATCTCTTGATTCTCATGCTTCATTGATTGATGTCAAAGCATCAATGCTTTGAGTCATCATCTTCACCTGATGTGACTCGGTCCATAATGATGATGCTCTACAAAACATGTGGATTAGTCACAATTAATTATGTTTGTTTATCATCAAAACCAAATTGGGAGAACCAATATTCAACAGATGCTCTACAAAACATGTGGATTAGTCACAATTAATTATGTTTGTTTATCATCAAAACCATATTGGGTGAACCAATATTCAACAGAGCTAACTCGACTTGATGAAATAAAGAGCTGACCTAACTTGAAGACCTGAAGACCTGACTGGAAGACAGACATGTAGATCAAAAGAGCTGACCTGAAGACCTGAATAGTCGAAGAGCTTACCTGAATACGTGAAGAGCTGGCCTGACTTGAAGACATGAAGAGTTGACATGATTGGAAGACCTGAAGACTTGACTGGAAGACAAACCTGGAGATCAGAAGAGCTGAACCGAACACTGAAGACCTGAATAGTTTAAAAGCTTACCTGAATACCTGAAGAGATGACCTGATTTGAAGACCTGAAGCGCTGACATGACTGGAAGACCCGAAGACCTCACTGGATGACCTGAGGAGCTGGACCTAACTTCAAGACCTGAAGTCCAGACTGGAAGACCTGAAGAGAAGACCTGACTGGTTGACCTTAAGACCTAATTGGAAGACATGAGGACCTCCCAAGTGGTATACGAAGAGGGATGCTATATAGGATGCTACATCACCCCACAAATAAGTACCCCAAAACCCCGTTATTTACAAGTTTTCCATTGCCTTTTCATGAACCCGAATAACCCTCTCCAAAGAGGGATGCCACATGGGATATGATAGAAGTTTTACACTTATAAACTACAAGCGCACGGCTGTCATCGTAGCGCTAACGGGTCGTCCGCAGGGAGGCTAGGTAATTGAGTACTAGCTTAATCATAGGCCGTGGTTAGCTATGTAAGGATATGTTGAGTATTTATAGAATATTGAGAAAAAAATAGAATAAAGGAAATTTAGGGATATGTTTCACCCAATTGTGGATTGGACACGAATTGGCTTGGGTTGATCGGTTGTTGAACTCATGGGATAGAGAGTGGTCATCTAATTTAAGGATATTCTCTTACCCTCCCACTCTCGTGACAGATGATAAGATGTCCCCTTATATTAACCCTATCCCCCACTCTTGTGGTGCATGACAGGAGTACCTAACACGTATCGATACCGATGCTAATCGTGTATCGATACGCGTTAGATGCATTGCGTCCGACGAATGTCCCCAATCTTCCTCCATGGAACTCTCTTGGATTAGGATTCGGATCTATGTTTGGAAGGCTCTAATCGAATACCGATGATAATCGTGCATTCGATAGTACCGATCAATGTATTTGAAAACCCTAGATTAACCCCGACGCTAATCGTGAATTAATCTAATTACCCACGAAGGAAGAATTCGATCTACATTGATAATAATCATCCAAACATATCACTAATCATCATTCATACCATAACTAATCAATACTCATCAATACATGCACAAATTCCACAAATAGGGTTCCACCATTGCCCTAGATCAAGAATCTACTCACTACACGTATACAACACAGAGAATAACAAAGATTCAATGAAGAGACAGCAAAACATATAAAAATTATGAAAATAAAGAAGGAGAAACTTATCTTGATGGTTGCAATACAAAGATATGAAGATTAAAAGCTTGCACCGATCAAAGAACACCTCCAAAAACCTAATCTAACCTACCCCTACTCCAAAAAAATATGAAAAAATATGAAAAAAGGGAAGAAAATGCCTCCAAGGGTCTGCCCCCCTTCAAAATGGCACCCAAAGTATAAAATCTCTCCGACCGCAGAAAAATACAAATAAATATGTGTTGGAATCAGGACGAGATGCTCTACGATGGAAAAATGAAGAAAAGTGACGATAACCACGGGGTTATGAGTAGATCTTCAATCTTTACAAGGCTTGTGTGCTTTCTCGTGATATCTCCTCCACGTGGTCGTGTGGGGGTAGCCACGCGATCACGTGGCTCCTCTTTTCATAGGTTCGGGAATGGGGTCAATGCAGTTGCATCAACAAATTCATGCGACCATTTCGTTCAGAGAGAAATTGGGGCCAATAATTCCAGAGAATTGACCGTTCTACGTGGCCGCGTTGCTCCAGCGAAACAACCGCGTGAGCTTGATCTTCCCAACTTCAAAATCCTTCTCCTTGGCTCATTTGATGCAGCCGTTCATGACACCTTCATGTGACCGCTTCATGTTGTAATTGCTACTCCATGGGTCTTGATTCACGCGGTCGTGTGGGGTGTCTCACACGACTGCGTGGGTCCTGCTTCTTTTAATCCCGTTTCTTCGGCAAGTCTATTTATTTTGATTATTTGGCTCCATTTAGCTCTTTTAAGCTTGATTTTGACCTGAAAAGTATATTAACACCCAAAGAGTGCAAAGGAACAAAAATGGGGTAAAGTGGTGTATAAAATGTGGGTTTGTGTGATATAATGCATGGCTAAACGCCACTAAAAATGTATAAAATAACCACTCATCAAAATTCCCCAAGCTAAACTCTTCCTCGTCCTTGAGGAAGACAAATACAAAGAGTAGAGTGGGGGTATGCATGCATGGGATAAATAAAATCGAGAATCTCACAACGCGAAGCATATATACATGGAGAATGAAAACTTTCAGATTATGGAATTGAATAGCATGTCAATATCTATCAATTTATCAAGATATAGCTTAGAGCATTATTTCTAATATAAATCAACATGCGATATACGTTATTACAGTTATGCTCAAATCTCAAAAAAAATCCCTCTATCCCGCGTTGGTTTTTAGAATGGGAATCGAAATTAAACAATGATCGAGGAAGAATTAATATCGAAAATGGTCGTAAATCCACCAGGGAAGTGGTGTTTACGACACGCAATATTTCAATGATTCATGAGACTACTAGCTTTGTTCATGTTCTTTTTTTCACCATTTTTTCTAAGTTGGTTTATGTAAGGAGCGTTGGGTCGACGACTCCCCGGTCAGATGACCATAGGGCATTAGGCGAAGAAGGACCCCTCAGACCTACTAGCTCAAACTAGCTAAAAATCCTTATTCGAATGCACTCCCCCAAGCTAAACCTTTCGGCACGAGGCCCCGACACTTCCTGAGGCGTGAGGATCCGGCTACTCAGTTTCGCTGGGAGAACTGTGCAATTATTTTTTTCATTCAAATTTTTTTCTTTTCTTTTCTCTTTTTTCTTTCTTTCTTTTTATTTTCTTTTCCCTTTTTTTGTTTCTTTTTCTTTTCTTTTCCCTTTTCTTTCTTTCTGTTTTTTTCGAACATGAACAAGCTAAACAACATCACTAACATATACTACATATACTGGATATGTATGCCGTTGACCCAAATTATATGGGATTACTAGCCATTATTCTCAACTAAAAGCTCCAAGATGCATGCATAAGATGGATTCTCAATACAAAACATAACCTAGGCATGTTTTGAGTACTTTTGTTTTAGGGATTACGAGCATAAATATAATAAGCATATGTCAGTGAAATCTAATATTAAAGACATCCCCTAAGCATATATCACGATAAATAATGAGAGATTGAACAAATAAAATGTAAATCTAAAAATATTTCATAAAAACATCCATGCATATAAAGACGTGGCATGGTGGAATTCTCAATAAGAAATATGTACAAATGATGCATGAAGTGCACCTCCCCCACGCTAGAATTAAGAGTGTCCTCAATGCTAAAGAGTGAAAGTGGGCGGATGAAAGTGTTGCATGCATAAAAATACCTCCCCCACCTAGCATATAAACATATCCCAATATGAAAATGAAACGAAAGCGAGGGTACAAATGTGGGGTGTGGGTGTTTGGAGTCAAATAAATGTGAAACGAGGGCGTAGTGCGGGTATTAAAGCATATAATGGGTTTTGGGTAATGAATAATGGTGCGCCGAATGGAGGTGAGATTTATTCAAAGAAAAATAACTAATCATAATATGCTCCCATCGCTGTCGAGAGGAGACGAGTTTATTCATTCTACCTAGAAAGCATATAAAATTTATCTACACTACTAGAGTAGGATTCACCTGATCAAAGGGTGGATCTAAGATTTCCCGCGGAGCAGGTAGATATTCCACCTGCTTTTTTCATGGTTCAGCTAATTGCCTACTGTGAAACCCATCAGGCTCCAACAACGCTCCTCCCAGCATCACTCATAGGCATCCACCTATAACCTGCAAGGGATGAGGGGCGTCGGCCTTAATGGGAAATTCTTTCCCTCGATAAAGGTATCCCAGAGAGGATCGTCAAAATTGGATGGAAAGTATGAGATGGGATGACGAAAACTCCCTGAGAATAATGTGCTACTTCTTGACGACGTCGTGATCAACTCCTCGTCAATGCCTTTAGTAGGCTCTGCAGGTGCTGACATGACCCAACATACCTCCTTGTAATGCAAACATGTGTCCTGCAGAGAGTATGTTATGTTAGAAACATCTGAATCTAAAGGATTAGAAAGTGAAATATAAGATTCATGTAAGGAGCATGTGTATGGAGAATCTCCCTGAGTGGAAGCAGTAAGTGCTTGTGGATATGATGCCTCTGGTGGAATGGTGAGGGCCTGCAGAGGTAGTAATGGAGGAAAGGTCGCTAAAGTGAGGCGTGGTATTCATGGCCTCACAATCATCCTCCTCATCAGTGTGTGTATGCTCCGCAGCCTCCTTGGTACTCTCCATAACCTCATATAAGGGAAACCAATAAGCAAGGAAAACTTGCTCAGGCGTATCTGGTGATGAAGTAGTGGGTGTGCCCTTGCATGCTTCCTACTCACTAACAATCTCCTTGAGAATGATTGTTTCCACCCATTTTCCTCCGTATGGCTCATCATCCATCTGGTGTATGTCGTCTGGGGTATAGTGCTGGATGTGAGAAATAGTGGTACGTGTCTCAGAGATTGTGCCTGCACAGGAAAATAAACTCATATTGAAAATTTTCAATTGTAAGTCGTATGAGTTACCTTCTGTGGTGTAGAATGTCAATGATGCATGAGACATGGCTGCAATCTCCATGTATTCCCATTCTTTCTCAGGCAGAAAGTCAAAGAATTGGCCTCCATTCATCCTCATCATGAATTCTTGCAAATCAATATACAGTCCTCCACTGAAGAAACAGAGTAGCTCATGAATGTTGATCCCATGCTGTGGAAATCCATCCACCAATTTGTTGAATCTCTCACAGGCTTGCCAGAGAGTCTCTCCATCAAGCTGGGTGAAGCTAGCAATCTGTTCCTTTGGTGTCAGGTGTCACCTCGCCTGATCCCCAAATGTAGGTGGGGTGCTTCCACCCAAATGCTCTCCCTCTGATGGTATGGGTGCAATGACTGAATCCCTGGCATGTATCTCTGATTGCCCTTGTGATATAGAGGTTTGGGTTAAATTCTGGGCAATTTCTTGGAGGTGGGTTTCGATCGATGTGGTGGGGCATGGTGAAGTCAATTGACATTGTCATGCAAGAAAATTTTCTAGGAGAATCTCAAGGTCAGACTATTGTGTGGGTGGAGGCATACAAGTCTTAGGGAATGGATGGGAGGGTTCATAGGTCATGTTATAATCATATGATGGTGGTTTGTAGGGGGGTGTATAATATTGGCACTGGGTAAAAATATGGCCTTGCATCCCACACTTTATGCAAAACACCGCAACCTGTGGAAAATCGTTGTGGGCTCTTATCTGAGCACCATATGACGCCGAGGCATCAAAATTTTCAGTGTAAAATCCATTGGCATCCACATAGTGCTCCGAGTGCACCTACAAAACAAATAAGAAAGAAAGGAGAGAGATGTCAGTAGAACAAGAGAATAGCAAAAAATAATATGAGGTGGAGGGGAAAATTTTTTGTTTATTTATTTTTACATTTTTTATATACATATAAAGTAACTAACCTAGAATTAAAATAATATCAATTAGGTGCAACCTCCCTGGAAACGGCGCCAAAAAACTTGATAGGAGTTTTATACTTATAAACCGCAAGCGCACGGCTATCGTCGTAGCGCTAACGGGTCGTCCGTAGGGAGGTTGGGTAATTGAGTACTAGCTCAATCCTAAGTCATGGTTAGCTACGTGAGGATATGTGGAGTATTTATAGAATATGGAGAAACAAATAGAATAAAGGGAATCTAGGGCTAGGTGTCACCCAGTTGTGGATTGGACATGAATTGGCTTGGGTTGATCGGTTGTTGAACTCATGGGATTGGGTTGATCGGTTGTTGAACTCATGGGATAGATAGAGGTCATCTAATATAAGGATATTCTCTTACCCCCTCTCCTCTCGTGGCACATGATAAGATATCCTCTTATATTAACCTTATCCCCCACTCTTGTGGCGCATGATAGGACTACCTAACCCGTATTGATACCGACGCTAATCGTGCATCGATACGCGTTAGATGCATTATGTCCGATGAATGTCCCCAATATTCCTCCGTGCGACACTCGTGGATTAGGATTTAGATCTTTGTTAGGAGTTCTCTAATCGAATACCGACACTAATCATGCATTCGATAGTATCGATCAATGTATTCGAAACCCCTAGATTAACCCCGACGTTAATTGTGAATTTATCTAATTACCCACGAAGGGGGAATTCAATCTACATTGATAATAATCATCCTAACATATCTCTAATCATCATTCGTACAACAACCAATCAATACTCATCAATACATGCACAAATTCCACAAATAGGGTTCCACCATTGCCCTAGATCAAGAATCTACTCACTACACATATAGAAGCACAGAGAATAACTAAGATTCAATGAAGAGATAGCATAACATAAACAAATTATCAAAACAAAGAAGGAGAAACTTATTTTGACAGTTGCAATACAAAGATATGAAGATTGCAAGCTTTCACCGATCAAAGAACGCCTCCAAAAACCTAATATAACTTATTCCTCCTCCTAAAACTATGAAAAAATATGAAAAAGAGGAAGAAAACACCTCCAATTGTCGACCCCCTTCAAAACGGCTCACAAAACCTTTAAATATCGCATTAAACCCCCTAACAGATCGAGAAAAACCCGACCCGACGTGGCCACGTGGAGCAATCAATGCGGCCGCCTCAGAATTCCGGCCCCGCAGCCTCGTTGCCTCATCTTCTAGAAAATGTATAAAATCGCTCCGAATAAAAATACAAATAAATATGCATTGAAATCTGGATGATATTGATCGCTTCCGGGCGTACACCCAAAAGAGCGACCGTGTAGTTTTACCGCAAGCGCACGGTGTAGCGGCGAGCGGGTATCGAACACAGGGAGGACGTATGACAGTGCCTTCTCCGAACAACCTGGCTATAGGGACAGAAAAGTGGAATTTGCCTTTCGGCGATGCTGTCACAATCGTCAGACAAAGTAAAGAGATATCAAATCAAATAAAGACGCCTAGGGAATAGGGAATCCCCGCTACTCACCGTATCTCGTCAATGTGATCCATTGGTATCACAATTGCTAGGGTGGAATTTCGGATGAACTAGTTGCAACTGAATGTAAAACCTAGCTCACGCTCTCGCGCTGTTGCCGGTCTATAGCAAACCTAGGTTCGGGTCCAATCTCTTACAAACCCTAGCCTAGGCAAGCTAGCATTAGGATCAACATCATCGTTCAATCACGTCCCGAGCCCACTCTCATGCAAACTCGGGCCACGACCTAGGTTGGGATAGTTCCTACCCATCCAATCTCTTGCAAACGGGTATCGGTATGGAATTGCAACCGAGAACCCTAGTATCGGTCCAATCTCTTGCAAACCGATACTACGGAAACTCAATTTCAACCCAATTCGGATTTCTAGGGTTTCCTATCGAATTGGGATCCAATCTCTTACAAATCCCAATCGATATGAACACCTAGCTATCCGTAATATATCGATCCCAAACTAACCCTAATAGCAATTCTAGCAATAGTTCTACCAAATCATCACAAATCGGAAATTGGGCTCGTAGGGTTCATCCCCACGCCCTAAGACGCAAAGACTACTCACTAATCATTTCACAAATAGAAGAATAATCAATTGAAATAGCAATAGAATTCATGGCAATATTCAAAGTAATAATAAAAATGAGATTTTTAATGAAGAGGGAGACAAACCAATGTAGTTCTTCAAGAATCCAACAAAATAAACCTTTTCTCTCCTCTCCAATCACAAGAATCAAAAGCTAAAAAGTTTTATCTAAAAAGCTGCCAAAAAGTAAGGAAAAAGCTCTCTAACCTAGGTTAAAAACTGGGGTTAAATACCCCCCAAAATCGCCCAAAAAACTGTAACAAAATTGCCCCTGCGCAGCCTGAAAATCGCAATTTACGCTACAGGCAGCGCGGCTCACTCGGCCGAGTGACAAAAGTTGCTCGGCCAAGTGAGAGGCCCTGAGAATTTCCAGTAAGTCTGGGGACTTGGGGGTCTTCACTTCGGGGGTCACTCGGCCGAGTGAGTTGTCATCACTCGGCCGATGGGCTTCTCTTCACTCGGGCGGTCGGCAATTGCCACTCGGCCGAGTGGGTCTTCTGATGCTCAGACTGACGAAAAACAGTAAGTTGGGAGTTTTTGATGGGCGTCGTCTGAGTGCCACTCGGGCGGACGGGGTTTCGTCACTCGGCCGATGTGGCTTCTGATGCTCGGCCGAGTGCACACTTGGAGCGTGTCCGATCTGGCCGGCCGAGCGGGGTCTCGCTGGTCGGCCGAGTGACTCCTTCACTCGGCCGAGTGAGACACTAAAAATGCCCATTCTGAGTGTTTTTGCCTCCTCGTCGCTCCTATGACGTTCTTTCTTCTTCCGCTCCTCTCCAATCTCAAAATACCCCTCAGGGAAGTCCTCGGTGACACTCCGGAGTAGGTGTATCTCGGAATCACTCCAAATCGCTCCAAATCTCCTGAAATACGACAAAAACAACAAATCGTGAAAAGTATCGCAATATTGTCGATAAATCGTGAAAAACGTGATTTGAGCGATCTAAATGGCATGCAATCATGCGGAAAAAAGGTGTAAAATATGGAGTGATCAGATATGCTCTTCAAAGAAAACAATAAAGAGTCGTGAAGATAACCACGGGGTTGTGAGCATATATTCAATCTTTGCAGGGCTTGTGTGCTTTTTCGTGATATTTCCTCCACACGGTCGTGTGGGGTAGCCACGTGACTGTGTGGCTCTTCTTTTCATAGGCCTGGGAATGGGGTCGACACGGTCGCATCAACAAATTCATGTGGTCGTTTCGTTCAGAGAGAAATTGGGGCCAATATTTCCAGAGACTTGGTCGTTCTACGCGGCCGTGTTGCTCTAGCGAAACGATCGCGTGAGCTTAATCTTCCTAACTTCAGAATCCTTCTCCTTGGCTCATTTGATGCAGTCGTTCATGACACCTTCACATGACCACATCGTGTTGTAATTACTGCTCCTTGGGTCTAGATTCACGTGGTCGTATGGGGTGTCTCACACGACCAAGTGGGTCATGTTTCCGCTCCATCTCCTTGTATTCTTCTTCTTTTGATCCCGTTTCTTTGCAAAATCTATTTCTTTTGATTATTTGGCTCCATTTAGCCCTTTTAAGCTTGATCTTTACCTAAAACATATATAAATACCCAAAGAGTGAAAAGGAACAAAAATAGGGTAACGTGGTGTATAAAATGTGGGTTTGTGTGATAATTAGCATGGATAAACTCCACTAAAAATGTGTAAATTAACCACTCATCAGGATGCCACATCACATCCCAAAGGAAAACCCCCCAAAACCATGTTATTTACATGTTTACCATTGCCTTTTCATGAACCAAAATAACCATCCATCTGCAGAGCGGACATGAAGACCTCTAGACATGAATAGGTGAGGAGCTTACCCGAATACCTGAATAGCTGACTTGACTTGAAGATATGAATAGCTGACCTTACTGTAAGACCTGAAGAGCGGACTGGAAGACAAACCTGGAGATTAGAAGAGCTAACCTGAAGACCTAAATAGCTAAGGAGCATACCTGAAGACATGAGGACCTGACTTGACTTGAAGATACGAAGAGCTAACTGGAAGGCCAAAAGAGCTGATTGGAAGATAGACCTGGAGATCAAAAGAGCGGACTAGAAGTCCTGAAGAGCTTAATAGATGAAGAGCTTACCTGAATACCTGAAGAGCTGTCATGAATTCAAGACCTGAATAACTAACCTGACAGGAAAACCTGAAGAGCTGACCTGACTGGAAGAACTGAAGAACTAACTGGAAGATCTGAAGACCTGAAGAGCTTATCTGAATACATGAAGAGCATACCTGATTGGAAGTCCTGACGACCCGATTAGAATACCTGAAGACCTGAAGTGCTTACCTGAAGACCTGACTAGAAGACCTGAAGAGAAGACCTGAGTGGTAGACCTGAAAGCCTGACTGGAAGGCATGAAGACATGAAGAGATGACCTGACTGGAAGATGTGAAGAGCGGAATAGAAGGCAGACTGGGAGATCGGAAGAGCTTACCTGAAGACCTGATGAGCTTACATAGCAGAAGAGCTTACCTAAATACCTAAAGAGCTGTCTTGAGTTGAAGACCTGAATATCTGGCCTGAAATGTTAAACTGATGAGCGGACCTGACTAGAAGTACTGAAGAACTGACGGGATAACCTGAAGACTTGAAGAGCTTATCTGAAGACATGAAGAGCTGACATGACTGGAAGACCTGAAGACCTGACTAGAAGATCTAAATATTTGATTGGACGACCAGAAGACCAAAAGAGTTTCCTAACTGGAAGACCAGAAGACTTGACTGGAAGACCAGAAGAGACGACCTGAGTGGTAGACCTGAAAACCTGACTGGATGGCCTCAAGACCTGCAGAGATGACCTGACTTGAATACAAGAAGACCTGAAGACCTAACGACCTGACAAGCTTACCGGAAGGCTTGAAGAGCTAACCTAACTGTAATACATTTAGACCTGACTGAACTGACTTTTTTCACTTTGAACCCCTACATTTTTTTGCACTTAAATGCCTAATTTTCTTCCTTTTAACCCAGTTGATACCACCACACCCTCACAATTCACTCTATATTTCAGTTGCGAGTAGGCCCCATATCATGTATGTGGGTTTTTCTTGGGTCACTGTGTATTATGTGTGATACATTAAATAGATACCCATTATATAATTGAGGGAGGTTGATGTGATGTTTGTCCTATATGACATCCAAAGAGGGATGTTGTATGTGATGCCACATCACCCCATCAAAGTAAAACCCCCATAAACCATATTATTTACATGTTTACCACTGCCTTTTCTTGAACAACCCTCAATGTGCATAGTTAACCTAATGACCTGAATAGTTGAAGACCTTACATGAAGATATGAAGAGCTAACCTAACTTGATGACATGAAGAGCTGACCTGACTTGAAGACCAAAACACCTGACTAGAAGACCGACATGTAGATCAAAAGAGCTGACCTGAAGACCTGAATAGCTGAAGAGCTTACCTGAATACCTGAAGAGCTGACCTGACTTGAAGACATTAAGAGTTGACATGACTGGAAGACCTGAATACCTGACTGGAAGACAAACCTAGAGATTAGAAGACCTGAACCGAATACCTGAAGACCTGAATAGCTAAAAGGATTACCTGAATACCTAAAGAGCTGACCTGATTTGAAGACCTGAAGAGCTGACCTGATTTGAAGACCCGAAGACCTGACTGGATGACTTGAGGAGTTGGACTGACTTGAAGACCTGAAGACCTAATTGGAAGACTTGAAGAAAAGACCTGACTGGTTGACCTTAAGATCAGACTGGAAGACGTGAGGACCTCCTATGTGGTATCTAAAGAGGGATTCTACATAGGATGTACATCAACCCGCAAATAAGAACCTTAATACCCCAGTTATTTACAAGTTTGCCATTGCCATTTAATGAACCCGAATAACCCTCTCCAAAGAGGGATGCCACATGGGATGCCACATCACCTCCTAAAGAAAAAACCCCTAAAACCCCGTTATTTACCTGTTTCCCATTGCCTTTTCATGAACCCAAATAACCCTCAATCTGCAGAGTTGACATGAAGACCTCAAGACCTGAATAGATGAGGAGCTTACCCGAAGCCTGAAGAGCTGACTTGAATTAAAGATATGAATAGCTGACCTTACTAGAAGACCTGAAGAGTTGACTGGAAGACATACCTGGAGATTAGAAGAGTTGAATTGAAGACCTGAAGACATGAATAGCTAAGGAGCTTACTTGAAGACCTGAGGAGCTGACTTGACTTGATGATATGAAGAGTTGTCCTGACTGGAAGACCAAAAGAGCTGACTGGAAGTGTAACGACCACTTTTCGTGGTACGTTGTTCGTGCACGTGCTTTTGTCTGTGCACGTGTTTGTTTTAGACTTTGTTTGTTTGTGAACACTTTCGTGTGATATGCCGTTGTGAACGTCTCAGAGAGTATTAAATAGTGGCACTATCTTGGAACGACACTTCTCGAGTCGTTTTTCCACAATTTAAACTTACTCGATGAGACGTGACGATTTTCACTTTTGACGGGAGACGTTTCTATTTTTAGTTTCGTCGTCTGACGTCGAATTTGAGATCTGTCTTCTTAGTTAGCTCACTTTCGTCATCACAATCACCACGATATTTATTTTATAATTTTTGGAGTTTATTTGACCACTTTTATAATTTTTACAAGTTTTATAATATTTTTAATAATTTATTTTTTAAACTATTTTCGGCCAAATAAAATTTATTTGAGTTTTAAACGTTTTAAAGAATTTTTGAGCCAATTTCCAGCTCATTTGGACCAAGTCAAACCCTTGGGTGAGTTGGAGTAGTTTTAATTCAAATTTTAAATTATTTTAAACTTCTAATCCTATTAGATTTAGCCCTAGACCAAGTCAACCCATCTATACTATATAAGCAACCCCTAGCAAGACCTATTTTCCAAAGAAATTAGCCCTAGCCTCTTCCAAACTTGAAATTGGACGTTGCGACGATTCGTCGCAACGTTGCGACGTTCAGCTGCTGTACGACCGAGGAAAACCAAGCCGTTCCCCCGCTCCGACCGATAGCCGCCCCCGCATCCATCGCCGTCCGCACGCTGCAGCCGCCGCCCACGCCCGTCCCCCGCTCCGACCGAGAGAGGCTCTCGGTCAGACCGAGGCACCGCTCCGCACCACGCTCCGCACCGACCCGCCTTGTCGCCCCGCATTGCTCTGCACCTGACCGAGGCGCCCGCCCGCACCGTGCGCTCGCCAATTCGTTGCAACGTTGCAAACGTTGCAACGCATTGTCGCCCGCAGCGACCGACGCTCCCGACCGGTCTGACCGAAGGAGACAGCCCCGCCCGCTGCTGCGACCGACCCAAATCGCTGCACAGCCCCGTTCTCTCGCAGCGACCGATAGGATCTCCCGCATTTGGCTGTGTACGACCGAGAGCAAACGTCGCAACCCCGCACCCGTCGCACCGCTTGCCACCGTGGGCCCCCCAAGTTCTCCAGAGTTATTGTGGGTCCCCCAAAGGCCCCTAGGACTACTGTGGGCCCCACCTAGGTGCTTGCTCTTCGAGGATCCGTCGCGTACGACGTCGTCGCACGTCGTAGCCCGTCGTCGCACGTGTGAGCTTTGGAATCTGGAATCGTCGCCGGGTTGATGCTCTGAATTTCCAGCGAGGAAACTAATTGGAATCTGGACTTGGAGCGCGATCTTTTATTCCAACCCCCGGCGTCGCTACCCGACGCCGGTGTAGCTTTCGCGTCGTGTTGAGGTAACGCTTTGCACCCCTAGGACCCCCAACCCAATTGCATGCTAATCAAGACTAAAATCAGTATTTTAAATGTTTTAAATTCACTAATCAAGATTAATAATATGGACTTTAGGCCGGTGGACTGTGCACGTAGGATAATTGTGATTTTTGGACTCATTGGACGGTGTGCTCAGACGTCGTACTTGCAGGCAAGTGAAACTTGCCAACTCTTGTGTAGGGCCATGTTTTTAGGCCACTTCCTTGTTCCTAGCGTAAAAGAGACTAGTCAGTGAAATGATAGCTGGCTAGACGCCCACTTGATCTAGTTTGACAACGAAACTAGATCCGTCACCTAATTGATCTAGCTTGACAACGAAGCTAGATCCAACCCTTTAAACTTGTTGTTCATGCATACTAAACTGTCACGTTTACTTTCCTTACATGTACGCACTTTTAACTGCCATGCATTGCATCTTACATGTCATCCATGCATTGAATATTGCATTCGTAGCACACGCTACATACTTGTACTTGCTTGTCCAGGGCTAGGTGCACCCCTATGCCAAACATGAAAAACACTTCCTGGCTCGTGATCCAGAAGCGAGCATTACCGTTCGGGGGTAAGGCCCTGGCTCGATACACGTGGGATGGGGTAAGAGTTAAGCGGCCAATCAGCTGGGAGTCTGCCTGATCAGCAACTGCAGTTGTAGGGCGTAAACTCTGGGTGGGGCGGAGTTAAGCGACCAATCAGTGTGAAAGAAAGTCATTTCAGCTGTAAGGCGTAAACTCTGCAAACATGACTAGAGAAATCCTTGTAAATGTTATTAGTCTTGCCACACTTGCCATGCCATGCTAGTTTACTTGTTGTTTTCTTTACCTGCTGCACTCATACTTAAACTGCCATGTCGTTGCATCATGCTAGAACTGCTAGGTTGCTCTTACTTGTACTTTCAGTTTCACTTGCACAAGTCTTCCAGACTTGCTGACATGTGCCCCTTGCTCTTTTGGGTGTCACATGTTAGACCCTGAGCCAGAGACCGTTGCTGAGTACGTGATGTTTTGCTGACGCTGAGTCTGAGTCCATGATTGCACAGGAGGATTTTGGTGGACACCGGTGACTATGCTTTGAGTTTTTGTTGAGCTTTATGTTGTTTTAGGCCTTTTGTTAGTTGTTGGTGCGTAGCACCGTTGTTTTGTACTTTGTACTTTTGTTGGCTATGTTTGGGCCTTTAGTCTCTTTCTTTTAGCCTGTGGCTTTTCTGCGATGTTGGAGACTTATTTTATGGATATTCTGAGATGTCTCTTTTGTCTCATTTCATTATTATTATCTTTGTTTCGTTCGCGTTGCAAGGACCTGCCGTTTTAAATTGATCGACGCTTATCGGACTTGCAGCTTTGTAGCTTCAAGTCTGAGCGGACCTTCTCACGCTTCGCCTCCATATTTTTGGGAAGCGGGGCGTGACAGGTTTTGTTGGTGGCCCATGCAGGTCAGTCTTGTAATTGCGAATTAACGGAACAACGATAATAACGGAATGTCCATTAAATAAATTGCAACATCCGAGTAATAAAGCCCCGAGTCTAGTCGCTTTCTTAGGACACTAGGTGATAAGAAGGCTTAGTTAGACGTCTGTGCTTGCTAGTTAGAGGCCCTGACTGTAGTTAGACTCCCTTTAGCAATTGATTCAATCGTCGTAGGAGTTACCTTAGTGGTTCATGTCTACCCCTGACCATATTAGACTTCTAGAATTTCCTTTAGTCGTTCGCTTGGGTTCATCGATTTCGGAACAAGCTGAACGCATTTCTTTACCGTCTAATCTTTAGAAGTCTTAGCGCTTAGCCTTTAATCTTTAGTTGGTCGACCGTAGGACTTTCCTCGTAGCCTCTCCTGATTCATATCCTAGGCGTACGAATGTCTTGATCATCCGACCAATTTCCTTGCCTCGATTCACGAGATCGCCCGTAACGATCGTCGTCAATTTTCGAACCCCTCCATTATGAACTTTAGAACTCTTGAAAGTATTTTTCGACTTCCTCCTTTCCGAAGTTTAATTTTGATCCAAATTTCAATGCATGTATACTTATACTTCATCCCCCCTTCGTTGATTTAATTTTTTTAAAAAAACATTGTCGGAATTTCTGAATGCTAGTTTATAGTATTTTCCCAGCCTATGTTTTTCGTACTTGTGTAAATGTGTCGTTCCTTCATATATTAATTTTATTCTGAACCGTACTTTATTTTGCTCAGTTCGATTTATAATTTTTCCCTCTTATTTATGCCATTTGAATAATACATCGTGTTTGCTTTTAATATACTTTCCAAGTCACAGGGAATTTCAGATTTCAGCAAGTTGGTTTTGCTTGTCGTTCTCACTATTTCAGATTTTTGCAAAATTACTATTTTTATAACCTCTTCCTGCTTTAGGCCCTCCCTGATTTGATTTTAAAGATTTGTTATTCGATCCTGATAATTCTTATGCTAAGTTACTACTATTTTCTTTCCGCTCACCATACACGCTTTTAGAAAAATTTCTAAACCAAATTGAATTTCAACTATTTTTATAACCGTGCCAGACTTGTTGTGCTCGTATATTAAGAACCTTGTGTAAATCAGTTTTACATTTCCTGGCAAACCTTGGTTTTCTAAAAAGTAGTTTCAAATTGACTATCTTCAATCTTCCATAGCCTAAAAGTTTCGAAAGTATTTCACATGAGTTTAAATCTTCCGCTACTTGATTTCATTCTTGACTTTCCAAAACTTTTTGGACAACATTTTATTAAATTATTGACGTATAAATTTTCTAAACCACATCCTTAATATTCGTGTAAATGATTTTACTTCCTTTTATAAATTTTTTTTACCCAATGGACCATTTTCTCCTATTATGAATATTCGACCCAAACTCATTTTGAACAACTCGTTTATCGCTCTCCAAATATTTCTTTTCAGACGAGGATTTTAATTTTGAAGAACAACAGTTTTCAATTTTGCGCATTTTAGCTCATGCTATTTACCCTATTTTCTTTTTCCCCTCCTGTATAAGCATCACTACATCTCCCTTTTCCCTCAACCTAAACATCACCATTGAGTCAATGTTTCGTCTAACCAAGCTGTCTCCTTGTATTCGTCCTATCTGAACTCGTGCTTATCGATCCTTCCCTCGTCACGCTCTCGACCTCTCTTTATTGCTTAGGCCTTAGGGTCCTTCAATGTCTGTGTCAACCCTTAGTTGTTAGTAGACTCTTGGACCTTTGTGAGGTGTCGTTGTGCACGTACCTAACTTGTGTACGTGGGCTTGAATGAGCGTACCCCCCATAGTATATTGATGCTTGCCTATTGTGTGGTATATATATATACTCGGAGTTATTCGTGATAGTATGAAGTTGTTGTGTGTTAGTAGTTATAGGTTGTTGTGTGGATAGCTATACTATACTAGCGATGCCTGTGTATATAAGAGTTGGTGTTAGAATATCTAAGTTGTGTATGTAGTAAGAGATACTTATAATGGTTGAAATAAAATGATTGGTAAAGCTATGTATATGCTAAGTGTGATGATAATGGGTGAACATATAGATAAGTAAGTAGGCCTATTGAGTGACCTATATATTAGTACGTATGTGTATGTGCTCGTATGTAGGTATGTATTATGCTTAGACGTAAGTAGTTATGTTTTGATGCCTGAGTATATAGGTGATATACATATGATAGTAGGATTATAATTTTGATTGGTATTGCTTGCTTTGCGGGATGTTGCATGCGTGCATACCGTGAGGTATACACGATTATTGCACATCTTAATTATGTATGTGTGGATGTGTTAGTATACTAATTATAGGTAGTAGGTTATGGTGTGAATATATACACTGCTTATGTGTGACTATACGGTGAATGTTTGTACTAAGGAGTATAATATAATCATACGTGTGCTGATGTCTGTATTATTATTATGGTATATAGAGTGATTGAACTATGTAAGTATTACCTGACTAAATATTAAGTGTGATTGACCTATGGTATGCATATGGTTGTATTGGTAGATATATATATATATATATATATATACATATATGTAATGGAGTGGTATTGGTATATGCATGAATGCCGTGTTACGTATATAGAATATTCTGATGTATGTATTGAGTCTCACTCAAGCTTGAGTGGGTATACTCCAAGTATATTGAATGTATGATTGTAGTTTGAATATAGCAATGCTTGATGTATGTATAGTGATAGAAGTGTTTGTGCCTGGTTGAGTTACGCACATGATTGTGGGTCGCTACGCCAGTATATAGTTATAGGTGTTGGTCTTGTGGTATAGTTAATTACTAAGGACTTGCTCGTGTGTGCGTATGTGTACTAGCTAAAATTAGGTGTGTATGTGTGCTAGTTATATAATGGTATGATTGGTGTACGTAAATGAAATGCTAGCGTGTATGGGTGTGCACCATGCACGGGTAAGTATGTGCTTAGTTATAAGTATTGATGACTACGATATATGTGGTGTGTCGTAAATACAGTTATAGGACCGTATGTGATGAGAATATATGGTGAATTATTTGCATGCACTGTATGGCTATATATCGGGAAATTATAGTAGTGGTGAATGTATATTAGATATAGTGAATTTGATTTAATAATGGTATGGTGTGACTGCTGATGTGGATGTGCTTAGTATTGGATGTATACTAGGAAATATTAGAGGGTAGTATACCCTTGATGTTTGTGCATAGGTAGCTATCTATACGTAGAGCAATGATTGTATTTGCTAGTATGGGATCATACCTATATAAGTATCTGAACTATTGTTTTGTGAGTGGTAGTTATATAAGGGATGTATGCTTATATATATGATTGAAATACATGTATGAAGTTGACGGACTATAATAGGTATAAGTGTATACGTACGTGAATGTATATATATATATACGTGTGGTAGTATTAATGTTTGACTACCTAGTGCATATATAAGCACTTGTAATGACTATGCCTGGTTGAATTATTATACGACTTGATTGGGGTAGTTACTAGAGCGACTAGCTATATTAGAAAGTCCGAGGACGGACTTTATTCTAAGGTGGGGAGGATGTAACGACCACTTTTCGTGGTACGTTGTTCGTGCACGTGCTTTTGTCCGTGCACGTGTTTGTTTTAGACTTTGTTTGTTTGTGAACACTTTCGTGTGATATGCCGTTGTGAACGTCTCTGAGAGTATTAAATAGTGGCACTATCTTGGAACGACACTTCTCGAGTCGTTTTTCCACAATTTAAACTTACTCGATGAGACGTGACGATTTTCACTTTTGACGGGAGACGTTTCTATTTTTAGTTTCGTCGTCCGACGTCGAATTTGAGATCCGTCTTCTTAGTTAGCTCACTTTCATCATCACAATCACCACGATATTTATTTTATAATTTTTGGAGTTTATTTGACCACTTTTATAATTTTTACAAGTTTTATAATATTTTTAATAATTTATTTTTTAAACTATTTTCGGCCAAATAAAATTTATTTGAGTTTTAAACGTTTTAAAGAATTTTTGAGCCAATTTCCAGCTCATTTGGACCAAGTCAAACCCTTGGGTGAGTTGGAGTAGTTTTAATTCAAATTTTAAATTATTTTAAACTTCTAATCCTATTAGATTTAGCCCTAGACCAAGTCAACCCATCTATACTATATAAGCAACCCCTAGCAAGACCTATTTTCCAAAGAAATTAGCCCTAGCCTCTTCCAAACTTGAAATTGGACGTTGCGACGATTCGTCGCAACGTTGCGACGTTCAGCTGCTGTACGACCGAGGAAAACCAAGCCGTTCCCCCGCTCCGACCGATAGCCGCCCCCGCATCCATCGCCGTCCGCACGCTGCAGCAGCCGCCCACGCCCGTCCCCCGCTCCGACCGAGAGAGGCTCTCGGTCAGACCGAGGCACCGCTCCGCACCACGCTCCGCACCGACCCGCCTTGTCGCCCCGCATTGCTCTGCACCTGACCGAGGCGCCCGCCCGCACCGTGCGCTCGCCAATTCGTTGCAACGTTGCAAACGTTGCAACGCATTGTCGCCCGCAGCGACCGACGCTCCCGACCGGTCTGACCGAAGGAGACAGCCCCGCCCGCTGCTGCGACCGACCCAAATCGCTGCACAGCCCCGTTCTCTCGCAGCGACCGATAGGATCTCCCGCATTTGGCTGTGTACGACCGAGAGCAAACGTCGCAACCCCACACCCGTCGCACCGCTTGCCACCGTGGGCCCCCCAAGTTCTCCAGAGTTATTGTGGGTCCCCCAAAGGCCCCTAGGACTACTGTGGGCCCCACCTAGGTGCTTGCTCTTCGAGGATCCGTCGCGTACGACGTCGTCGCACGTCGTAGCCCGTCGTCGCACGTGCGAGCTTTGGAATCTGGAATCGTCGCCGGGTTGATGCTCTGAATTTCCAGCGAGGAAACTAATTGGAATCTGGACTTGGAGCGCGATCTTTTATTCCAACCCCCGGCGTCGCTACCCGACGCCGGTGTAGCTTTCGCGTCGTGTTGAGGTAACGCTTTGCACCCCTAGGACCCCCAACCCAATTGCATGCTAATCAAGACTAAAATCAGTATTTTAAATTTTTTAAATTCACTAATCAAGATTAATAATATGGACTTTAGGCCGGTGGACTGTGCACGTAGGATAATTGTGATTTTTGGACTCATTGGACGGTGTGCTCAGACGTCGTACTTGCAGGCAAGTGAAACTTGCCAACTCTTGTGTAGGGCCATGTTTTTAGGCCACTTCCTTGTTCCTAGCGTAAAAGAGACTAGTCAGTGAAATGATAGCTGGCTAGACGCCCACTTGATCTAGTTTGACAACGAAACTAGATCCGTCACCTAATTGATCTAGCTTGACAACGAAGCTAGATCCAACCCTTTAAACTTGTTGTTCATGCATACTAAACTGTCACGTTTACTTTCCTTACCTGTACGCACTTTTAACTGCCATGCATTGCATCTTACATGTCATCCATGCATTGAATATTGCATTCGTAGCACACGCTACATACTTGTACTTGCTTGTCCAGGGCTAGGTGCACCCCTATGCCAAACATGAAAAACACTTACTGGCTCGTGATCCAGAAGCGAGCATTACCGTTCAGGGGTAAGGCCCTGGCTCGATACACGTGGGATGGGGTAAGAGTTAAGCGGCCAATCAGCTGGGAGTCTGCCTGATCAGCAACTGCAGTTGTAGGGCGTAAACTCTGGGTGGGGCGGAGTTAAGCGACCAATCAGTGTGAAAGAAAGTCATTTCAGCTGTAAGGCGTAAACTCTGCAAACATGACTAGAGAAATCCTTGTAAATGTTATTAGTCTTGCCACACTTGCCATGCCATGCTAGTTTACTTGTTGTTTTCTTTACCTGCTGCACTCATACTTAAACTGCCATGTCGTTGCATCATGCTAGAACTGCTAGGTTGCTCTTACTTGTACTTTCAGTTTCACTTGCACAAGTCTTCCAGACTTGCTGACATGTGCCCCTTGCTCTTTTGGGTGTCACATGTTAGACCCTGAGCCAGAGACCGTTGCTGAGTACGTGATGTTTTGCTGACGCTGAGTCTGAGTCCATGATTGCACAGGAGGATTTTGGTGGACACCGGTGACTATGCTTTGAGTTTTTGTTGAGCTTTATGTTGTTTTAGGCCTTTTGTTAGTTGTTGGTGCGTAGCACCGTTGTTTTGTACTTTGTACTTTTGTTGGCTATGTTTGGGCCTTTAGTCTCTTTCTTTTAGCCTGTGGCTTTTCTGCGATGTTGGAGACTTATTTTATGGATATTCTGAGATGTCTCTTTTGTCTCATTTCATTATTATTATCTTTGTTTCGTTCGCGTTGCAAGGCCCTGCCGTTTTAAATTGATCGACGCTTATCGGACTTGCAGCTTTGTAGCTTCAAGTCTGAGCGGACCTTCTCACGCTTCGCCTCCATATTTTTGGGAAGCGGGGCGTGACAGGAAGATAGACCTGGAGATCGAAAGAGCTGACCAGAAGACCTGAAGAGCTTAATAGATGAAGAGCTTACCCGAATACCTAAAGAGCTGTCTTGAATTGAAGACCTGAATAACTGACCTGACCGAAAAACTTGAAGAGCTGATCTGACTGGAAGAACTGAAGAACTAACTGGAAGACCTGAAGACCTGAAGAACTAAAGTGCTTACTTGAAGACCTAAAAAGAAGACATGACTGGAAGTCCTAACGACCGGGCTAGAAGACCTGAATACCTGAAATGCTTATATAAGACACGTGAAGAGAAGACCTGAGTGGTAGACCTGAAGGCTGACTGGAAGACCTGAAGGGATGACCTGACCTGAAGACCTAAAGACCTGAAGAACTAAAGTCCTGTCTGTTGGTTTTTTCTTGTTTTCTTTCCAACCGGTTGTGATCCACGGTTTCTATAACCAATTCCCTCTCAAAATCAGTTTGATAATTGTTGATGGAACAGTTTCAAATGATTACAAAATGGTTTTGGTCCCTGCAGTCAAGGCTCTTAGATTTTCAAAAGATACACCATCAAACAAAGAGTTTGAGACTTCAAAAAAATCAAAACACAGAGTAAAAAGTTCACCTTTTGAAAGGCAATGGCTGGAGGTAATATTCTTCCGCAAATTTGTAATGGAATCATCAAATTAGACTATTAATTGGTATCAGAGCCACTTTTATTACCTCTGTGTTACCTCATTTATTTGATCTTGGTCAATGGAATCAACCGATCTGCTCAATTTTTATTTGGGTAGAAAAGTGTTGTTAACGGGTTATGAAACATGCCTCAAGGTTGAAGATGACTTTATGGGTAATTTGGTCTTTTCATAAAACAATTATTGTTTGGGTTGAGTGTTGTCTTCATGTTACTGTCACCTTTATTGTCATACAGTGGACCATGTACTGTGTACATTTACTTTGTTGCAACGATTATGATTACCATAGTAAATTTACTATAGGTGCAGTTGAGTTTTGTTAATCTCTTTTGATATATTGTTGTCCATTTAATATTTTGATGTACATGATGACAATGCATTATAATTAATGTTTTTTTGTTTTGGGAGTTCAACGTCTCCTGCATTATCTTAAGGTTAATGATGTACTTTAAGCATGCTTAACCGTTCTTTTTATAATGGAGTGCCAACATTATAAAACACTTCAGTTTGCAACAAAATCAAAGCACATTTGCAAGTGCCAACAATTCATTTTTTAAACATCTAAAAATGAATGCTAGTATTGTGTATTATTTTTATAATGTTGAATAATGGAGGAACATTAAGCCCTGTCAATGTTTAATGCACGCATGCTACTGTACACAGCATACATATTCCCATTATATTAAGAATTTGGTTACTGTTTAGTGATCTATATAGTTTTAGTTAATTATGGAGTAGCCACAACATCTTTCATTAATTGAAATTATCTGTTAAATTTGATTTAAGATTGCATTTGGAGAACAAACATTAGTTGAGATTAATCGTATTTGATATAATAGATCTTTTCCTACAGGAATTTCTATTATATTATGTATGATTAATTGGGATAAGATGTCAAATTATTTTTTCTAATTTACCCACAGGGATTAGTAAAAGGAACATAATTTGATAGTTTTATCATGAATTTAAAATGAATCTAATTGAGTTAGAACTTTGGCCAAAAGACAAGTTTTATGTCACTAGAATCACATTTATATGTTTTACATTTGGTAATACATATTTTTGTTTGTTAAGTCTTAAAATTAATAAATTGAGTATGTATGTTAAATTTTTGCATATCACAGTTAGTAAAACTTACTGATCTTAAATATGAAGTTCCTAAATTTGATCTTAAATATGAAGTTCCTAAATTAAATGGCGAAAACTACAGAATTTGGAAGGAAAGGGTACTTCGTAATTTGGGTGTGGCAGACATTGATTATGCCATCCGCAAGGATGAGTCGTCGACCATCACGGATACTAGCCTTCCAAAAGCTTCAGATCTTTATGAAGTGGGAGAGATCTAACCGTCTCTGCGTTATGTTCATAAAGACTAAAAAATCGGCTAGTATACGGGGCTCGGTGGAAAAACATGACAAAGTCCGATCACTATTAAATGCCATTGATGAGCAGTCCACAGCTTAGATAAGGCACTTGTGAGTACCCTCATTGGGAAGGTTTCGTCACTAAGGCTTACCGGTCTTGGAGGTGTGCATGAGCACTTCATGTACATGAGGGACATTGCGGCTCAACTAAAGACATTGGAGGTTGAGATGCCTGACAGCTTTTTGGTCCATTACATTTTGAACACTCTCCCGCATCAATACGGAACTTTCAAGATATCATATAACACAAATTAGGATAAGTGGTCAATGAATGAACTTCTGACCATGTGTGTTTAGGAGGAAGGTCGGTTGATTATGGAGCATGGAGAGAGAGAGTTGATGGCAACCAACAAGAAAGATGATAGACACCCAAATAAAAAGGAAAGGGGAAGGCGCCTGTTAACGGAGGAATTGCTAAGGAGTCCATGTGCTTCTTCTTTAAAAAGAAGGGGCGCTTGAAGAAGGATTGATTGAAATTCCTTCAATGGCGCAAGAATAAATGTAACTCAATCTCTCTTGTTTGTTTTGAATCTAATATGGCTGATGTTCATTGTGACACGTGGTGGATTGACTCTGGTTCTTCAATCCATGTTTCAACCTTCCAGGGTATGACAAACCTGCAGAAACTAACGGGAAATGAACGAGGAATTTTCTCAGGGAACAAAATGCACTCAGCTGTCGAATTTGTTGGAACATGCCAGATTATTTTATCAAGTGGCTTTGTTTTGCTTTATAGAATGTTTTTATGCACCTGGGTTTTCCATGAATTTTATTTCAGTTTCAAGACTATTGCCTTTGGGTTTTACTTTTAATATCCATGGAACAACATTCAGCTTAAGTTATAAATCAGATGGTATTGGAATTGGTATGTTATGTAAAGGTCTCTTTATGTTTAATTTGGAAAACAATGCTTTTAATTCTGTTATGCATGTTAATGTCGGTTTAAAAAGATGTGTTACAAATGAGGAATCTTCTATGTTGTGGCATCGGAGATTGGGACATATCTCCCAAGATAGAATCAAGATGTTAGTAAATGAAGGAGTTGTTAACTTTGGACTTTGCTGACTTCGAGATATTTGCGGATTGTATAAAGGGAAACCAGACCAAGATATCTAAGAAGGGTGCATACAAAAGTTCTGAATTGCTTGAAATCATCCATTCAGATATTTGGTGTCCCGACATGGACATTTAAAGTGGTCCAAAATACTTTATCTCCTTTATTGACGATTTTTCACGTTTCATGTATGGCTACTTGATTCATAATAAAAGCTAAGCATTAGATGCATTTAAGGTTTTCAAGGCAGAAGTAGATAAACAATGTGGATACAAATTAAAATTATGAGAACTGATAGAGGAGGAGAGTATTATGGTAGATACGCCGAACGTGATCAAGCACCTGGTCCGTTTGCAAAGTTTCTTCAAGAGCATGAGATAGTTGCTCAATACACCAATCCTGGATCTTCTAGTCAGAATGGTGTAGCTGAAAGAAGAAACAGGACTTTGATGGAGATGGTTAGGAGTATGCGCAGTAATGACAAACTTCCTATATCCTTGTGGACTGAAGCTCTTAAAATGGCAACATATATAACAAATCGAGTTCCAACTAAGGCTTTCCCAAAGACGCCATTCGAGTTATGGAAAGGTTGGAAACTGAGTTTGTGTCATGTACGCGTTTGGGGATGCCCTTCCGGGGTAAGAGTATATAATCCACAAGAGAAGAAACTGGATCCTAGGACTATTAGTGGGTATTTCATTAGATATATTGAACGGTCCAAAGGATACAGGTTCTATTGTCCATCTCATAGCACTAGGATTGTAGAGTCAAGAAATGAGAAATTTATTAAGAATGACATGATTGGTGGGAGCGATCATTTTCAGCACACTATTCTTGAAAAGGATCATACTGGTACTCGATCTTCCACATCAACTGATCGAATAATTGTTGTTAGTAGTTCCCCTCAAGTTTAAACATGCATTAATCCACAAATTGAACTTCCACATGTTGATATTGATCCAGTAGATCAAGTTGTTCAGGAAACTCCAGCAGTGGTTGAACAACCAGTTGTTCAAGAAGAACCACTAATTGATGTGCAAACAGTTGATCAACAAGATCTTCAAGAGAATGTTGATACAACATTAAGAAGATCCACTAAGGTAAGAAAATCAGAAATATCTAGTGACTATGTTGTGTATCTACATGAGATGGTCTTTAATATTGGAACCAAAAATGATCCTGAAACACTTTCACAGCCATGAGTTCAAATGAATCAAACTTATGGTTTGATGCTATGAAAGATGAAATGCATTCGATGGCATCAAACGGTGTATGGGACCTTGTTGAGTTACCTGAAGGGGCAAAAGCCGTTGGATGATATTTGGTCTTTAAAACAAAGAAAGATTCATTGGGTAACAATGAGAGATATAAGGCTAGACTCGTTGCCAAAGGATCCACTCAAAAGGAAGGAATAGATTACAAGGAGACTTTTTCTCCTGTATCAAAGAAATATTCTCTTTGCATAATCATGGCATTAGTTGCACATTTTGACATGGAGTTGCAACAAATGGATGTGAAAACTACTTTTCTTAATGGAGAACTAGAGGAAGAGGTATATATGAAGCAACCTGAAGGATTCTCTTCTAGTAATAGTGAGCACTTGGTTTGCAAGCTCAAGAAATCCATATATGGATTTAAACAAGCCTCACATTAGTGGTATTTGAAATTTCATAATGTTATATCGTCATTCGGATTTGAAGAAAACATTGTGGATCAGTGTATATACCAAAAGGTTAGTGGGAGCAAGATTTGTTTCTTAATCCTATATGTGGATGACATTTTACTTGGAAGCAATGATACGAGAATGCTATACGAGGTGAAACAATTTCTCTCTAGAAACTTTGATATTAAAGATCTGGGCGATGCATCTTATGTTATTGGAATTAAAATACATCGCGACAGAATACGTTGTACTCTGCCAATGTCTCAAGTGACGTATATTAACAAAGTTTTAGTGAGGTTTTGGATGAAGGATTGTTCACAAGTATAGCACCCATTGTGAAGGGCGATTGGTTCAATTTGAACCAATGCCCCAAGAATGACTTTGAACGGGAACAGATGAAAGACATTTTGTATGCTTCTGTTGTTGGAAGCATGATGTATGCTCAGGTTTTCATTAGACCTGACATAGCATTTGCTATTGGGATGTTGGGAAGATATCAGAGTTATCCAGGTTTAGAACATTAGAGAGCTACAAAGAAGGTAATGAGATACCTTAAAGGAACCAGAGACTATGCTCATTTACAGAACGACAAACAACTTGGAAGTCATTGGCTACTCTGATTCAGACTTTGCTCGATATGTTGATTCTCGAAAATTAACTTCAGGATATGTTTTTATGCTAGCCGATGGGGCTATATCATGGAGTAGCACAAAGCGAACTTTGATTGCTACTTCTTCCATGGAAGCCAAGTTCGTGTCTTGTTTTGAAGCTACTTCACATGGTGAATGGATTAATAATTTCCTCTCTAGACATAGAATCATGGATTTTATTTCTAGACCGCTAAAATTGTATTGTGACAATACAGCTGCTATCTTCATGGATAATAACAACAAAAGATGTAGCCGAAGCAGGCACATCGACATCAAGTATTTAGCCATAAAACAGTATGTTAAGAAGAAATCAGTCATCATTGAGCATATTCGTATTGATTTAATGACTATCGATCCTTTAACTAAAGGCATGACACCAATGAAATTTAAGGATCATATGGATAGAATGGGTCTTGGTTCCTTATTGTAATTTTTCATTGTAAGAACGATGTTATTTGATGAAATTCTTATTGTAATGCTTTCTCATATATATGGGCATGTGCACATTTGGATATATTACAGTAAATATAAGAAAGATCATTAAGTTTGAACCAAGAATAAATATAAGGTTTATTCATTATGTTGTTAAGGTTATTGATGAGAATCATGTGCATTGTAATACATGGAAGATATTATTTGCTTTTAAAAGGACTAATCAACATGATTCATATATTTTGTTTCTTGTTGAGAATGATGGTTTATGTGGATAAGTAGGAGAATGTTGGTTTTTTTTCTCGTTTTCTTTCCAACCGGTTGTGATCCACAGTTTCTATAACCAATTCCCCTCTCAAAATCAGTTTGATAACTGTTGATGGAATAGTTTCAAACGATTATAAAATGATTTTGGTCCCTGCAGTCAAGGCTCTCAGATTTTCAAAAGATACACCATCAAACAGAGAGTTTGAGACTTTAGAAGATCAAAACACAGAGTATAAAGTTCACCTTTTGAAAGGCAATGGCTGGAGGTAAGATTCTTCCGCAAATTTGCAATCTAATCATCAAATTAGACTATTACTGTCGAGCATACTAGAATACATGAAGATTTTACCTGACTGTAATACCTTCAGACCTGACTAGACTGAATTTTTTCACATTACTTTTTTGCATTTAATCGCTTGCTTTACCTCCTGTTACCCTAGATGATACCCACACTCTCTCACAATTCACTCTCTTACAGTTGCGAGTAAGTCATGCATCTTGAGTGTGGGTTTCTTCTTGACCGTGCACTAAGTGATACAATATATAAATAACTATTATACAATTTAGGAAGGTTGATGTGACATTTGTCATATGTGGCATCCAAAGAGGAATGCCTCATTTGATGCAACATCACCCCCTCATGAGGAACCCCCCATAAACCTTGTTATTTACATGTTTACCATTGCGTTTTCATGAAACCGAGTAACCCTCAATCTGCAGAGCTGACTAGAAGACATGAATAGCTATAGAGCTGACCTGAAGATATGAAGAGCTGACCTGACTTGAAGACATGAAGAGCTGACCTAACTTGAAAACCTGAAGACCTAATTGGAAGATAGACCTAGAGATCAGAGGAGCTGACATGAAGACCTGAGGACCTGAATAGTCGAAGAGCTGAGCTGAATTAAAGACATGAAGAGCTGACCTGACGTGAAGACCTGAAGAGCTGACCTGACTGGAAGACTTGAAGACCTGACTGGAAGACCTGAGGAGCTGGACCCAACTTAATGACCAGAAAACCTGACTGGAAGACCTGAAGAGAAGACCTGACTGGTTGACCTTTAGATTTGACTAGAAGACCTAAAGACCTCGTATATGGCATGCAAAGAGGGATGCGACATAGGATACCACATTTCCTCCCAAAGAAGAATCCCCAAAAGCCGCGTTATTTACATGTTTGCCATTGCCTTTTCATGAACCCGAATAACTCTCTCCAAAGAGGGATGCAACATCACCTGCCAAAGAAAAAACCCTAAACCCCCGCTATTTACATGTTTCCCATTACCTTTTCATGAACCTGAATAACCCTCCATCTGAAGAGCTGACATGAAGACATCAAGACCTGAATAGCTGAGGAGCTTACCCGAAGACCTAAAGAGCTGACTTGACTTGAAGATATGAAGAGCTGACTTGACTGGAAGTCTTGAGGAGATTACTGGAAGACAGACATATAGATCAAAAGAGCTGACCTGAAGACCTGAAAAGCTTAATTGCTAAAAAGCTTACCTGAATATCAGAAGAGTTGTCCCGAGTTGAAGACTTGAATAGCTGACCTGACATGAAAACCTGAAGAGCTGACCTGAAGAACTGAAGAACTGACTTGAAGACCTGAAGACTTGAAGACCTGAATAGCTTACCAGAAGAAATGAAGAGTTGACCTGACTTAAAGACCTGGCGACCTGACTGGAAGACCTGGAGACCGAACTAGAAGACCTGAAGAAGAATGAAGAGCTTACCTAAAGGCATAAAGAACTGACCAAAATGGATGACCTGAAGACCTGAGTAGAAGACCTGAAGAGAAGACCTAAGTGGTAGACTGAAAAACCTGTCTAGAAGGCCTAAAGACCTGAAGAGATGACCTAACAGGAAGAAATGAAGACCTGAAGACCTAAAGACCAGACGAGCTTACCGAAAGACCTAAAGAGCTGACCTGACTATAATACCTTCAGACCTGACTGGACAGACTTTTTTGCACTTTGAACCCCCAAGTTTTTTGAACATAACCACATTCTTTTCCTCCTTTTACCCCAGATGATACACTCACTCTTTCAATTGCGAGCATACCCTGCATCATGTGTGTGTGTTTTTCCTTGGGTTACACTACACTATGTGATATATAAAATAAAGTCCTATTATACAATTGAGGAGGTTGATGTGACATTTGTCCTAAGTGGCATCCAAAGAGGGATGCCGCATGTAATGCCACATTACCCCCTCAAAGAAAAATCCCCATAAACCCTGTTATTTACATGTTTACCATTGCCTTTTCATGAACCCACATTGTCACGCCCCGCTTCCTGAAATGGAGACGAGACGTGAGAAGGTCCGCACAGAAGTGGAGCTGTGAAGCCCCACGCCTGATAAGCGTCAATAAATTAAATGCAGGTCCCTGTAACCACGAACAGAACAAAGATAATAACACAAGAGAGACAGAAATAAAATCGCAAATCTCAGAATTGTCCAACATTTAAAATTAAGTTCAACATCCAGAAAAGCCACCAGGCTAAAAGAAAGAGTCTAAAGGCCCAGAACAAGGCCAACAAAACGACAACATAACAAAGTATTGGTGCTGCGCACCGACAACAAAAGCAGTCTAAAATAAAAGGGAAAACTCAACGAAGACACTAAGACTGGTCCCCGGTGTCCACGTACTCTTCCTCAGCAACGCGGGTCCTGACTCGACGTCAGCAAACACCACGTCCTCACTAACGAACTCTGGCTCAGGATCTAACATGTGTCACCCAAAAGAGAGAGGGGCACATGTCAGCAAGTCTAAAAGACTTGAGCAAGGAAACCGAAAGTAAACTAACAACCTAACAGTTCGAGTAGGATGCACTGACATGACATTTAAGTATGATGCAACAGTTAAAAAGGGCAAGAAAGGACACGCACACACGATGTAGCAACAGCTACCAAATCACTAATTCACGAGTCAATTATCACGATTTTCACTTTGTGCTCAGAGTTTCCGTCATTTGGCTAGAGTGGCTGATCGGGCCAACTCCTAAGCTCAAGCGACCGTTTAACCCTACCCCTCCACGTGTATCGAGCGTTGGGATTAGCAACACACTATGCTCGCTTCTGGATCACGAGCCAGGAAGTGTATTTGGCATAGGGGTGCACCTAGCCTCAAGTCACGATGTAGGAGTCAAAATCCTACTCGCCGCAGCTTACATTTTAAAGTAGCGTGTGCTACACAAACACGATGAACAAGCAAGTATGCAATGACATGAACAGATATTTGAGTACCGTTAATTGAAATTAAACATGACATACAAGCATGATGAAGGTGACGGACCTAGCTACGTTGTCAAGCTAGATCAAGGGCGTCTAGGCAGCTATCCTTTCACTGCCTAGTCTCTTTTACGCTAAAATAAGGAAATAGCCTAAAACCCTAAGTGGCAAGTTTCACTTGCCTAGCACCGAGGATGACGATCACGAAGGTTCGTTTTGCAAGCGCTAATCTACGGGGAAAGTCGCTGTTAAGGAGAAACAATCATCGAAACAATATTCATTTTCATTAGGGTTTCACAAAAACACAAATGGGTTATGAGAATATTAAGAGATCGATTTATTACCGAATCGTTAGAGGAAGAATGATGTCGAGCAAGCACGGCGACGGAAGAAAAGATCCGGGAAACTAGGGTTCAGATCTGTAAATGGGGAGAAATTTTGGAGAAATGGGGTTTTGGGGATTTTTGGGGGTTTTCCGGTGACCTAGAGGTGGTGGTCAGCCCTAATGGAGAGGGAGAGGAGCTCTTGATGAAGGAGGAAGGCTAGGGTTAGATGGATGATGATTTGGGGAAGAAGGAGGCTCACGAGAAATGAAAGAAGAAAAGAAAAACGTTTGGGGGGTTTAAATAGGCACAGCCGGCGGCTGGGCAAACCCTAGGTTTACGACAGCAGTTAGTCGGTCAAAGAAGGGTTGTTGATCGACTAGTTTAACAACTAGTCGGTCGGTCGACCAACTGTGACCGACTAAAACCAAACAGTAACTTAGGTCGACAAAATGGTCAATGAATTAGTCGGTTAAAGAACAATGGCTGACCGACTAGTTTGCAACCTAGTCGGTCGGTGGTTGTTCTTGGACAGACTAACGATAAACAGTAACTTAGGTAAAATGTATCAAAGGAACTAGTCGGTCTGAGAGCAAGTTCTGACCGACTAGTTTCACATTTAGTCGGTCGGTGGTTGTTCTTAGACCGACTAAAAGTAAACAGTAACTCATGTGCATTTGATTCAATGAAGTAGTCGGTTCCAGTAGAGTTCCTGACCGACTAGATCTCAATCTAGTCGGTTGGTCCCCCTTCTTGAACCAACTAAAGTGCACTAAAAGTGCCGAATTGAAGCGCGAAGTTCCGGGAAGATTCCTACGGCTTCTAGGATCACTCTAACTCTAAAATATGAGCGATTTGAAGTTCGTCATGAGTGACATACTCCAAGATCAACGATTCTAAGGAAGAAGCTAGAAAATCACGGCGAAACGATCGAAATGAAAGCTACGGAGACGAAAACCACACATGAGAAGAAAATCCACCAAAACATATAATATAATATAGATAATCCAAATACATGAAAACCAGTCGTTACATCCTCCCTAACTTAAGAAAAATTCCGCCCTCGGAATTTCCCAACACTCACGTGTCCGGGAACAAAAGTGGGAAACGCTGTCGCATCTCATCCTCATTCTCCTAAGTAGACTCTCCTGGCGAGCCGTGTCGCCACATCACCCTCACAAGATTGACAACCTTGTTCCAGAGTGACTTCTGACGCCTCTCCAGAATCTGCACTGGCTGCTGGTCATACGTCATATCAGGGCGAACGGTAATCTCCGAGAAATCCACAGCATGAGATGGGTCGCTAATGTATCGACGAAGCTGCGACACATGGAAAACATTGTGAACTCCTTCCAAAGATGGCGGCAAGGCTAAGCGGTAGGCTACCTCGCCAACTCTCTCCAGAATGTCAAACTGTCCAATGTATCGCGGGCTCAACTTCCCTCGCTTCCCAAAGCGAATCACACCACGATTCGGGGAAATCTTCAAGAACACATGGTCGCCCGGCTGAAACTCCAAAGGACGGCGTTTAGCATCCGCCCAATGCTTAAAACGGTCCTGAGCAATCCTCAACCTCTCCCAAATGTTCCTGACAACATCCACGGCCTCCACAATCATCTCAGGTCCCAACAGCTCCCGGTCACCAACGTCATCCCAACTCAATGGCGATCGACATTTCCTCCCATAAAGAGCGGCGAAAGGCGCCATGCCAATACTCGCCTGGAAGATGTTGTTGTAGGAAAACTCTACCAGATGTAGATGGTCCTCCCACGAACCCTTGAAATCCAACATGCACGCCCTCAGCATGTCCTCCAAGATCTGAATCGTCCTCTCGGACTGGCCATCCGTCTGCGGATGGTACGCTGTGCTGAAACTCAGACGCGTACCCAAACTCTTCTGCAAACTCTGCCAGAACTGAGATGTGAACCTCGTGTCTCTGTCCGACACGATACTCACGGGGACTCCATGAAGTCGTACAACATCCTGCACGATTCACATTACATCACTATCTAAACTAGGAAAAGGAAATAGAAACGGAGAGTAAAAGAATTTACCTCCATGTATCTCCTCGCTAGCGCTTCAGTGGACTGTCCCACTCGAAATGGAATAAAGTGTGCGAATTTGGTCAATCGATCTACGATCACCCAAATCGCGTCATTCTGCTTCAGACTCTGAGGTAGTCCAGTCACGAAATCCATAGTGATGTGTTGCCACTTCCACTCCGGAATCGGAAGCGGTTGTAGCAACCCTGCCATACGCTAATGCTCCGCCTTCACTTGCTGGCAAACCAAGAACTTAGCTACACTCTGAGCCACACTCCTCTTCATGCCATGCCACCAAAAGTTCAGACGAAGATCCTTGTACATCTTGGTCCCACCAGGATGCACAGAATATGGTGAACTGTGTGCCTCCACCATCAACTCCTCTCTAATATCCCCAGCTGGCACACACAACCTGGCTCCAAACCTCAGCGAGCCATCCTCATGAATCAAAAAGTCAGTCCGCAGACCGGCTTCCACCTGCTCCTGAATCTTCACCAGCTTCGGATCCTCAGCCTGGCCAGCCTTGATCCGATCCACAATCGACGACTGAATCTGCATACTCATCAACGAAGAAGCCTCTCCAGGAAGAACAATCTCAATTCCAGACTCGCAAAACCCCTGCTGCAATCTCCACTGCGAGGTCAAAATCATCACCGCTGGAAGCCTACTCAGCGCATCAGGAACCACATTCACCTTGCCAGGGTGATACTGCAAATCAATCTCATAATCCGCCATGAGCTCCAACCATCGACGCTGTCGCATGTTGAGCTCCTTCTGAGTAAAAATATACTTCAAGCTTTTGTGATCGGTGAAGATCTTCACTTTCTTACTCAGTAGGAAGTGCCTCCAAATCTTGAGCGCAAACACGACAGCAGCCAACTCCAAATCGTGTGTCGGGTAATTCTTCTCATGAGTCTTGAGCTGACGCGAAGCATACGCCACAACATTCCCGTGCTGATGCAACACACAACCGAGACCCTTGCCAGAAGCATCGCAAAAGATCTCAAATCCACCGCTGCGATCAGGCACAACAAGAATAAGGGCAGTCGTCAATCTCTCCCTCTGAACACCAAAGGCATTCTCATAATCACCCGACCAAACAAAAGGTACATCCTTCCACGTCAATCTGGTCATCGGCTCAGCAATACAGGAAAAGTCCTTAATGAAACGTCGATAGTAACCAGCAAGTCCAAGGAAACTCCGGATCTCAGACGCTGACTACGGAACAGGCCACTCTCTGATGGCCCTGATCTTCTCGGGATCCACTGAAATACCATCTCCAGTCACCACATGCCCGAGAAAAGCAACTCTGTCCAGCCAAAGCTCGCACTTCGAAAACTTAGCATACAACCGATGCCTCCTCAAAATCTCCAACACCGTCCTCAAGTGCGATGCATGCTCCTCCTCCGACTTAGAATAGATCAGAATATCGTCAATAAAGATAACGACAAACTTATCCAAAAAGTCGTAGAAGATCAGATTCATCAGATTCATGAAAACTGCGGGCGCATTGGTTACACCGAAGGGCATAACCACAAACTCGTAGTGTCCATACTTCGTCCTGAATGCTGTCTTCGGAACATCTTCCTTCTTCACCTTCAGCTGATGATAACCACTCCTCAGATCCAACTTCGAAAACACCCTCGAACCTCCAAGCTGATCAAAAATATCATCGATGCGAGGCAACGGGTATTTATTCTTGATGGTCACCGCATTCAACTTCCGATAGTCCACGCACATGCGACGCGAACCATCCTTCTTCCTTACCAGTAGCACCGGCGATCCCCACGGAGACACATTAGGATTGATATAACCCTTCTGTAAACGCTCATCCAGCTGCTTCCGCAATTCCTCCAACTCAGCGGGCGCCATACGATATGGCGCCTTAGAAATCGGCTGCGCTCCCGGAACAAGATCAGTAGAAAATTCCAGAGCTCGATGAGGTGGCAAACCAGACATCTCCTCGGGGAAGACGTCATCAAAGTCCCGCACAACTGCTGGCCTCTCCAGCTCCATCTGCATAGCCACAATCTCCACCGGTCTGGCCCGAAACCTGACCGGACCAAGCGAGCTGCTACCCCGGCTGAACTCAAATACTGGATGTCCGGGAATCTCGAACACCACCTTCTTCCTCCGACAATCGATCGTAGCATAGAAGCTCGCAAGCCAATCCATCCCAAGGACCGCATCATAGTTGATGATGTCGTGGACAATGAAATCAGCGTAAAGCTCATGTCCACAAAACACCAACGAGCAAGAATTGCAACCACGTTGCACCGAGACCACGCCATTCCCTGTAACGATATTCCAACTCTTGGAAAGAGGGGACGTCGACAAGGAATGCTTCTCCACGAAGCACCGAGAAATAATGCACATCGATGCACCTGAGTCAAAGAGGACTCGTGCAGGAAATGTGCACACCAAAACCACACCTACAAACAGTCTAACAATCAAGCCCTAGTCTAGCAAACAATCATGTGCAAGCAATCAAACATAATCCAACAGACAAAACTAACTAAGAAGGGACAGCTAGAATGAGGATTACCTGCGATAACCTCATCCACAGCCTTGCTCTCCACAGCGGTCATCAGAAAAGCCTGCCTCCCCGGCGGAAAAGCCTGCTGAAAAGCCTGCCTCTGTGGAACAAGAGCTACTCCACGTCTAGCGGGAACAGACGCTCTCTGCTGCAACGGCTGTGCTGCAACAGGTGCCCTCCAAGGCTGCTTGATACTCGGACAATCCTTCAGAGAATGTGAAGCATCACCACAGCCCAAACACTGACCCAAGAGCCTCCGGCACTGGTCTTTCACATGACCTGGCTTGCCACAATGATTGCAAGTCTTCAGAACAGGCCCACCTGGCCTCTTGAACTGAGCTGGCTGGTTGGGCCTGAGACCAGGCCAAACCACTGCCCTGGCCTGCTCCACAGGCCTCTTCCCAGCACCAGAAACATGTCCTCTCCTCTGACTCAGGTTCAGCTCCTGCCTCCTCGCAGCGACCAGAACCTTCTGATAAGATTCCAGATCAGAGGAAGACACAAAACTCTGAAGCTCCAAAGCAAGTCCCTGCAGGAACCTCTGAGCCCTCTCATCAGCATCCTGCACCATCTTCGGTGCGAACCGACTCAGCCTAGTGAACTCTTGGTGGTACTGGTCCACCGACGAGCTCCCTTGCTTCAGCTCAATAAAACAATGCAGCATCTCCTTCCTAGCAGCATTCGGAAAGAACTCCTCATCAAACCTGGACTTAAAGGTAGCCCAAGCTATCGGCTCCACCAGCATCTTCTCTTCCGCATCCCACCAGTTCCGAGCATTATCCTTGAGTTGCCTCTTCGCCAAATCAACCCATCCAGCTGGGCTGATCTTGGCCATCTTCAAGTTATCCTCAATGTTTCGAATCCACTCATCGGCAGTTAGAGGACCCTCAGACCCATCAAAATAAGCGGGACCCAGCTCCCGAAACTGCTTCGCTCCCGGCTCGGAGCGAGGGGCATCCTGGATTGCCCGACCAGCTCGAACAACTGGAGCATTCTGGACTTGCAGGAGCACGCCCTGTTGCACCTGCATCATCTGAAGCATCATCCGCATCATCTCCCCATTGGTGGGCTCCCGCTCAGGCTCCTCGTCATGAGGGGGCACGCTACCACCACCACGGGTAAATCGCCTTCCTGCCATCTAATGACACAGAAAATGAAGCAGATTAGACTCATAGCTTATGACTCGGATGTCGAACTTAGTTTATTGGACATTTTAATATTATTATCGTTATTCCGATATTCGCAGTTACAGAAAAGGACCTGCATGTGCCACCAACAAAACCTGTCACTCCCCGCTTCCCGAAATGGAGACGAGACGTGAGAAGATCCGCACAGAAGTGGAGCTGTGAAGCCCCACGCCTGATAAGCGTCAATAAATTAAATGCATGTCCCTGTAACCACGAACAGAACAAAGATAATAACACAAGAGAGACAGAAATAAAATCACAAATCTCAGAATTGTCCAACATTTAAAATTAAGTTCAACATCCAGAAAAGCCACCAGGCTAAAAGAAAGAGTCTAAAGGCCCAGAACAAGGCCAACAAAACGACAACATAACAAAGTATTGGTGCTGCGCACCGACAACAAAAGCAGTCTAAAATAAAAGGGAAAACTCAACGAAGACACTAAGACTGGTCCCCGGTGTCCACGTACTCTTTCTCATCAAACGCGGGTCCTGACTCGACGTCAGCAAACACCACGTCCTCACCAACGAACTCTGGCTCAGGATCTAACATGTGTCACCCAAAAGAGAGAGGGGCACATGTCAGCAAGTCTAAAAGACTTGAGCAAGAAAACCGAAAGTAAACTAACAACCTAACAGTTCAAGTAGGATGCAGTGACATGACATTTAAGTATGATGCAACAGTTAAAAATGGCAAGAAAGGACAAGCACGTACGATGTAGCAAAATCTACCAAATCACTAATTCACGAGTCAATTATCACGATTTTCACTTTGTGCTCAGAGTTTCCGTCATTTGGCTAGAGTGGCTGATCGAGCCAACTCCTAAGCTCAAGCGACCGTTTAACCCTACCCCTCCACGTGTATCGAGCGTTGGGATTAGCAACACACTATGCTCGCTTCTGGATCACGAGCCAGGAAGTGTATTTGGCATAGGGGTGCACCTAGCCTCAAGTCACGATGTAGGAGTCAAAATCCTACTCGCCGCAGCTTATATTTTAAAGTAGCGTGTGCTACACAAACACGATGAACAAGCAAGTATGCAATGACATGAACAGATATTTGTGTATCGTTAATTGAAATTAAACATGACATACAAGCATGATGAAGGTGACGGACCTAGCTTCGTTGTCAAGCTAGATCAAGGGCGTCTAGGCAGCTATCCTTTCACTGCCTAGTCTCTTTTACGATAAAATAAGGAAATAGCCTAAAACCATAAGTGACAAGTTTCACTTGCCTAGCACCGAGGATGACGATCACGACGGTTCGTCTCGCAAGCGCTAATCTACGGGGAAAGTCGCTGTTAAGGAGAAACAATCATCGAAACAACATTCATTTTCATTAGGGTTTCACAAAAACACAAATGGGTTATAAGAATATTAAGAGATCGATTTATTACCGAATCGTTAGCGGAAGAACGATGTCGAGCAAGCACGGCGACGGAAGAAACGATCCGGGAAACTAGGGTTCAGATCTGGAAATGGGGAGAAATTTTGGAGAAATGGGGTTTTGGGGATTTTTGGGGGTTTTCCGGTGACCTAAAGGTGGTGGCCGGCCCTAATGGAGAGGGAGAGGAGCTCTTGATGAAGGAGGAAGGCTAGGGTTAGATGGATGATGATTTGGGGAAGAAGGAGGCTCAGGAGAAATGAAAGAAGAAAAGAAAAACGTTTGGGGGGTTTAAATAGGCACAGCCGGCGGCTGGGCAAACCCTAGGTTTACGACAGCAGTTAGTCGGTCAAAGAAGGGTTGTTGACCGACTAGTTTAACAACTAGTCGGTCGGTCGACCAACTGTGACCGACTAAAACCAAACAGTAACTCAGGTCGAAAAAATGGTCAATGAATTAGTCGGTTAAAGAACAATGGCTGACCGACTAGTTTACAACCTAGTCTGTCGGTGGTTGTTCTTGGACCAACTAACGATAAACAGTAACTTAGGTAAAATGTATCAAAGGAACTAGTCGGTCTGAGAGCAAGTTCTGACCGACTAGTTTCACATCTAGTCGGTCGGTGGTTGTTCTTAGACCGACTAAAAGTAAACAGTAACTCCTGTACATTTGATTCAATGAACTAGTCGATTCCAGTAGAGTTCCTGACCGACTAGATCTCAATCTAGTAGGTTGGTCCCCCTTCTTGAACCAACTAAAGTGCACTAAAAGTGCTGAATTGAAGCGCGAAGTTCCGGGAAGATTCCTACGGCTTCTAGGATCACTCTAACTCTAAAATATGAGCGATTTGAAGTTCGTCATGAGTGACTTACTCCAAGATCAACGATTCTAAGGAAGAAGCTAAATCACGACGAAACGATCGAAATGAAAGCTACGGAGACGAAAACCACACATGAGGAGAAAATCCACCAAAACATATAATATAATATAGATAATCCAAATACATGAAAACCAGTCGTTACACACATAAACCTCAATCTTCAGAGCTGACCTGGAGACCTGAATAGCTGAAGAGCTTACAGGAAGATACGAAGAGCTGACCCAACTTGAAGACATGAAGAGCTGACCTGACTTAAAGACCTGAAGACCTGACGGGAGGACAGTCCGAGAGATCGGAATATCTGACCTAGACAACTGAAGACCTGAATAACTAAAGAGCTTACCTGAATGCATGGGGAGCTTACCTGACTTGAATACATGAAGTGCTGATGTGACTTGAAGACCTGAAGACCTAACTGGAAGACAGACCTGGAGATCGGAAGAGCTGACCTGAAGAACTGAAGACCTGAATAGCTAAAAAGCTTACCAGAATACATGACGAGCTGATCTGACTTAAAGACCTGAAGAGCCGACCTCACTTAAAGTCCTGAAGACCTGACTGGAAGACCTGGGGAGCTGGACCTAACTAAAGACTTGAATACCTGCTTGGAAGACCTGACTGGTTAAGCTTAAGATATGACTGAAAGACCTGAAGACCTCTAATGTGGCAAAGAAGAGGGATGCTACATACGATGCCACATCTCCATCCAAACAAGAACCCCCCTAAAACCATATTATTTACAAGTTTTCCATTGCCTTTTCATGAACCTGAATATACCTCTACAAAGAGGGGTTCCATATGGGATATGACATTACCTCCCAACGAGAAAAACCCCAAAACCTTGTTAGTTACATGTTTCACATTGCCTTTTCATGAACACAAATAACCCACCATCTGAAGAGCTGACATGAAGACCTCATGACCTGAATAGTTGAGGAGCTTACCCAAAGACCTGAAGAGCTGACTTGACTTAAAGATATGAAGAGCTGACCTGACTGGAAGACCTGAAGAACTGACTAGAAGACAAACATGGAGGTTGGAAGAGCTTACATGAAGACCTAAAGAGGTTAATAGCTGAAGAGATTACCTGAATACCTAAAGTGATGTCCTGAGTTAAAGACTTGAATAACTGACCTGACAGGAAAACCTAAAGGACTGACCTGACTAGAATAACTGAAGAACCGACCCAAAGACCTGAAGACCTGAATCCTTGAAGAGCTTACCTGGAGACAGGAAGAGCTAACCTAACTGGATGATCAGACTGTTGGAAACTCACAACTCCTCATAAGGTTTTGATGATATAATACAAACATTTATATATGTATACTAACTTTATCTTTGCAGATTTTATAGACCCACTCAGTTCAGAAAATCATTAGACTACACTTTGCAAGAAGCAACAAGTTCAAGTTGAAGCTTATCGGAAAAAAATTTATAACTTGTGATACATGATGTAATCTTCATTTTCTTTCTTGCAAATACTTAGAATCTGAAAGCCTTGATGATGGTCTATCTTAGTCGTTTAGGGTCCTTCCTCAAAAAAATGAGTCAAAGACCAAATTGGTCGACCAATACCCTCTTCTGGCCGACCAATCACAAATTCTGGAAATTCAAAAAATTCCAAAATTTTCCCAGTACTATTCTTAAGTCATTATGATCATTTTCTGAGAATTTCCCAAAATTTGATTTTTCAAATTTTTGGTCGACCAACCAGGTTGCTTGGCAGACCAGTTAGTTTTCAGAATAATAATACTATTCTGATTTTTGATTAAATAATAAGTTATTATAACTGATTATATCAGTTTCTCAAACCACCCCAAACGGCCATATTTTTTGCTTGTTTATGTCAGTTTATGGTAGTTTTGGCTGTCAGTTTTTGTCTTTTCCCGAAAGAGTGCTTCAACAGTCAAAACCTAAAATTCGCAAAAATATTGGTCGACCAATAACTCATATTGGTCGACCAATTTGACAAAAACATTTCAGAATTTTTTTGAAAATTTAGGCAGTTGTTCAACGTTCAAAAACTAACTTTTGGGCTATAAATATACCCCCAAAACCTTGTCTAAATTTTACAAAAATTCACTCACTCTCTCGTTTCTAAAGTTTACTTTCTATCTCTAGAAAGTGAGTGATTTTCAGATTTCTTTGGGGAACCTCTGCAGAAATTCTTCCTCAATAAGAAGTCCATTCTCCAAGTGTGTTCTACCATAAATTCTCATCCAGAACCTTGAAGAATCCATCACCAACCTTGCGTCATAATTCCTACATTATCAAGGCTATAGGTGATATTGTTTAATACTCTTTCTTTACTTTATTTGGTGAATCTCTTGTTAAAAAGATGGTACAATTTTGCAACACGGGGAGTGTTGGTATCTTTGTATATTGATAACTTGCAAGGAGCAAGTGTTATAGTGGATTGAAATCTCTACGGGGTATAGGACTGGACATAGGATCACAATGATCCGAACCAGGATAAATCTCTGTGTTTGCGCTTGCTATTTTCAGGATTATGTTATTTACCTCCGCACTCTTATTGCAATTTTTAATTACTTTTAATTTTGCAATTTCGTCGTGATATACAGTATTCACCCCCTCTAGTGTATTTCGTATGCCAGGAGATTCAACATTTGATATCAGAGCATGGTTAAGATGGCCTACACCCATCCGACGAACAATTCAGCGTCTTCATCACAATTTCCAGAAGGGCACTCTAACACAAGGCCTCCACTATTCAACGGTTCCAACTACTCCTATTGGAAGACAAGGATGACGATCTATCTTCAAAGCATCGATTACGAACTTTGGAGCATGTTGGAAACTCAATACGAGAAGCCTATAACTCCTTATGCCCAATGGACCGCTAATGACAAATCTGCTGCAACTCACAACTCAAAAGCAATGAATGCATTATTCTGTGCCATGGACAAGAATGAGTTCAATCGTGTCTCATAGGCTAAATCAGCATATGACATCTGGCATACACTCGAGGTAACACACGAAGGAACTAGTACTGTTAAGGAAACTAAAATTTCTGTTCTTGTTCAACGATTTGAACTTTTTAGAATGAAGGACAACGAGACAATTGGAGAGATGGTTACTAGATTCACTGACATCACAAACTCTCTAATTGCTCTTGGTAAGACATATATTCAAACAGAACAAGTCAGGAAGATTCTTCGTGCCTCAATACTAGAATGGGAGAAGGAGACCACAACCATAGAAGAAGCCAATGACTTATCAACTCTCACCGTTGAAAGTCTCGTTGGTAACTTGATGGCCTACGAAGTTCAACTCCAAGATCGCAAGGAACAATTAGACTCAAAGAAGAAAGTGCTTGCCTTCAACGCATCATCAGACACCGATGATTCAGAAATGTACGATGATGATGTGACATTAATCACTAGAAACTTCAAAATGTTTATACGAAGAGGTAAGTTCAATAATTTGAAATGTAAGAATACCAATGCTTCTCTATATTTTCAGTGTAACATGCGTGGACATATGAAAAATGATTGTCCACTTCTAAAGCCAAACGAGAGAACATCTAACAATTTCAGGAGAGATAAGAAGTTTGACAAAAGGAAGAAGGCATTGGCAGCCACTTGGGATTCTTCATCTTCTGATGAAGAAGAAGAAACCAACGAACATTCTAATGAAGAAAATGCTCACATGTGCTTTATGGCACAAAATGAAGATGAGGTAAGTAAGTTAGATAATGAAGAGTTATTAGATGCCTTTAATGAACTATTCATTAGATTTAAAAAGCTTAGTGCACAACACAATGCTCTAATAATTTCTAATCAAGAATTAGTTTCTTCATCTACATTATTAGATAAGTTGAGAAAGAATGATAAGTTAATTCATGAAAATGAGATTCTCAAATCTGAGAATCACAATATGTTGTCTTGTATTTCTTTATTATATAAAGATATGTTTTCATTAAAGTTAAAATATGATGACATGTCCTCTAATATTAATAAGTTTAATTAAGGAAAGAATAATCTCGATGATTTACTTAAAGTACAACATCCTGCTAATCATCGACAAGGATTAGGCTATACGCATTCTTCCAAATCCAATAATTTTAGTAATGATATTAATTTGGAAAAGAAGAAGCATATATTTGTTAATGCAATGAAAATTGATTCTTCTAAGATTTTGCAAAAGAATACTATTCATTTACAAAAGAAGACCAATTCTATTACATCTTCTAAGAAATCCGTTATGCATACTATTTGTGTTCATAAAGATGTTTGCTTATATGACAAGGATTCATATGTTACTAACTTTATGAAAAATGTTATTCTTTCTTCTAATTATTTAAAGAAACCAAATTCCACATGGGTTTGGTTTTCTAAGGACTAATCCTAAGGACCCATATAAAAAGGGTACCAATATTCATTGTTTATCTTTTAGGTACCTATAAATAAAGATGAATACTAGAAGTGGATGTTCCAAACACATGTCTGTGAACATCAAACTTCTATCAACCGTTCAATTCAAAGATGGTTGCACTGTTCCTTTTGGTGATAACAGCAAAGGTAAAGCTATTGGCATTGGAACAGTTGGTGATCCAACTAAGCCAATCATCGAAAACGTGCTCCTCGTTGACAGTTTGAAACACAATCTCTTATCAACTTCTCAATTATGCGATAAGGATTTTAAAATAGTTTTCGAAAAGAATGCATGCATTATATATGATTTTAATATGTCTAATAGATTATTTAAAGGGAATCGTAAGAAAAATATATACATATTATGCATGAAAATAGTTTCAAATGATCATCGTTTATTAGCATCTACATAAAATACACTTTCATGTCACAAACATTTTGGACACGCTAACTTTAAACATTTGGCACGTATTTCAAAACATAAGTTATTTTTAGGAATGCCTAATATTTTGTTTAATCACACACAATTTTGTGATGCATGTCAACAAGGTAAGATGCATAAATCTTCATTTAAATCAAAGGATGTTATTTCTACTAAAAGACCACTTGGACTATTACATTTAGATTTATTTGATCCTTCTAGGATAACTTCTTTAAATGGCAATAAATATGCATTTGTGATTGATGATTATTCAAGATATACTTGGGTATTATTTTTTAAACATAAAAATGATGCATTTTAAGAATTTACAATCTTTTGTAAAAGAATTCAAAAGTTAAAATCTTCATCATTATTACTATTCGAAGTGATCATGGTGGAGAATTTGAAAATGAATTATTTATAAAATTTTGTGATAAACATGGCATAACACATAAATTTTCTTTTCCTAGAGCCGCACCACAAAATGGTGTAGTTGAAAGGAAAAATAAAACTTTACAAGAAAGTGGTAGAACCGTGTTATGTAATAGTTCTTTACCAAAATATTTTTGGGCAGAAGCTATTGCTACTGCATGCATGTTAAGTATTAAATAGCATTTTAAGACCACAAATTAATAAAACATGTTTTGAATTAGTGTATGATCATATACGACGAGTATCGTATTTTAAAGTATTTGGTTGTAAATGTTTTAATCTAAATACTAAGGATTCATTATATAAGTTTTAAATCTGATGAAGGTATACTTGTAGTTTATTCTACACGTATTAAAGCATATAGGATTTATAATAGGAGAACTTTATGTATTGAAGAATCTCTTAAGGTAAGTTTTGATGAGATTTATACACCCATCACATATATTGATGCAGATGATTCAATACCCAATCACTAGTTCATTAGAGAACACTAAGTTAGATGACAATGCTGATAATGATTCTATTAATTCCATTCCTGAACCAATTCCTAATAATACAAGTCTTCCTAAAGCATTTGTTGAAGTTCCTAACCATCCACATGATTTGGTTATTGGAGATATTTCTGATTGAGTAAGAACTAGATCACAAATTGAACAAATGACTCATTTTACATTTATATCATCCATCGAACCAAGGGATGTTAATGGAGCATGTAAAGATAGTTCATGAATTATAGCAATACAGGAAGAACTTAATCAATTCAAAAGAAATGATGTATGGGAATTATTACCAAGACCTTCAGATCATCCTGTTATAGGAACTAAGTGGGTATTTAAGAATAAGTTAGATTAATCGGGTCAGGCAGTTAGAAATAAGGCTAGATTAGTTGCATAATGAAATAACCAAGAAGAAGGAATAGATTATGATGAGACATATGCACTTGTTGCTACATTGGAATCTATTAGAATGTTACTAGCATATGCAAGTTTTAAGGATTTTTAAGTTATATCTAATGGATGTTAAGAGTGTATTTTTAAATGGTATAATAAAGGAAGAAGTCTAAGTAGAATAACCACCTGGATTTTAACATGAAAGTTTAGAAAATCATGTTTTCAAATTGAACAAAGCATTATATGGTTTAAGACAAGCACCACGTGCTTAGTATGAAAGATTAAAGAACGTTCTTTTGGAATCAGGATATTCTATTGGAAAGATAGACTCTACTTCATTTACCAAACATATAGATTTCGATGTATTAATTATTCAAATATATGTTGATGATATAATTTTTGGTTCTACTAATGATTCTCTTTGTGAAGAATTTTCTAAGGAAATGCAGAATGAATTTGAGATGAGTCACCTGGGTGAATTGACCTACTTCCTCGGACTTCAAATCAAACAAATGAAGGAAGGTATATTAATACATCAAAGTAAATATACAAAGGAACTCATCAAGAGATTTGGATTAGAGAATTCTGCAGAGAAACGTACTCCAATGGGTACGTCATTAACTCTTGATAAGGATTTAAATGGTAAGAGTATTGATCAAATACTATATCGAGGTATGGTCGGATCTGTACTATATCTTACTGCAAGTATATCATATATTATGTCTTCTATATGTATATGCACTAGATATCAATCTGATCCTAAGATATCACATTTGACTGATGTCAAAAGAATTATTAGATATGTCAAACATACATCTAATTTTGGTTTATTTTATCCAAAATCAAATTCATTTGAGTTGATTTCATATAGTGATGCAGATTTTGCTGGTTGCAAATCTGATCGAAAAAGTACAAGTGGAACTTGACACTTTCTAGGTCAATCTTTAGTTTTGTGGTTTAGTCAGAAACAAAATTCTGTTTCTTTATCAACTACTGAAGCAAAATATATAACTGCAGGTTTAGCATGGGCACGGATTTTATGGATGAAACAAACTATTTTAGACTATGGCATCAAATGTTATACATGTACAATCATGTGTGATAACACTAATGCTATAAATCTATCCAAAAATCTTGTACAACATGCTCATACTAAACACATAGATATCCGTTATCATTTATTGGATGATCATGTCTAAAAAGGTGATATTATATTAAAATATATAGACACTAAAAATCAGATAACCGATATTCTTACAAAACCTCTTAAGGAAGAGACATTTCTAAAACTTAGGAGAGAACTAGGTATTTTGAGTGAATCTGAATTTTAATAATATATTAATGATACATTATATCTTAATATTATATTACTTTTGTTATATAATTTTTCTGGATTTTTCCAAATTATTTTTATTTATTTTGGCCAACCAATCCGACCAATTGGCTGACCAACCCGAACCAGAACATTATATGCCAAGTTTTTCTTTATATAATATTTTTATTATAATTTTTGTCTTCATGATCATTTTTGAATCCACATGAAGACAATTTTGTTTTCATCTTCCCACCAAAAATTTAAATCCATTTGCCTTGGAATGGACCATCTTACATCAAAGTACAAAAGGACCTTGGAAAGGAACAAGCCTTTCTTACACTAAGTACAAATCCTTTAATGAGTGGTCAAATCCTCTTACACAAAAGTACAACAAATTGACTGATCAAAATCAGTCAAAACACTATTCATTTATCATCTGAACCTGTAGGAAATAGCACCCAGTCGAATTGGCCAACCAATTGGCCGGATTGGTCGACCATTATGCGACAAGTTCCAGATTTTTCAATTTTTCGAAGTTTTTGACCGTTCTAATCCGCATTTCTCTCCATGATTCGTTTTCCAACTGATTCAAGGAGTTAATACACGTTTTTAATTGGTTTCTAAATCATTTTTGATGATTTTAAATTTGAAATTCCCTCTAAAAATTCTTATTTAAACCATGGGTTCTTCACTCATTCATCATGCAAAAACCACTTAGCCAATATTCCCGAAAATCCCTCTTCTACAAAGAAAGAATTCGAGGTCATCCCTTCATGGCTTCATCTTCATTCCCTCGTCCTCGTCAATCTCTGGCGAATCATCGTCAAAAGTTGGCGGCCATGGAAAACACTCCATTTCATGCCGAGCGCTTCATCGACTTCCGTGATGATGTAATTCAAACCTATCCCATCCTCCCTCTCCTTTAAGATGTCAACCTTTTTCATCTTTGGGGAGATTACACTCCCTATTTCCCAATTCTTGTTAAAGAATTTTATGCCAACATGATCGTCACCCGTGATGATGATATTTTCACTATCGGTACGATCGTAAAAGGTGTTGATATACACCTAACATACGAATCGCTTTTCCAAAGTCTAGGAATTTCATGAGCCAACAATACTGACTCGCGAATTCTTGCTCGCCTTGGTCCAAATTTTTGCATAGGAATGAGGGCCATAGAACTCAATCATATCCCGCGCTTACTTTTAAAGTTGATCATTTACAACCTTATTCCCAAAGCCGGATCCTTCAATTATGTGAACAAAGATCGTTATTGCACCCTTTATGCCATCATGGGTGGCATTAAGGTTAATTGGTCCTTCCCTATCATGAAAATCTTCGCAAAACCCGTCTCTAACCACATTTACCTTCCTAGCACGATCACTAGGATTCTCCAACATTTTGGTGGCCCGCTTGAATGAGAAGTTTCCTACTACAACACTCAACGGATTGATCATTCCTCTGTTGAGTATTGAGGTTTCATACCAATGTTATTTTGATGATGATCACAACATTATGTTGTTTCTAATGACTCTCATGTTTAAGTCTCATAGTTAACACTTCAAGAATATCACTTTTGGAGACTAAATGCTTGGTGCACTGATAGACATCAAGAAGAGCAATGCCAAAGCTTGGACTCAAGGGGTGACAATTCTTGGAGATGATGGGGAGCATCAAGACATCAAGGGTTGAAGCCATACTCTAAGGAAAGCAATGTAATCCATGTATTATTTCATTTATTGCTCCCTTTTTTATTCTATAATTATTGTAATGCCTTGTTAGATGGACTAACTCATACATGCATATACATTTTCCAGCATTGGTGAGCCTTAGGATTATCATAGAAACCATCACAATATGTTCACCTTGCCTTAAACTCAAACTGGAGTTTTTGGCTCTCCAACAGGCGATTGATGAAGGAAGGACAGGCGACTGGGTGATTCCAGGCGCCAAGCCAGCCTTCAACAGTCGGATGTTGTGCAAAAGTTCAAGTCATAATTCTTGACTCATCCTTAAGCTCACTGGAACAGGCGACTGAAGTACAAAATATAGGCGCCTGTCTTCCATCAGGCGCATGTGATTCTCCTACAGTCGTCTGTATGCCAAAGTGTTTAACTTGCATTTTTGGGCATCAATCGACTTTGTGTGACATCCGACTGATTCAGAGCTTATAGTCGCATGTATTTCCACAGGCTCATGTACTTTGGTCATAAGTCTTCTATATACACAAAGTGCGTAAGTTGCATTTCTCGACTTCATTTCCATCTCCTGCAGGAGGCGACTGATGCAGGATATTCAGGCGCCTGCCCATTGTACAGGCGCCTATGTATTCTTCTACAGTCGCATGTCCTGGTTCAGATTATAACAGTTAGGCAGTCGACTGTCTGTTGTTCATCAGTCGACTGTATGTACCGTAAACTGCCAAAATCAAGCCGTTGCAGATTTTCTGATTTGGCATTGCTTGGGTTTGAGGATTCCTTTGCGCTTCCTATATATATGTGAGGGCTGAGTTTATTATAACTTCTTGGAACAATTGCAAATCTTTAGAGATTGATTAAATCCATTCTCAAACTCTCTCATTTCCCTCTTAGAGCTCATTCTCTCCTTCATGCATTGAAGTCAAGCTCAAGTGAAATCATCCAAGTGCATTTCAAGCAAATCTCATCACTTGGAGATCCTCTTACAAGCCTTGCTTTCATTAATGAGTAAGTTCATCATCAAGGTATAAGTAAGAGTATTTGTTTTACTTTGTTTTCATTGAAACCCTAGCCTTCTGTGTGAGAGCTAGTTACTCTCTATGTGAGAGTATAACCTTCTGTGTGAGGGTTAGTTGAGATCTCTCTGTGTGAGAGCAAACGGCTCTCTGTATTAGAGCAAGGATTTCTCTGTGTGAGAATCCAAAATCCTCTATGTGAGGTATCTCTGTGTAAGATTGTATTCACTTCTCTGTGTTAGAATTATAGTGGATATTGGTGTGGCTGGACGTACCTAAGTTTGGGGAACCAAGGTAAAATCTTATATTTGCATTTGGATTGATTGTGTTGATTAATTCCTCTTGCACTTATTATTCCGCATTTGCAAGTTAAATTTTAATTGCACAATTTATTCCCATTACTCTATTCATCCCTCTCTAGAGTTTGTTGTTAGTATTGCAAGGGTAAGACGGTCCTTACAATTGGTATCAGAGCGAGGTTATAGTATACAACAACGATGGCATTCAATGCTATATCTGCGTCTCATAAAGAAGGTCTATCAACCGTACGACCTTCGCTCTTCAACGGAACCAACTACCCAAGTTGGAAGATCAAGGTGATGATCTACTTGGAAGGTCAAGACCTATGGAACTTTACGGAGTCGCCATTTGAGAAGCCTACTACACCCGTGAATTTGAGGACTCGATCAAATTCAATGCGAGGGCAAGGAATGCATTCCATTGTGCTCACACACACAATGAGTTCAACCGCATCTCCATGTGCAAAGCGGCCAAATAAATTTGGCATACTTAGGAGATTTGTCATGAAGGGATGACAAAGGTAAAGAAATCTAAATAATGTGTATTTAGATCTAAATATGAGTTGTTTAATATGTAGGATGGTGAAAACATCTCGGAGATGTTCACAAGGTTCACAGAAATCGTGAACACTTTGGAAGGACGTGGAAAGGTGATTTCCCAAGAGGATCATGTGGAGAAGATCCTTGACTCGCTTACATCTCAATGGGAGTCAAAGGCCAATGGTATTTTGGAGTCTAACGACATGTCTAAATACACCGTTGAGGAGTACATTGGGAATCTCATGGCATATGAAGTGAAGCTTTAACATAAGAAGGAGATTCAACCAACCAAGCCCGAGAAACCGGAGAAGCACAAGGGGGTTGCATTCCATACCGAGAAGGAGCCATCTTATGGAGGAAGAAATTCTATCAAGAAGCTTCGAGTGAAGATGATGGAGAATATTTGTTAATCTTTGTTAGCGATGATGATTTCATCGAATTTGCCAAGCAATTCAAGGCATTCCTCAAGGGCAAGCAATGTAAATATTTGTTAAAGTTTGCCTCTAAGTATAACAAGGTTTGTTATACTTGCAGTGGCAAAGGTCATCTCGCTCCCGAATGCCCTTCCAAACCCTCCAAAGATTACTACAAAGGGAAAGGGAAGAAACATTGGAAAGGCAAGTCCAAGTTCAAGAACCAAAGAAAGGGACTTGTCGGGACATTTGATGACTCGGATGAGGACTCATCAAGTGACGAAGAGGAAGATGACAAAGAGCAAGCCCACATGTGCTTCATGGCATTGGAAGATCTTTCTTCAAGATCTAGCAATGAAGAGGTGGAGATTTGGCTCAAGTCCAATGAAGAAGTGTGCTTCATGGCAAAAGAGGAAGAGTTTTTGTCAAGCTCTAGCTAGGAGGAAAGTGATGATGAAGTTGAGGAGGAGCCAAAGCTATCCTATGAGGAGCTTGAGCATCGTTACAATGTGGCCTCCAACGCGGCAAGTAAGTGCATCAACTCATAGGCTATATTGAAAGAAAAATTTAAGAATGCTATGAGTAGGGTGCATGCTTTAGAATCTACTAGTGTAAACAATAATGATATGTATATTTGTGATACTAGTGAGAGAGAACACTTCTCTCTCAAGTGAAGGAATTGAGCATTTCCAATGATAAATTAGTAGCTCAAAACCTTATCTCAGAATCTCGCATTCAACAACTTACGTTGAAATGCGAAGAGAAATCCCAAAAGCTTAAAAGCTTTGTTTATTCTAGGGATTCACTCCACGGTTTATTGGAAAAACAACATTCAGCAAACCATAGGGGAGGTTTGTGATACACTCAAAAGGTGGTTACCAAAACAAACCCACCTCTAAATCTTCTTATGTTGCAAATACAAGAAATTTTGTAAAAGGACCTACGAAGAATCAACATGCTTTCATGTATAACAATAACACCAACAAGAAGCATGTAAATCACAAGGTGGTGAGGAAAAATGAAAATCCTTCATTTTTTGCTAAGAAGCAAAATCCTCACTTAATGCATGCTAAGAAAATATTTTCTACACCTAAGCATGGCACATTCACCCCTCTTACAAAGGCAAAACCCTTGCCTAGGAAATCATTGAGTTTATAGATTCCCACTAAGGGTTAGTGTGCACGAGAGGGATAACTACATCAATTCTCTAGTTGGGGACGTGATCACTCATATGATTACATTAGGAAATCAAACTCCTCTTGGGTTTGGTTCCCTAATGTTTAGGTCTCTCACACATATGCATATTACATGGGTATTGTGCTCAAATATTTTTTAGCATACCCATTGTTTGTGTGATGTATCATGATTTTGAAATTTTTTTCAAATTATTATTCATGAAATGGGACCTTGGGGGATAACATTGTCATACAAGCAATTTTTGATCAATATGTATGTCAATGGGGGAGTTAATTTGTTAAGTATGTTTAAAATTATTTTTACACATAATTTAACTCTCATTTTGGGTTTTGATTAAGATCATTCTTAAAATTGGTTATTATGGTCTTGATCTTAACCCATTGATGTTGCCAACTCTTTTGATGTTATATTTTGTCTTGGCAATGTCATGTGCATCAATGTGTTTGATTTTTCCTTATCTATGCTTTGATACACTTTAGGCCCATGGCTTCAATTATGTTTTACAATTGGTAAAAAGGATTCTCTTACAATTGGTATTTTCTCCATTGTTAAAGATTTTTTATCTTTTTCTTTACAATTGGTATTAGATCTTAGAAGTCAATAATTTGACCATTTCTATGATCTAGTGGGAGCATGGGATAGTGATTGATACTTACTAAATTTTTATATTTGGTATTATGCATCTCTTTATCTCTTGCATATTGTCACATCTTTTATTAGAATGTCAAGGGGGATATGTTTAATGTCCACCTTTTTGACAATGATAAGGGGAGAAAGATAGGATTATATAAATCATATCTTTTAATCCTAGCTTGGGGAGAGAGATATATCTATAGGGAGAGATATGGGGGTTTATGTAATCCATGCCTATTATATGTCACCATACCATTGTGTCTTAACTTTACAATTATATATCTCATTTTCCAATTGGTGCATGTAAGTAGGGGGAGATCATTAGCATTGTGCTTTATTTTCATTATGTTTACCTAATGTGTGTCATCGTCAAAAAGGGTGAGATTGTTGAGTATTTGTGTTTCATACCAATGTTATTTTGATGCTGATCACAACATTTTGTTGTTGCTAATGACTCTCATGTTTTAGTCTCATAGTTAACACTTCAAGAATATCACTTTTGGAGACTACATGTTTGGTGCACGGATGGACATCAAGAGGAGCGATGCCAAAGCTTGGACTCAAGGGATGCCAATGCTTGGAGATGATGCGGGGCATCAAGGCATCAAGGACTGAAGCCATAGACTCTAAGAAAAGCAATGTATTCCATGTATTATTTCATTTATAGCTCCCTTTTTGAGTCTAAGATTATTGTAATGCCTTGTTAGATGGACTAACTCATACATGCATATACATTTTCCATCATTGGTGAGCCTTAGGATTATTATAGAAACCATCCCAATAGGTTCACCTTGCCTTAAACTCAAATTGGAGTTTTTGGCTCTCCAACAGGAGATTGATGAAGGAAAGACAGTCGACTGGGTGATTCCAGGCGCCAGGCCAGCTTTCAACAATCGGATGTTGTGCAAAAGCTCAAATCATAATTCTTGACTCATTCTTCAGCTCACTGGAACAGGCGACTGAAGTACAAAATAAAGGTGCATGTCTTCCATCATGTGCATGTGATTTTTTCTACAGTCGTCTGTATGCCAAAGTTTGTAACTTGCATTTTTGGGCATCAGTCCACTTTGTGTGACAGTCGACTGATTCAGAGCTTACAGTCGCATGTATTTCCACGGGCGCATGTACTTTGGTCATAAGTCGTCTGTATACTCAAAGTGCGTAAGTTGCATTTCTCGGTATCATTTCCATCCCCTGCAGGAGGCAACTGACGAAGGATATTCAGGCGCCTGCCCATTGTACATGCGACTGTATAGTCTTCTACAGTCGCATGTCCTGGATCAGATTATAGCCATTGTGATTTTTATCGTTGTTGACCAGTCGACTGTCAGTTGTTCATCAGTCGACTGTCTGTGTCGTAAACTGCCAAAATCTAGTCGTTGCAAATTTTCTGATTTGGCATTTTTGCTTGGGTTTGAGTGTTCCTTTGGGCTTCCTATATATAAGAGAGGGCTGAGTTTATTAGAACTTCTTAGAACTATTGCAAATATTTAGAGATTGATTAAAGCCACTCTCAAACTCTCTCATTTCCCTCTTAGAGCTTATTCTCTTCTTCATGCATTGAATTCAAGCTTAAGGAAAATCATCCAAGTGCATTTCAAGCAAATCTCATCACTTGGAGATCCTCTTACATGCCTTGCATTCATTAATATGTAAGTTCATCATTAAGGCATATGTAAGAGTATTTGTTTTACTTTGTTTTCATTGAAACCCTAGCCTTAAGTGTGAGAGCTAGTTACTCTCTGTGTGAGAGTATAACATTCTATGTGAGGGTTAGTTGAGATCACTCTGTGTGAGAGTTTGAGTCTCTTGAGAGTAAAAGTCTGTCTGTGTGAGAGCAAACGGCTCTCTATGTGAGAGCAAGGATTTCTCTGTGTGAGAATCCAAAATCCTCTATGTGAAGTATCTCTGTGTGAGATTATATTCACTTCTCTGTGTGAGAATTATAGTGGATATAGGTGTGGCTGGATGTACCCAAGTTTGGGAAACCAGGGTAAAATCTTGTATTTGCGTTTGGATTGATTGTTTTGATTAATTCCTCTTGCACTTATTATTCTACCTTTGCAAGTTAAATTTTAATTGCACAATTTATTGCCATTACTCTATTCACCCCCCCCCCACTCTAAAGTTTGTTGTTAGTATTGCAAGGGTAAGACGGTTCTTACAGTCTCTCATTTAGAACAACCATGTCAACCTTGCCAACGCAAACAAACCGTCAATCCTCATGCTCATACTACTACTCCTCCTCCTCCAAGACTCTCCATTCAAGTCCAACTCAATCTCTGAACCGACATGAATACTAGTTTTGATGGCAGTCAAACCAATTTAAGTGGATTTGAAGAACGTCTTTGTCGTTTGGGAGATAACATGGAGCACATGCAAGAGAGCCAAGCAAAGATTGTTAGTTACTTTGTACAATGTGAACCTTATTTTCCCACAGGCTTACGCTATCAACCACCACCTCCTCCAGAATATTGACAGAATTCTGCCCTAGAACTTTCGCACTATGGTTGACCAATCACATCAATTGGTCGACCAATTTCTGCAGTGTTAGTTGTGTTGTCGTTTTTCGTTGTGTTGTTTGTTTTTCTGTCTGTTTGTTTCAATTTGGATGTCAGTCGATCAGTCCTATGTACCTGAATTCCGTACTTTGTACCGCTTTATTAATGTAATGCAATTTGCTTTTCTACATTTTTTCTGTCATTTTTGGTTGACCAAACCACTCTGTTGGTCGACCAATATGCATTAAAATTCCCATTTTTGGCTGATTTAACAAGGGAGAAAACTACTCATAATAATGATAAAAATCTTACTGCATCATCATTATAATAAGATATGTCATTCAAAAAGATACTCACATTTCATCTTACTGCATTATTCTTATTATAATATATGACAGTCAAAAAAAGAAGCTCTCATATTTCTTATTCCTTAACATATGTGTTCACATGGCATATGAAACAAATATTTAGGGGGAGCTTCTTTTCTTTTCATGTCATAAACATTTTTTATATTATTAAATGTTTGTAAATTCATCAAAAAGGGGGAGAATGTTAGAAACTAATAACTCCTCATAAGGTTTTGATGATATAATACAAACATTTATATATGTATACTAACTTTATCTATGCAGATTTTATAGACCCACTCAGATCAGAAAATCATCAGACTACACTTTGCAAGAAGCATCAAGTTCAAGTTGAAGCTTATCGACAAATTTTTTATAACTTGTGATACATGATGTAATCTTCATTTTCTTTCTTGCAAATACTTAGAATTTGAAAGCCTTGATGATGGTCTATCTTAGTCGTTTAGGGTCCGTCCTCCAAAAACGAGTCAAAGACTAAATTGGTCGACCAATACCCCCTTCTGGTCGACCAATCACAAATTCCAGAAATTCAAAAAATTCAAAAATTTTACCAGAACTATTGTTAAGTCATTAGGTTCATTTTTTGAGAATTTCCCAAATTTTGATTTTTCATATTTTTGGTCGACCAATCAGGATGATTGGCAGACCAGTCAGTTTTCAGAATAATAATATTATTCTGATTTTTGATTAAATAATCAATTTTTATAGCTGATTATATCAGTTTCTCAAACCACCCCAAACGGCCATATTTTTGCCCGTTTATGTTAGTTTATGGCAGTTTTGGCTGTCATTTTTTGTCTTTTCCCGAAAGAGTGCTTCAACAGTCAAAACCTAAAATTCGCAAAAATATTGGTAGCCCAATAACCCATATTGGTTGACCAATTTGACAAAAACGTTTCATAATTATTGTAAAATTTTAGGCAGTTTTCCAACGTTCAAAAACTAACTTTTTGGGCTATAAATAGACCCCCTAACCACTGTCTAAATTTTATGAAAATTCACACACTCTCACTTTTGTTAAGTTTACTTTCTCTCTCTAGAAAGTGAGTGATTTTCATATTTCTTTGGGTAACCTCTGCAGAAATTCTTCCTCAATAAGAAGTCCATTCTCCAAGTGTGTTCTACCATCAATTCTCATGCAGAACCATGGAGAATCAGTCACCAACCTTGCGTTATAATTCCTACATTATCAACGCTATAGGTGATATTGTTTTATACTCTTTCTTTACTTTATTTGGTGAATCTCTTGTTGAAGAGATTGTACAATTTTGCAACACAAGTGTTGGCATCTTTGTATGTTGATAACTTGCGGGGAGCAAGTGTTATAGTGTATTGAAATTTCTACATGGTAGAGGACTGGACGTTGGATCACAAGGATCCGCACCAGGATAAATCTATGTGTTTGCGCTTGCTATTTTCTGGATTGTGTTATTTACTGCCGCACTCTTATTGCAATTTTTTAGTTACTTTTAATTTTGCAATATCGTCGTGATATACACTATTCACCCCCTAGTACATTTGGTGTGCCAGGAGATCCAACACAGACGACCTGACTGGAAGACCTGGAAACCTAACTGAAAGATCGAAGACCTTAAGAGCTTACCTGGAGACCTAAAGAGCTGACTTGACTGGAAGACCTAAAGACCTAACTGGAAGACATGAAGAGAAGACCTGAGTGGTAGACCAGAAAACTTGACTGGAAGGCTTGAAGACGTGAAGAGATGACTTGACATGATGACAAGAAGATCCGAAGACCCAAAGACCTGATGAGCTTACCAGAAGACCTAAAGAGCTAACCTAACTGTAATACCTTCAGAGCCGACTAGACTGACTTTTTTCACTTTGAAACCCCACGTTTTTTGCACTTAACTGTCTTCTTTTCCTCCTTTTACCCAAGATGATACCCACACACAAATACAATTCACTATCTCTTTCAGTTGCAAGCAACTCTGCATCATGTATGTTGGTTTTTTCTTGGGTCACCGTGCACTATGTGTGATACATTAAATAAATGCCTACAATATAATTGAAGGAGGTTAATGTGACGTTTGTCCTATGTGGCATCCAAAGAGGGATGCCGCATGTGATGCCACACCACCCCCTCAAAGAAAAACCCATATACACCCCATTATTTACATATTTAACAATGCCTTTTCATGAACCGGAATAACCCTCAATCGGCATAGCTAACCTGAAAACCTGAATAGCTGAAGAGCTTACCTAAAGGTATAACGAGCTGACCTGACTTGATGACATGAAGAACTGACGACCTGACTTAAAGACAGACTTGGAGACCAAAAGAGCTGACCTGAAGAACTGAGTAGCTCAAGAGCTTACCTAAAGGTATGATGAGCTGACCTGACTTGATGACATGAAGACCTGATGACTGACTCGTCTTGAAAAGATATGAGCGCTACTACCAAGTGTAGGAGATCGAACAAGTAATAATCCTGGTAAGTCCATGTATCATATCCACGGGACAACTGACCTGTAAAACTACAAATTTCATTTTATAAAGAGTACTAATATGACAAGAAACAACCACCTTTCGAAGGCAAAATAATCGTGTAAGGGTTTATAATATGAAAAAGAAATCCTACGATAACTACGGGGAAGTCGATATTAGGGTATCAATATGGAGAGTATGTGTTGTTCGTGGTTTCGTTAGGGTCTATGCAATCAATGATTTCTATAACTCAACGTTTCACACCGCAAGGGTATGAGAACATCGAAAAATAAAAGACCATTGAAAAGTGCATTAAGTATCGAATAAAGTACTAGGTTCATGAGGAAAATAAGATTATGTGCCCGCAAGGGTCACAGCAATGTCTGCAAGGATCACGCCACGAATAAGTCCGCAAAGATCATATTTAATTCAAGTACACCAACAACGATAATACTTGAATAATATGTGTAGAAACTAGCAAAATACGCGATATAACGTGCAAATTAAGGCGAAAAGATATTGAAATCAAAGACTACAACATCCTAACTACATCACAACCAACACATAAAGGTACTAGCCACGCATGGAGAGAAATAAACCATATTCATAGAGAAATACATGTTCAAAGTCTCAAAATACGTGCTAAAACAAGAGTAAAGTTTAGAATTCTATCACCAAATCTACACAATAGAGCCCCAAATCTCCTCCAACAATTGCCTTTGCCTCTGTATCTGAAGCCCCCAAAAGAATATGTAAGAATACGCAGGGTAGGCCTCAAAATACGAAAAAACCCCTAAAAATACGGCTCTGAATACAACCTGAAAAATCCTGAAATACACTGTAAATTCACCGTTAAATAGATGCAAAGCGGATCCAAAAAACTCGCTCAACCCGCTTCAATTTCGCTGCAAACCCAAAACCCTAAGCGGTGCAATATAGGTCGTCCGATTGAGGCGGGATGAAATGAGGAGTTGTCGCGTGTCCTCTCTTTGCGGAGTCGCCATCGCCCTCAGCTTGAATCCGAATAGCCTTCGACGTTGATCATGGCCGTCGATCTGTGATCGTGCGGCTGGAAAGCGACCGTATCGCATGCTCTGTGCTGCCATCCGATTGAGCGAGAAGCGACCATATCAAGCCACGTGGCCTGCCTGTGAGCAGGGGGCGGCCGTATGTAAAGCGTATTTTCGTCCGTATTTGCGGCGTATCCGTATTTGCGGCGTATTCGTATTTCCACTGTATTTTCTTCATTTAAATGGTATTCTGCATTGAAAAATTCATAGAAATTAGCACAGATCGAATCATGAGACTGAGATCTACGCATTAAAAATACTAAAGAGCTAGAATACTCAGTAAAATAGCATTTTGTGCATAGAATAGGTGATTCTTCTAATGATTAATACTAATCTACATACGATCACATCAGAGGTCAATTAAGCATCATTTACACACACAATGGGACTAATTGAGGGGTTAAAGATGTAATATTCACCCCAAATTACAACCCCAACCAGCAATTTGCTAGTCCCTAGCAAAAAGAGCGATTTAGGCAGATGATCGGTAAAAATAATAAATTCTTTCGATCGTTTATGGCGTGGCTCAATAATACACTTTCTAACATGATTTTGACCATCAATATAAACAATCCATGAATAAGGTCAATCACATGATATTTTCTCTAATTTAATTTGAATAAATAACATACAAGCATCGTTTTGCGCAAGCGAAAGTAAGACACGACATCATATCATAGTTTTCTCATTTCCAAGGGTTTGGCATCTCATAAAGATAGTTCAAATCATGGGCAGTGTAGTTGCTTTATTTATTCATCCATTTTTTTCTTTTTTTTCTTTCTTTTTTTGACTTAGAATGATCCATGTAACGAGCTTTCAGTTAATGGCTCCTGGGCCAGATGACCTTCGGGCATTAGTCTTAGACGAGCCCCTCGAACTTAATAACTCGAATCATCTAAGTTTTTATTATCTTTTTTTTTCATTTTTCTTCTCTCTCTTTTTTCAGTTTTTTTTTGTAAGCAACTCAACACCCATAAACATGAACATAAACTTTAGAATCAATGGCCAAATTCCTCTTCAATTCGAAAACTAATCCAATAAATCATGTCCACTTTAAACTTAAGCATCACAATAACTTGCATAAAATAAATTCAACTATTTCGAGATATTAATCATGGAAATTGAAAGTTTTCATAAACGACATATTAATGATTTCATGAAGAGAAAAAATAATTAATTCACATAAACAATTTTTAGAATTCAAATTATGCATAATCATCTGCCAAAATGATATGTGAAGGAGTATTAAATGATGAGGTGTGGTGATAAATTATTTTCTCTTATTTTATTAAAAAGAATTATAAGGTCTCATACACTCCTCCCAACTAAAGATGGACAATGTCATCAATATCGAAGAGGGTACGAGTTTAAGCAAACATCCTAAAAAGCATATAAAAAATCTATACTAATGGAAAGAACACACCGTGGTCAAATGACGGATCACGGATCTTTAATGGTGGAGGAAGTTGTTCTATCTGCTCCTTGCACTCCTCGGCGAGTATTCTTCCTCCACTCGCTTCCTTATGGTCAAGCATCGACACAACCCAGCATATCTCCTCTAAGTGTGTATATTTTTCTTGCATAAGATACGTTGTGTCAAATAAAGATGGACGAAATTGATTATTCATGAAAGCTTGCCATAATGGGTCGTCATAAATGATAAAAGATTATAAAGCTAATTGACGACCATCTGAATCTAAAAGATTTGGAATTAAAATTTGAGATTCAGAACTAGAGTGTATAGGTTCATGAGAACTTCCCTGAAAAGGATCGCTATTATTGATTTGATACTTTGCTTCAAGAGGAGATGGAAGTGGCTGCTGAAACACAACTGTGAGGATGTATGGCTCGGGATCCAATGTAGTCTATAAGCTATCTCCCTAACTCATATCTTCCTCTTCAGGGCAGTGATAACCTGTAGCAGTCCATCCAATGTACTCATACTCCTTAGGTGGGGGAGATGAATCTGAAGGAAGACATGGTTTAGGTTCAATGATTTTACTCTCGCCATCACTTGTCTCCGCCCCATCTTCATCATCGTCAAAATGGAAATGCATCGTGTCACCCTTATAGTCCACATGCACCCCCATCACACATCTCCTCATGCTCATCTAAGTAGTTCTGATGCTCCATCTCATATGTTTTCTCTTGGTGCTCCATAGGATCGCATCGGTAATAACTCCAAAGTAACTCCTCATGATGTCCCTGGACCTGTTGAAATGTGACTGCGAAAGGAATGTTCTGGCCATCTTCTTCATATCTAGGTGATTGATCATCAGATGGCGTAGTTATATCAAGTACTGCTAGGTCCTGCAAGTACCACCATGCATCATCTGTCGTATATGAAAAGAATTCTTCATTGCAGCTCATCTGCACGAAATCCCACGTAGGAGGGAGTAATCCTGTGTAGAAGATCTGCAGGAGATGATCATCGTTGAAGCTATAGGGTGGGCACACAAGCATTAAATCGTTGAACCTCCTCAAAGCCTGATGGTAGTCCTCCCCATCAGCTTGGATGAAGTTTGCAATTTGTTGCTTCATGGCCTGCTGCCTCTATGCTTGCCACATGAAAGGAGGCAAGAATCTCTTAAGGAAGTCAGCCTGAAAGGATAACCAAGTAAATAATGAGTCATGAGGTAAAGCATTAAACCAAGATATAGCATTGGCTCTTAAAGAATACGGGAAATATAAAATACATAGTCTTTCAATGTGCTCAAGCTTTTTCCCATGAAACAATTGGTGGCATATCTTTTCAAACTCTTGCACGTGTAAATATGGATTCTCCCCTTTCGTACCATGGAAGAATGGTAGGTTTCGGGTCAAATCAGAAATAAAGTTTAAAAAGTATGCATCACCATCCATATATTTTTTTAAAAAGAGAACAAACATACGAAAATAGAAAAGAAATCCGAAGCTAGAAGGTGGAAGGGTATCACCGAATGTTCCTCTATACGAACTGAAATTATAGCTTACAAGTATCATTATCCCCGGCAATAGCGTCAAAAACTTGACTCGTCTCGAAAAGTTCTGAGCGCTACTCCCAAGTGTAGGAGATCGAACAAGTAATAATCCTGGTGAGTCCAGGTATCGTATCCACGGAACAACTGACCTGTAAAACTACAAATTTCAGTTTATAAAAAGTACTAATATGACAAGAAACAACCACCTTTCGAAGGCGAAATAATCGTGTAAGGGTTTTTAATACAAAAAAGAAATCATACGATAACTATGGGGAAGTCCATATTGGGGTATCAATATGGAGAGTATGTGTTGGTCGTGGTTTCGTTAGGGTCTAAGCAATCAATGATTATTAATATCTTTTCTATAACTCGACGTTTCACCCCGCAAGGGTACGAGAACGTCGGAAAATATAACGATAAAAGACCATTGAAAAGTGCCTTAAGTATCGAATAAAGTACTAGGTTCATGAGGGAAATAAGCTTATGTGCCCGCAAGGGTCACAGCAATGTTTGCAAGGATCACGCCACGAATAAGTCCGCAAAGATCATATTCGATCCAAGTACACCAACAACGATAATACTTGAATAATACTTGTAGAAACTAGCAAAATACGCGATATAACATGCAAATTAGGGCAAAAAGATATCGAAATCAAAGACTACAACACCCTAACTACATCACAACCAACACATAAAGGTACTAGCCACGCATGGAGAGAAAATAAACCATATTCATAGGCAAATGCATGTTCAAAGTCTCAAAATACGTGCTAAATATGCAAAATACAAGAGTAAATTTTAGAATTCTATCACCAAATCTGCACAACAGAGCCCCAAATCTCCTCCATCAATTGCTTTTGCCTCTGTATTTGAAGCCCCCAAAAGAATACGCAAGAATACGCAGGGTAGGCCTCAAAATACGCTCAAAACCCTAAAAATACGGCTCTAAATACGGCCTGAAAAATCCTGAAATATGCTATAAATTCACCCTTAAATAGATGCAAAGCGAATCCGAAAAACTCGCTCAACCCGCTTCAATTTTGCTGCAAACCCGAAACCCTAAGCGGTGCAAATATAGGTCATCCGATTGAGGCGGGATGAAATGAGGAGTTGTCGTGTGTCCTCTCTTTGCGGAGTCACCATCTCCCTCAGCTCGAATCCGAACCGCCTTCGACATTGATCATGGCCGTCGATCTGTGATCGTGCGGCTGGAAATCGACCGCATCGCCTGCTCTGTGTTGCCGTCCGATTGAGCTGGAAGCAACCAGATCAAGCCATGTGGCCTACCTGTGAGCAGGGGGCAGCCGTATGTAAAGCGTATTTTCGTTCGTATTTGTGGCGTATCCGTATTTGCGACGTATCCGTATTTGCACTATATTTTCTTTATTTAAATGGTATTCTGCATTGAAAAATTCAGAGAAATTAGCACAGATCTCAGAAAAATATAAATAAATAGCCGTTGGAATCGTGAGACTGAGATCTACGCATTAAAAATACTAAAGAGCTAGAATACTCAGTAAAATAGTATTTTGTGCATAGAATAGGTTATTCTTCTAATGATTAATACTAATCTAAATACGATCACATCAGAGGTCAATTAAGCATCATATACACACAAAATGGGACTAATTGAGGGGTTAAATATGTAATATTCACCCCAAATAAATGACCTGACTTGAAGACAGACTTGGAGACCAAAAGAGATGACCTGAAGAACTGAGTAGCTCAAGAGCTTTCCTGAAGACCTGAAGAGCTGACTTGACTTGAAGACCTGAAGAGCTGACCTAACTGGAAGACCTAAAGACCTGACTGGAATATAGACATAGAGATCGGAAGAGCTGACCTGAAGAACTGAAGACCTGAATAGCTGAAAAGCTTACCTGAATACCTAAAGAGCTGACATGATTTGAAGACCTGAAGAGCTGACCTGACTGTAAGACCTGAAGACCTGACTAGAAGACCTAAGGAGCTGTACCTGACTTGAAGACCAGAAGACCTGATTGGAAGACCTGAAGAGAAGACCTGACTGGTTGACCTTAAGATTTGACTGGAAGACCTGCAGACCTCCTATTTGTCATCTAAAGAGGAATGCTACATGTGATGAAACATCACCCCCAAAGAAGATCCCCCAAAACCCTGTTATTTTTACCTGTTTGCCATTGCCTTTTCATGAACCCGAATAACCCTCTAAGAGTGATGCCACATGGGATGCCACATCACCTCCAAAAAAACCCCAAAACCCCGTTATTCACATGTTTCACATTGCCTTTTCATGAACCCGAATAACCCTCCATCTACCGAGCTGACATGAAGAGCTCAAGACCTGAATAGCTAAGGAGCTTACTTAAAGACCTGAATAGCTGACTTGACTTGAAGATATGAAGAGCTGACCTGACTTGAAGATCTGAGGAGCTTACTAGAAGACTTACCTGGAGATCGAAAGAGTTGACCTGAAGACCTGAAGAGCTTAAAAGCTGAAGAGTTTACCCTAATACCTAAATAGTTGTCCTGAGTTGAAGACCTGAATATCTGACCTGGCATGAAGACCATAAGAGCTAACTGGATGACCTAAAGAGCTGACATCACATGAAGACATGAAGAGCTGACCTCACTTGAAGACCTGAAGAACTGATTGGAAGATTTGGAGCAACGACCTAACTGGTTGATCTTAAGATCTGACATGTAAACGTGACGAGCTTACCTGAAGACCTGAAATCCTGAAGAGCTGACTGAAACACATGGGATGCCACATGGGATGCCACATGGGATGCCACATCACCTCCCAAAGAAAAATCCTCTTAAACCCCTGTTATTTACATGATTGCCATTACCTTTTCATGAACCCGAATAACCCTCCATCTGCAGAGCCGACTTGAGGACCTCAAGACTTGAATATTTGAGGAGCTTACCCAAAGACCTGAAGAGCTGACTTGACTTGAAGGTATGAAGATCTGACCTGACTGGAAGATCTCGGAATAGATGGCTTGAAGACCAGAAGAGCTTAATAGCTAAAGAGCTTACATGTGTTGGGATATTAAGACCCACCCCAGTGGATTTTGATGATGATATGTGTACTAATGTGTTTATTTCAAGTGCATATAGATTATTTTATAGATATGAAGAGCAAAGCACATTGTGAGGCAAATTGAAGGACTTAGAGCCATGATCAAGAAGTCTACTTTCAAGCCACAAATTGAAGCATATGAAGGCTCTGAATTATAAAGCAAATAAAGACTTGAGATCAAGAGAAGATGGCTCAAGACGAAGAATGAAGAACTAGAGCTAGATGTGCGTCTAAGTGAGTAAAACTAGGGCTGTCGACGAATAGAACGTTCGATGAACTACTTGTGAACAAGCTCGGTATACGTTCGTTTACGTTCGTTCGGGAAGCTTAATGAACAAGCTTGAACGGATTTTTAGAGGTCGGTTAGTAAACGAACAGAGCTTGAACATAACTGTGTTCGTTCATTTATGTTCATGAACAAGCTCGTTAAGTGATGTTCATGAACAAGCTCGTTAAGTGTTCGTGAACAAGCTCGTTAAGTATTCATAGTATTCATAGTATTCACATGCAAAGACAAACATTTGTTCTCATCATAAGGCGAACATAGTATTCATATGGTAAAAATCCACCGGTCTTTTGTTATGGTCATTATAATACATTCATGGTGGAATTGTTGGAATTTTGTGTTCTTACATTGTATTGCATTTAGACAAATACTATATTTTTACTACGCTTGGAATGATGCTTGAAATGAGATTTCTGGAGCTATTATGCTGGATTTGTTTGTTTTTGTCCTGCAAATATTTAATCCTTTTTTAATTGATTTAGTTATTGGAAATTATGGTTAAATACTATTATTCCTGATTAAAAAAATTAACGTTCGTTTGTTTGTTTGAAAATCTGTTCATGAACAAGATTGATTGTGTGTTCACGAACATGTTCCTGAACATATTCACGAACAAGCTTGATAAGTATTGTTAACGAACAGAACGTTCGATGAACTGCTCGTGAACAAGCTCGGTAAATGTTCGTTTACGTTCGTTTACGTTCGTTCAGTAAGCTTAACGAACAAGCTTGAACATATTTTTAGGGCTCGGTTAGTAAACGAACAGAGCTTGAATATGGATTTTGTTCATGAACAAAAACAAGCTCATTGTTCAAGCTCGTTCGAGCTCGTTTGTCAACAGCCCTAAGTAAAACTACTTAGAAATGTAAAAAGCCATAGTATATCTTTTACACACACATAAAATTTCTACAAAAATCTTTTTAAAATATATTACTTAATATATTACTTTAATATAATTTTTATAAATTATTTTTGAATTATTTTTAAGTATAAAAACTTCTATATCCTATAATGGCCGACTATTATTGTCAGATAGCCGACTATTTACCTCAGGGATTTACTTCAAACTCTATGTCAAAATAATAGCGGATTATTTGAGAAAATAGCCGACTATCTGGGAGAGATAGCTGACTATTCTCCAGAATAACTGACTATTTGGGTCAATTGCAGACAGATTTGGAAATCCGCCTTGATTTATGCTAGCTGTTAACTAGCCGATGTAGTTGACTTTGGGAGCTGATTTTAAGCTATTTTTGTACAGATTTTGCTCTAATATTTCTCTATAAATAGCCGGGATTTCAGAGTTTTATATACAAAATTTTTATATCAAAAGAAATCTCTCTATTGCTCAAAGTGCTCAATGCTCTATTTTGTTCTTCATTATTCATTGAAAGGCTAATGCTTTAATCATTTATATTTAATCTTCTCAGTTTATTTACAGATTATTTTAGCCTTTTGAAGTACTTGTTCTTTTTAATCTCTAAGGTTAAAGCTTTCTTTATTGAGATTCAAAATACAAGTCTTTTGTTTTAGTCTTTGTGTTTTTAATTCATACTCCTTTTCAAAGATTAAAAAAATTGGCTATTGATCTCTAAAGCCCAAGTGCATATTTTAGAGTATCAATTCTCAAGAACAAGTTCATTTGATCAAGTTGTACTAAGCCATATCATTTTTATTTGATCAAAGAATTTTTCTAGATTTTCTAAAGCCACTGATACACTCATTTACTATTGGCTTTTAGAAAATCTTGTTATTACTTTTCAGATCTATTGTAAAGTCTCTGGATAATACTTAGTGGTTTGTAATTCCCGTGTCATAAGGGAAATTTGTGTTGAAAATCCTAGTTGGTTATAACTAGGTGTGTGCATTGGAAATTCCTAGCGAGGGAAGCTAGGTGCTTGTATTGCTTGTTGCAATGGTGGATTAAATCCCGAGGGAGGTAGGGGACTGGACGTACCCATGGTGGGGAACCAGGATAAAATCTTTGTGTTTGCACTATGATCATATCTCTTACTCTTTTACTATATTTGTTGCTTGAATCTTTTTATACCATTGTAACTCATATTCAAGCATATTATAGTTGTTGATTAAGTACAAATTGAGGCTATTTGAATGTGAGATTTAGGCAACTCTTAGAAGGACTTTTATTACGTAAAAATATTATCATTTGTTGACAACTCTATTCATTCCCTTTCTAGTGTTGTCTGCCATCCAAAAGGATCCTACAATATGAATACCTGAAGAGCTGTTCTGAGTTGTAGACTGAATAGCTGACCTAACTTGAAAACCTGATGACCTGACTAGAAGACCTCAAGAGCTGACCTGACTGGAAGACCAGAAGACCTGACTGGAAGACCTGAATCGAAGACCTGACTGGTTGACATTAAGACCTGACTTGTGACCTGAAGACCTGAAAACATAAAGAGCTGACCTGAACACCTAGAAACCTTAGAACCTGGTTAGAAGACCTAAAGACCTGACTTGTAGATCTGAGGAGCAGACCTGATTACATGAAGACCTGAAGAGCTAAAAATCTTACCTGAAGACCTGAAGAGCTGACCTGACTGGTCGACCTTAAGACCTGATTAGTAGACCTGACTTGTAGATCTGATGAGCTGACCTAAAGACCTAATTACATGAAGAGTTGAAGATCTTACCTGAAGATCTAAAGAGCAGACCTAACTGGAAGACCTGAAGGCCTGACTTAAATACATGAGGACCTGCCCTAAAGGCCTGAAAGGACATGAAGAGCTGAAGAGCTTAATTGAAGACCTAAAGAGCTGACCTGACTGGAAGACCTGACGACCTGACTGGAAGACCTGAAGAGAAGACTTGAGTAGTATACCTTATGACCTAATTGGCAGGCCTGAAGACCTGACCTGGAGATCTAAAGAGCTGACTTGAATACTTGAAGAGATGACCAGACCTGAAGACATGAAGACCTGACGAGCTTATCGAAAGACATGAAGAGCTGACCTGGCTGTAATACCTTCAGACCTGAGTGGACTGTCTTTTTTCACATTGAACCCCCATGTTTTTTGCACTTAATGGCATGCTTTTCTTCATTTTTACCCCCAGCTGATACAAACACCCCCGAAATTCACTCTCTGTTTCTGTTACGATCAGGTTTCACATCCTGTATGTAGGTTTTTTTCTTGGATCACTTTACACTATGTGCATGGGTTATTTCTAGTATATAATATAAAATTTAGATGGTTTAAATTGGGATGCTTACTCAGACAAACTGTCTGATAGAAAGATGACAGAGATTTATACTTGAGAAACCAAAGAATGGAATCAAAGCTTATGAAAAAATTGTGTAAGGAGAATCCTTAAGGATCATCCAGACATTATTGTTGTAACCCATTTCTCACTGCTCTCTTTTAAGTCCTGTCACACATTGCTTCCGAAAATGTTAAAGGAAACAGATGATTACAAGCCCGTGTATATTTAAGCCTGCCAAGGATTCCCTTTTTTCAGCCTAAATACAAACGTGTCTGTATTATAACAAGGTTTGTTTGCTTCTAACTAATAATGATCAACAGTAAAAGGGCTTACACTTTTTTCTGATCAATGGATATAACAATAAATAGTAGAGACAATAGATGTGGAATCAAGTAACTAGATTGAATGAAATGTTATAAGGAATGTAAAAGTTAGTAAAGATTGAGTCCAAGCATGCTAGAAGATTCTATAAGAATATCATGATTAATATTTTCAATATTCATCAGTAGGCTTGTGTAGGTCCCTGTATAAAATAATACTAAATTGCAAGATGAAATATAGCATGAGAATAAAATACATGGATAAATGAACATATGTAACATAGCATGAGACTAGTAACACGTAAGCATAACAGTGATACATAGTAATCATCATATTATCAGTGGCTGTGTCAAGTGACTGTGATAGTGCAATATTCCTAACTAATGTTGAGCTCGTGTCTGTGGATATGATATGCAACTCAGATATATACATGAAACACGGGCCTTATGGTTGCACACATGATGGTGACAACAATATATATAACCCTGCTTCTAGTATAGGGAACCAGAAAATATGGATATAGTACCATTGCTAGAAGTGGAAAATATGGATACAATAATATAAGACCCGTTCATTTCTAGAGGAGTAAAAATATATATATATGGTAATGTACCTTGTCGCTTTCACACCCTTTGAGACAATGAGTTTTCCATCCACATGTGTTCAATACTAGATATAATATCAAGTGATATAAAAGGGTACAATATCACGTGAACAAGTATAGTAATCGAAAACAGTAATATGTACAATATCAGGAGCATGTAATCATGTACAACAATTAAGAACACTATCATGAACATGTATTCTGGTGTAATGAATATCATGTCATGTAGCGTAGACATGAACATGGACTATGCATATTGTTAAACATGTTTAATGAAACATGTCAAGTTAAAAATCATATAAATCAATATCATGTCAACAGAGGCAACCATGAATAAAATAAATAATCGTATGCCAGAAGTATATATAACCACTCATGGTTATCGAGCTGCAATTAATGGTTGTAACAGTTTGGTTTTATTGGACTACATTGTGCACATTATATATTAGGATACAAAGTCTATATTTAGCCCAAGGGGCGTTAATCCTTTTATAATCACCAGTTAGACATGCTTTTAGGATAGTAGTCATAATCTACATACCAAACTGAAAACAAAAAGCTGAATATTACCTAATTCATTAATGCATACATGTATCTAACAATATAACTCTAGAATGTCCCAAAACATGACTACGAGGATTTAACTGAAGTGATCAATTTAAGTTTCTAATCAATTGTGCATCGCCTCTTGTATACACCCATATGTTAATTTAAAATATTTAGTTTCAATGTGGTTGTCATGCAAGCATTCTCTTATTACAGTCATCATCATCAAATCATACCCAAGTAGGGTCATTATATTAGGGAATCTGAATCAACCAATCACGAAATAGAGCTGATCAAAATGGACAAACATACCTTAAAAGAGAGCGATCAGGCCCAATAGACAATGTCATGTAGCCAGGAAACTAAGCAGCATGCATAGACAAAGCCCAGCAGCAACAAACAGGGCCCAAAGCAACACAAGACAGATCCCAACAACACAAATAGATGCAAGGCAACGTAAGATAGAGCCAACGATAACAAGAAAAATTGGAGCCCAGTGAAAACAATCAGGACAGTTGAAAGAGACATATGGAGGGGGGCAAGGCCCAAAGGCAAAGGTAGAGCAGGGAAGAGCCCCAAAGATAGCAGACATCAGTAAGGTAGATTCATGCAAGAAACAAACCAGAGAAGTAGCACATGCAGAGCCTTAAAACAGAACAGGGTAAAGTAAGCCCCAACCATACAATAGCAAGCATAATAGAGAATATTATGATGAATATTTCCCAAATAAACAGACAGAGAAAATTCATCAGTAAATAGGTTTACATAGGCCCCAAGATAAAATAGTACTAAAGCACAAGATGAAATACGGGTCGTGTATAAATGAGCATATATAATATATATCACGAGAGTATTAGTAACGAGCAATCATGACAGTAATACATAGTAATCATCATATAATCAATGGCCTTGTCAAATTATTGTCATATTGCATTTTCCTTAATCTAGAGTTAAGCTAAAATCCAAGGGTACGATATGTAGCTCAAGTACACACATGAAACATGGGCATTGTGTTGTCTCATACCTGAGGGTGCTAACAACATATAACCCCACTCTTACTGTAAGGAGCAGAAAGAACGGATACACTAGTAAACCCCACTTCCATTATTCGAAGTGAAAAACACGAATATAGTTATATAACCACTTCCATTTGGGGTTATATTATTGTATTCGTGTTTATATTACGGTATTCTTATTTCCACTTCCAGCAGTAGAAGTGAGGTTTCACGAATATATTAATGTTCCTTACCGGTCATGAACCCTTTGAGACGATGAGTTTCTTATCCCTATATGTTATATTCTAGATGCATTATCAGGTGAGATAGTGGGTACAATAATATGTGAACAAGTACAGTAATCAATTACAGTAACATGTACAGTATCAGGAGTAAGTAATCAGGTACAATAATCGGGAACAGTATGAGGTACAATATTAAGAACTTGTATTCTAACTTAATATCATGTCATATATAGTAGATGTAAGTAGTGACTGTTTATAATGGTGAAAATGTATAATGAAACACATATAAATTAATATACTATCAATGAATGTAATTATGAATAATATGAATAATCGTATACTTGAAAATAAATGTAACCACTTACATTAATTTATCGAGATGCAATGGATATATCGAATGATTTTATGGGATTACATTATGCATATCATACATTAGGAGGCAGTCTCTATATCTAACCCAAGGGACATAATTATGAGTCAATCCATGTTATCACCAATTATACCTTTGCTTTGTGGGACAATAATCATAATCTCTATATCAAACAGAAAATAATATCGTAATCAGGTGAATATAACTAAACTAATCAATGCAACTATATAGCCAACAATATAACTCTAGCATGGCCCTAAACGAGGATTTAACTGAAATAACCTATTTTAGGTTATAACTATTTATGCACCTCCTCTTGTTTATCTCACATATTATTAAAATACTTAGTTTCAACATGGTTTTCATGCAAGAATTCTGAGATCAACGTCATCTTCAAATCATGGGATATAATTAGCTCATAGTGTAACAAAAACAGACCTAAGTAGGGTCATCATATTAGGAAATAAGAATCAGAAATTATGGAACCTGGTAAAGGTGCACCAAACAATGGATCATAAAAAGTAAACACCCCCTTTAAAATACAGCAGCCATGCCTAAGAGATAAAGCCCTACAACCAAGCAACTGTTGGCCGAGTTAGACCACTAACTAAGTCACACATTTAATTTTGATGATGACAAACAGTTCGCATGCTACTAATATGTGTGTTTAGTAACTTTCAGATCAAAACAAGACTACATTGACCAGGGGAAACTCCGTAATTTTGGCTACATCATATTTGCAATACAGTTGCTCAAAGTTGAAAGTTCACAACTCAAGTGCATGATGGTCATTCTGACAAAATTAGATATTCATCATATGAGCATAAAGGCATGGGATCAAATATGCATAGTCAAGATGTGCAGTCAAATTTAAATCCAATAAGGAGAAGAATTCATTAAGGGGCAAAATAGGAATTTGGGCAATTAAATTACGTCGGCTACAAGTATGAAGGACTAGGGTTTTTATACCCTACAAATATGAGTGCAGGGTAAAATTACAAGGGGGCTACCGCAACAAAAGTTTGATTTTTAAAGAAGAGCCTCTCTCTTTCTCGGTCAGCAAGCAAAGAAAAGCTCACCGCAACAAATCTTCTAGCCACCATCTCCATTGAGCCCTTGCACGAAAGCACAATAGGCATGCCGGCATCCCTTACATAGTAAACAACAACAAATGTAGCATAATCAACTTTCAGCTCAAGCGTAGCACAAGCAACTTTCACCTCGGCTCTCATCCCTATTTCCTTCTGTAACGTCTGGTATTTAATAATACGTATTTTGCACGTATTCTATCTTTTTTCTTGTGATTTTCCGTATCTGTACGGATATGTGTATTCGTATTACGTATTACTTATATACGTATTCATATTAAGTACATATATTAATTAGCTTTATATACTCATACTTATTTACGTATTTTAATTAGCTATAACTATATGTAAATCAACTATTATATAATTTCATTAAATAATTATTTCAAATTTGAATTCAAATCCACTTCCTTAAACTCCTAGGAGACTTTTCCCTATAGCAATGAATCCTATTTTAATTACAATAACTCCTTGTTCTTTCCATTTTTCTTCTAAGTTTTAAACCTTCCCATTTTAACAAAACATTCCAATTTTAACAAACCCTAACTCATTCTAATTTAGCAGCCGCCACTTTTTATTCTCTTTTTTTTTCAATTTTTGTTGCATGCTAATAAAACCCTAAGGCTTTCAAACTCACTCACACAACACTACAAAAAGAAATAACATAAAATCCTAGACCTATCTCTCTCCCACACCCGCACACAAGTCCCTCCCACCAAAATCCTAACCCTCTGAGCCTTCACCATCCACGCGCACACCTCCGATCTCCGGCCATCCTCCTCCCTCCAGCCACCTGCAGACGAAACCCATCCTCGTCCGACTGCATTCCTCCCTCCGACCATCTCGACAACACCGCACAACCCAGCCTACAACCCCCATCTCCCCTCCGACTACCGCGCGCAACACCACCCAGCGCCCACCGTCCGACCCTCATGTTCGACTCCCCCTTCCCTTCAGACCCCGTAACCCTCTTTCGACTGCAGCGTCTCACCCCTTCCTCGCCTACTACTCGACACAACATCCACGCACCGTTGCTGGGAGTCACCGCCGTCTGCAACCATCGCTCGGAGCCGTTTCCATCCCTGCTCCATGCCGTCGCTGTCGCCGTCGCCGCTGCAGCGTCCGACTCTGTGCCCCAGCCTGCAAGAGAACACGTAAGTCCCCATAATTTTAATAGCATGTATATAAACAGCATGTTAGGTTAATAAACATATATGAACCCAATATGTAATATAACTTTAGTTTACATATAAATATTAATACATATATAAACTGTTAAATGTTGATATTATATAACACAGTTAGTTATAAGGAATGTTAGTATATATTAGTTTATTAATAACAGTACATGTTAGTCATAAATATAAATGATGATTAGTATAAAATATTGGTTTGGTGATATTAGTGTCGTAATATTAGTCCCGTTAATACTAGTTTGGTTAATAAGGATGAGTTAATATAGATTAGTTTGGTTAATATTATTAAGTTGGTTCTTTATAATCGGTACATAGCTTATAGATACTAGTTAGTATAAAATGTTAGTTTATAACACTGGTGCCATAATATTAGTTTATAAAATGATCCTATTAGCGTAAACAGTAGCCTCACACGCAAATCTATACGTCACAGATAAATCGCACCTTTCGTTGCAATCACCGGGACATCCACCATCGCCTCGAAGCAAGTATTTATTTGTAATTGAATTTGGGACAAACTGCTTAAACTAGTGCAAAAATCTCATTTTGAATATGCTCGTCAAATGTGGTAACTGAACAACATGCTCTTACTATACCTGTTGCAACTGATTAAAATGGACATTTCATGTTAATGTATCTTTGGTAAAAGAATCACTTATTCCTTGTCATCAAATCGAACTAAAACAGAACAGTGTGTAGGACACAACCCTCGAAATATAATAAGAACCCATCGATTACAGATGGAAAGAAAACTAGTCGGTGACTGGTTATGACACTTGGGTGGGGTTGGTCCATAGTAGTAGGGTTCGTAGATGTAGCTTGACCACCTTACGGCTACCTCTATACCACACCAATGGAGGCAAGGATCTTGGCCATTTTCCAGGTTAGGGATGGCAAGAAGCATCATGGTAAACCCCCGATGATAGGGTGCATCAAGAACATACTACCAACCCGAACATGGACTTATCACGAGCACAAACAACTGAATACTAAATATACAACTGATTTACTTTTGAACTGTAATTCATACATGCTCGTACTTTACTTTATGCACTCTTTACTTATAAATGTGTACTAACGCTCTTTTGTTCTTTCCCAAGTTGTTCCTATTTCATTACTTTAAATATCTTGCCGAGCGATTCACTGACATATATTTCAATGTAATTGTGAAATATATGTTAGGTTCAGAGACTGATTATGTTGAGGACCCCGCTTCTGAAGATCTCATCTTGGAGGACGATCCTGCTGACCAAAGTTACGAGGACGCTGAGGTCCTCCCTGCTGAAGAATAGAGAGAGAGCTACTTTTAGTTCTTATTTTATTAGTTGTACTTGTTATCTTGCAGGTGTGTTTACATTTCTATAAATTGTACGGACATGCTAGGCCTAATTACTTTGTGTACTCATTTTGAAACTCTGGAATAAAAGTGAAATGAATTTTTATGCTATTCTGATAATATTCACATGCAAGAAACCTGCCTAACCAAATTAACGCTTATTGTGCTTAAGTCAAAGAAGAGGAAAATGAATAAAAGTATCTCTTCTTTGCTTTAAGCACTTGCGGACCCGCTCACATCCTCGCTCCCAAGTATAATGGGAAGCGGGGCATGACACCTTCAACCTTGTTGTTGGTTGTCTTCCCTGTTCGACCTCCCCATGCATTGGTTCCTCTTGGGTTAAGCAGAAGGCCAGACACGTCACATTAGCAAGGGTCAAGACATATAGCAAAGCATCTTTTACATGCTCCATGTTCCTTGTGCTCGATTACCTCCTTCGGGCACCACTGCAAAGCAGTCATAGCTCGGACGCATCAAAGAAGGCTGTACATCGCCGGCAATATCCTTCTCTTTCGATCTCCATGGGTGCAAGTGAAGGTAGACACAAGCTCCACCCTTGGTTCTACTCGGACGCATGCTAGTCAAGATCAATTCCTTCTCTGGCACAGCTAAGAAACCCCACGGCACCTTCTGAGATCTGTAGCTCGATTTTGCATTGTTCTCAACTTGGGTCTTCCATGGGTGCAGCACTGAAAAGCATCAAGCCAATCCCCTCAGTTTAACCATCAAGCAACCACATATCTGCTTGGCTTGCAAGCTAGGTGAAGTAATTTTTTAAAGGTAAAGCACATCGTGGTTTTGTGTGTGCAAAGGCCAAAAAAAATTGAGAAAGGACAAGAACAAGGGCAACAAACAGAAAAAGGAGGAAGCTGAGATTTACAAGTCAAAACAAAAATTAAAATGCCAATGTAATTATTTTTTCTTAATTAGTTTTGCAAAGCCCAATCAAAGGAAGTGCAGAAACATATCTAAGGCCAAATCAAAAGGAAGTGCAAAGCCCAAAGAATTTCTGTGTGTATTAATTTTCCCTTGAATGCACAACAATTAAGACATTGATGGTCGACTGCTACACACTCATACAGAAACATATAACAGAGCACAAGTTTGCAGAAAAGCCCAGAATGTTTCATAGATTGCATAGTTGATCCAAGAACTAGTAACAGCAATATCTTTTGATCCAGAGCTCCGATTGACGAACCATTTCCGCCTAGATGATCACAACTTCACAGACTACATCACAGTGATATCTTTCGGGTTTTTTATTTCAGTGTTAAATCAGTTTAATTATATTTTTGTGAGGTTGTATTGAGAGAAGCTTCACCCAAAAGCTATCTTTGAGCGTAATATTTGTTAACACTATTTTGTATGGTTCGATAACCACCCGTAAGTGTGATCAAGGACTTTCCTTTTGGTTATAAAAGGGGTGAAATCATCAAAGGGTTTGGGGTCGGAGTTTAGGCGGGGACCCACTCCATTAAACATATTTGTGTCTTCTTATCTCTGATATTGTGCTTAAATTTTTAATTCGTGCAATGCACCCTATTCACCCCACTCTAGGGGGTTTTCAATTGGTATCAGAGCAGGATTCTTTTTAAATTCACAGTCTAGTTGAATCTCGATACTGAATATGGCACATTATATAAACACTTCACACACAAACACAGATAATTCAAAAGTACCTATGAAATTCTTTGATAATTTGATCTCACCTTTTGCAGGTACTATGAATGCTTTAAATTCTGGTGGTTATGAAGAGTTTGATGCCCTTACACGAAAGTTTAGAAAATTCCTGATGAACAACAAGAAAAAATTTGGCAATGGCTGGGGCAACTAGCAAAAAGATGAAGATGAAGAAGATGATAACATACCGCGATGCTTCAAGTGCAATGAAAAGGGACACTTAAAAATAAATTTCCCTCTTCTAAAGAACAAAGGAAGGAGAAAAGAAATTGATGAAGGTGAAAAGAAATCTGAAAGAAAAAGGCTATCTATATGGGGGAGAAAGCGATGCTGAGGAGCTTTCTTCAGATGATGAAGAGAAGAACAACAACAAGACATGCCTCGTGGGAAAAAGCAATAAGGCAAAATCTAGTTTAGAAAGCACTAAGATAAATCCTAATTCAGAAAGCGGAAAGGTAAAATCTTAACTCTTCTCAATTGATGGTCATAGCTATAGTGAGGATATGTTCGCGGATATGGAAGAAGCTTATAAATATTTAGTAAATCTTCTCGTAGACATAGGTCCTAAATACTCTAAGCTTAAAACACTTCGAGCATCCTTAGAAGACCAACTTAACGCTGCTAATCATGAAAATTAAATGTTATTTACTAAATGGCAAAAATCACTAGAGATTGTTAATAACATCGATGAAATCGCCTTAGAGACCAAGATCTTAGAATTAAAAGATGCTAACGAAAAATTAGATAAGTTAGAGCTTGAAAACTCTAATCTAGTTAAAGATTTAAATGAGAAATTTAGCTCTTTAAATTCTAAATTTTCTGATATTAAATTCTTAAATCAAATGGTCTCTAGTCATGAAGAAAAAATAGAGGATCTTGTGAAAGAAAAATTTAATTTGATAAAAAGAAAAAATAATGCTAGTGAAATAGAAGATGCTAATAGAAAAATGTCTAAATTAGAAATCGAAAATTCCGATCTTGCCAAAGACTTGAGAGAAAAAATTAGCACTCTAGTTCCAGAGATTTTGAAATAAAATTTCTAAATCAGAAAATAGCTAGCTATGAGGAAAAATTGGAAGAGGTTAGAAAAGAAAAATCCAACTTAATAAAAGGGAAAAATTTAACTATTGAATTGGAAACTAATGAAAAAGAAATAAGATATGAAGCTAGGATTAGTGAGCTTGAAAGTGAAAACCAAAATCTTAGCTTTACCATTAAGAGATTCATTAGTAGCCATGTAACGACTGGTTTTCGTGCGATCGGATTATCTATATTAAAATATATGTTTTGGAGGATTTTCTCCTCATGCGTGGTTTTCGTCTCCGTAACTTTCATTTTCGATCGATTCGTCGTATTTTCTCGTTTCTTCCTTAGGATCGTCGATTTCGAAGTATGTCATTCGTGACGGGCTTCATAACGGTCGTATCTTACTATTAGATCAAGCCTAGGAGTCTTAGGAATCGATCCCGGGGCCCCGCGCTCCGTATCGGAACTTTTGGTGCTCATTAGACGGTATAAGAAGGGGCACCGACCGACTAGATGACGATCCAGTCGGTCGGCAATCCTTCTTGGACCGACTAGTTAGCTTTCTAAATTTCTCAGGAGTTACTGTTTACTCTTAGTCGGTCTAAGAACGTTCATCGACCGACTAGATGCTAAACTAGTCGGTCAGTACTTGTTCATGGACCGACTAACTCTAAAACCTATTTTCGTTCAGGAGTTACTGTTTGCACTTAGTCGGTCTGCGTTGGTCGACCGACCGACTAGTTGCCAAACTAGTCGGTCAGTGGTTGCTCTTTGACCGACTAACCAGTGTTGAAACCCTAATTTCTGGGCAGCCGCCAGCCCAACCTATTTATACCCAACCCAAACGATTTCATCTTCCTCAACACGACCCAAAACCCTAAAATCTTCCCCCTTGAGCCCCCATCTTCCTCCAAGCTTCATTCCTTCATTCCAAGCCCTAGAATCATCATCCAAACCCTCCATCCACTCTTTCCACCTCTCATCTTCCCCAAAATCTCACCAAACCCATCAAAATCCCCAAATCCCCCAAAACCCTAGTTTCCCCAAACTTCTCCAATCTTTTCCAGACCTGATCCTAGGGTTCCCCGGAGTGTTTCTTCCGCCTCCTCTCGGTAAGAAATCGATCTATCGTTGTTTTCATAACCTATTTATATTTTTATGAAACCCTAATCAATTTCATGTTGTTTTGTGTTTGTTTCCCCCATAACAGCGATTTTCCCGTAGATTAGCATCCGTGTGACGAAGTGGTCGTCATCCCCGGTGCTAGGCAAGTGAAACTTGCCACTTAGGGTTTTAGGCCATGTTTTAGGCCATTTGCTTGTTGTAGGCGTAAAAGAGGCTAGGCGACGAAATGATACTCGCCTAGGCGCAAATTGGGGAACTAGCTTGACAACGAAGCTAGTTCCGACATTTAGCATGTTGCACAATTAACATGTCATGTTTACTTTCCATTAACGGTACACAAATTACATGTCATGTCATTGCATTCTTTTGATGATCCCGTGATTGCGTAGCATCGCTACAATACTTGAGTTCCTGGCTCGTGACCAGAAGCGAGCATAATGAGTTGCTAACCCCAACGCTCGATATATTGAATTGTGAACTAAGAAACAAGCTCCCGTGCGGGGCAACCCTGGCTCACTTGCTGGGCTCATGTTCAGGGACCCTGGCTTGTTTGGTACGGGATGGGGTAAGAGTTAAGCGGCCATTCAACTGGGAGTCTGTTTGATCAACAACTGCAGTTGTAAGGAGTAAACTCTGGGGTGGGGTAGTGTTTAGGGCCGATCGGTCTGAATGTTGTACCATTCAGCGAAGGGCGTAAACATCTACAAAACAACCGTGAAATGTGAATTGTGTTTAGTGCCGATCGGTCTGAATGTTGTACCATTCAGCGAAGGGCGTAAACACCTACAACAATGTGAATTGATTGAGATGGTTAGTAGCTTGGCTACTCTTGTCTTGTCCCGATAATTGTTCCATTGTACAAAATTGTCTTGCCATGTCTTAAATTGTGCACTCAAGTTATAACTGCCATGTCATGCATACTAAACTGCTAGGTTGCTAGTTGCCTTACTTTCAGTTTCCTTGCCCATGTCTTTTAGACTTGCTGACATGTGCCCCTTTACTCTTTTGGGTGACACATGTTAGATCCCGAGCCCGAGTACCTTGTTGAGAACGAGGTGTTTGTTGTTGCCGAGCCCGAGCCCGTGTTTGGCGGGGTGTACGTGGACACTGGGGACCAGTCCTAGTGTCTTCGTTGTGTTTTACTTTTGTTAGACAGTTGTTTTGTTATCGGTGCGTAGCACCTATACTTTGCTATGTCGTTGCTTTTGTTGGCCTTGTTCTGGGCCTTTAGACTCTTTTCTTTTAGCCTGGTGGCTTTTCTGGATGTTGAACTTATTTCCATGTTGGACAATATTTGAGATGTGAAGTTTTTATTTCGGTCTCTCCTTTTATTATTATTGTTGTTCCGTTGTGGTTACAGGGACCTGCTTATGTTTTGTTTACGCTTATCGGGTTTGGGGCTTCACAGCTCCTCTCTCGTGCGGACCTTTTCACGTCTCGCCTCCATTTTAGGGAAGCGGGTCGTGACAGGTTTTGTTGGTGGCCCATGCAGGTCCTTCTGTAACTGCTATTATCGGAATAACGATAATAATATTAGAATGTCCAGTGAACTAAGTTCGACATCCGAGTCATTAAGCTGTGAGTCTAATTTTGGCCCGTTTCTCTGGCGCTAGATGACTAGAAGACGTCAGACCCGAGCTAGTGGTGGATCTGCTCTGAAGGCTTGCTATTTCTGCGGCAAGGCCGGGCACCTCAAGGGGTCGTGCGGAAGCTTTCTAGGTCAATGTTTGGTTTGTGGTGGTGCTTCTCATTCGGCGAAGGATTGTCGGCATGCAAATCGGCTGCGGAAGGCGTCGGATGGAGTTCCGCAGCAGCAAGCACCGGAAGCTGGGCCGAGTCAGAAGGTGTGCCGCCATTGTGGCAAGATTGGTCATAAGAAGGAACAATGCAGGCGGAGGCTGGGCCAGTGCTTGATTTGTGGCGCCGCGGCGCATACCTTAAAGGACTGTCCGAGGGTTAAGCGTCTAGAGAAGGCGCCAGTCGGAGCTCAACTACGGAAGGCGGCCGTGGCTGTTAGACGTGGGGCAGCCCTTGTTCCACAGAAGCAGGCTTTTCGGCAGGCTTTTCCGCTGAGGAGGCAGGCTTCCCCGATGGCCGTAGTCGAGGCTGGGTCTGTAGATGGGGTTATTGCAGGTAACCCTCAGTCTGGTTGCTTTCTTCCTTTTGACAGTCCTGTTTGTTAGAATATGTTTGGTTGCTTGGATACGTTATGTTTGCTAGAATGGAGTTTGATTGCTGGGTTGGTTGTTGAGTGCGATTTGGGTTTGCACGTTTCTGGCACGAGTCCTCTTGACTCTGGTGCGTCAATGTGCATTGCATCCTGATGCTTTGTGTAGAAGCAATTCTTGATGGCCCCTTTCCTTCTTAAATATTTAATTCCTTCCTATTCGATCGAGTTAAAATTCTCTTCGTAGATTTTGAAGTCTATTGGTTGAAATTTTAATCTCGTAGCTTCTGCTAACCGATATCTCTCGTATTTTGGTTTTAAGAGCTTTACTACTATTTTGATTACTTTAGAATATCTTCCAAGATAAGTAGAACTTCAATTATTTTCATATATCAGTTCTAGGTTCATTGAACTCGTACTTTAAGGTCTGGTGTAAATCAGTTGTTGGGCAATCCGGGCCCCGCAAAAAAAAGGTATTTTAAATGATATTTAATTGGAGTTCTCTTCAGTTTTAAAACTTGTAAGCATTTAGCATGGGCTTAAATTTTCACGCTATAGTTGATCGGATTCCATTCGTTGAATTTCAAAATTTTACCGAAATATAATATATTAAGCTCTGCCGTAAAATATTTTCGGACCTCTCCGTTGTAAATCTTGACCTTTCTGAAGGTATCCCTTCGACTTCCTTTTCCTAAGTTTAAATTCGTTTGAAATTTTAATATTTATAAATTTATACTTCATGCTCCTTCGTTGACTTAAAGATCTCTAAAGCTTTTGTCGAAAATTTGGAATACTAACCCATTGTGTTTTGCCATTCTATACCTTCCGTACCCATGAAAATACCCTGTCCTTTCTTATATAAATTATATCCTGAACTGTATCTTTATTTTTGCCCAATTCGATTTATAAATTTTCCTTATCTTACGTATGCCATACAATTGACTCATCGCGTTTCCTTTAATATACTTTTCAAGTTACACATGATTCCAGCTTTCAACCAACCTAGGATATGTTCAACATTTCCCCTATTACAATTTTTGGAAAAAGAATTACGTCTTCATAACTTTCTCACGATCTAGACCTTCCATAATTTGGTTTTAAAGCTTATTACAAATTTTGACAAACCTACTACTGAGTTTTCCGTCCACCACACATGCTTTTAGAATAATTTCTAAACTAAATTGAATTTCGAATGTTTTCATATATCCGTATTAGGCTCATTAGCTCGTATGTTAAGAGCTTTGTGTAAAACGGTTTCTTTTGGCAAATCCCGGTTGCACTAAAAGGTGGTTTCAATATTGATTAGTTGAGCTTTTCCTGGCTTAAAGATTTTGAAAGTATTTGGCATGGATTTAGAATTCTTTCGTTAATTAAATTTCGTTTCAAGACTTTTGCCAACATTGTTAAATCACTGCCGTATAATATTTTCTAAAACTATGTCCTTAATGTGCGTATGAACGCTTTACTTCCCTTCATGATGATTTCCGTTAAGCCAATAAATCATTTCCTCTTATTATGAGCATTCAACTCAAACTTATTTCGAACAAGTGATTTTATCGATCCTCAAATATCGTTTATATGAAGGGGAACCCCAACTTTTCAAAATATGACCGTTTTATACTTCTAGTGTTTTTGGTGATGTTGTCTATTGTGTGATATATACATACTCAGAGTTATTCGTGATATTATGAAATTGTAAGTGTGTTAATATTTATGGATATTGTGCGAGGATAGCTATGCCACTCTAGGGGCGTCTATGTATATAAGATTCTGTATTGGAATGTCTGAATAGGGTGTACGTAGTTGGAGATACTTATGATGGTTGAAATAATATGATTGGTGAAACTATATGTATGCTGGGTGTGATAATAATGGGTGTACGTATAGTTAAAGTGGGTAGGCCTATTATGTGACCTATGTGTTGTACGTGTGAGTGTGTGCTCGTACGTAGTTACGTATTGTGCGTAGACGCGTGTAGTTATGAAATTGATGCGTGAGTATGTAGGTGATATATATATGGTAGTAGGAATATAATTTTGATTGGTATTGCTTACTATCGTGGCTGTCGTATGCGTGTATACCGTGAGGTATACACGGCTATTGCATATCTTGACTAATGGGTGAAGTAAGTGTATTGGTGTGCCAATTATGGGTGGATGGGTATGGTATGAAGATATACGATGCTTGGGTGTGACTATGGGTAAATACTTTTATTAGGGAGAGTATTGTAATTATAGGTGTGCTGATGTTTGTAAGAATATCATGATATATGAAGTGGTTGAAATATGTGATATTACCTGGTTAGATATTAAGGGTGTTTGGCATTTAGATATGTATGTGGTTATGTTGGTAGACGTGTATGCATTGGCTAGTTTTGGCATATATATATACGGATGCTATGTTACGTATATGGAATTATTCCGCTATGATTTTGAGTCTCACTCAAGCTGGGTGGGTACACTCTATGTACATTGGTGTATTGTATGTGGTTAGTGTATAGTGATGAATGATGTATGTATAGTGTCAGGATTGTTTGTGCCGGTTGTGTTACGCACACGATTGTGGGTGGCCATACCAATAAATAGTTATGTGAGTGATCACTCCTTATTTTACACCTTTTTTCCGCATGTTTGCATGCCATTTAAATCGCCCAAATCATGTTTTTCATGATATATCGACGATATTGCGATGCTTTTCACGATTTGTTGTTTTTGTCGCATTTCAGGTGATTTGGCGCGATTTGGAGTGATCTCGAGATGCGCTTACTCTAGACGGTCACCGACGACCTCCCCGAGGGGTATTTTGCTGTTGGAGAGGAGCGGAAGAAGAATGGACGTCGCAGGAGCGACGAGGAGGCCAAAACAATCAGATTGGGCATTTTTTGTGTCCCACTCGGCCAAGTGGAGGAGCCACTCGGCCGACCAGCGAGACACTGCTCAGCCGACCAGCTCAGACACGAGTTACCTGTGCACTCGGCCGAGCACCGAAGACCACATCGGCCGAGTGACGATATCGCGTCCGCCCGAGTGGCGCCCAGACGAAGCCCTTCCAAAACATCGAAGTTACTGTTTTTCGGCTGCCTGAGCTTCAGAAGACCCACTCGGCCGAGTGGTAAATCCCGTCCGCCCGAGTGCGATGAAGCCATCGGCCGAGTGACGACAACTCACTCGGCCGAGCCGCCCCCGAACTGAAGACCCCTGAAAGCCCCGACTTACTGGAAAATTGCAGTGTTTTCACTCGGCCGAGCGACTTTTGTCACTCGGCCGAGTGCGATGCGCTGCCTGTAGCAAAAACTGCGGAAAACAGGCTGTGCAGGGGTATTTTGGTCACGATTTTTGGACGATTTTTGGGGCTATTTAAACCCTGTTTTTACCCTAGTTTTGGGAGCTCTCTCTTAGATTTTTTGCAGCTTTTTAGATTACTTTTTAGCTTTATTCTTGTGATTGGAGAAGAGGAAAAACTTGGATTTTTGTTGGATTAATTGAAGAACTCCATTGGTTTGCATCTCTTTTCCCTAAAAATTCTATTTTTATTGTTTACATCATTGTTGTGATGAATTTCATTGCTTATTTCATCGATTATTCTTGTGATCTTGCTATGATTTGTGAGTAGTCTCCACGTCTTGGGGCGTGGGGATGAACCCTACAAGCCCTATTTCCTATTTGTGATGAATTGGTAGAAATTGAGCTAGAATTACTATTAGGGATTAGATTGGGATCAATTTACTACGGATGGCTAGGTATTCATATCAATTGGGATTTGCAAGAGATTGGATCCCAATTTGATAGGAAGCCCTAGAAATCCGAATTGGGTTGGAGTCGGATTTTTCGAAGTATCGGTTTGCAAGAGATTGGACCGATACCAGGATTTCCGATTGCAATTCCATGCCTATACCCGTTTGCAAGAGATTGGACGGGTAGGAACTATCCTAATTTAGATTGTGGACCGAGTTTGCAAGAGATTGGGCTCGGTGCGCAATTGGACGATGATGTTGATCCTAATGCTAGCTTTCCTAGGCTAGGGTTTGCAAGAGATTGGGCCCTAATCTAGGATAGCTATAGACCGACAACAGCGCGAGAGTGTGAGCTTGGTTCCACATTTAGTTGCAACTAGTTCATCCGAATTCTCATTCTAGCAATTTTGATACCGACGGACCACATTTATGAAATACGGTGAGTAGCGGGAATTCCCCATTCCCTAGACGTTCTTTATTTGATTTGATATTTCGCACATTTGTCTGACGATTGTGACAGGATCGCCCAAGGAAATTTTCTCTATTCTTAAATAGCCAGGTTGATTAGGAGCAAGCACGGTCATTCGTCCACCCTGTGTTCGATATCCCGCTCGCCGCTACACCGTGCGCTTGCGGTAAAACTACAACCGTTCTTTGGGTGTATACTCAGGATCGACCAAGTTTTTGGCGCCGTTGCCGGGGAGGCGATTGCGTTTGATTCTTTCTCACCCTAGCTACTTCTTTCTTTTATTTTTATTTTTTTTATTATTATCATTATTATTTCCATTACTATTCTTACCTAACCCTTCCACGGTACTAATCATTTCTTTGATACTCTGATTTTCCCTGTGCATGTACACGAGATCTACGGCGGACCCTGCAGACATCTTATTTGATCCCGAGATCGAACGTACCGCGCGGAGACTTAGAGCGGAAAAGAGACAAAATCCGGAAGGGAGGTATATGACCAACCCGGAAACTCCTGAAGAATTGGCGGCAAGGATGGCGAGGATAATTTCTATTCGCGATAGGCTTCGGCCTAAGACCTCTTCTACTACCTCGTCCATTGCCGTGCCGCAGTTGGCGGCTGACAAGAACTTCGAGCTAAAGACTGGATTGGTGGTTTTGATGCAACAAGACCCATTTCATGGGAACGCACATGAGAACCCCCACTATCACATCCAACTATTCTTGTCGAAGTGCGCCACATTTCAGATGACGGGGGTCTCCATCGATGCCATCAGACTGCGTCTCTTCCCTTTCACGCTAAAGGACAAGGCACTCTATTGGTTAAGGACGCAGGCTGACGGAGTTTTCACCACTTGGGACGAGTTGGCAAGTGCATTCATTGACAAATTCTACCCGCCATCCAAGACGGTGAAGATCCGGAGCGCTCTCATGTCCTTCAAGCAAGGACCACAGGAGACGCTCTATGAGGCTTGGGAGCGTTTTAAGGATTTGCAGCACCAATGCCCGCACCACTGTATAGAAGATTGGGAGCTAGTGCATAGCTTCTACAACGGTCTCCAACCGGGGACCAAACAAATTATTGATGCCGCGGCGAATGGTGCAATCTTGTCAAAGACTCCCGAGGAAGCTACGGCCCTAATTGAGGAGATGGCCTCAAATAACCAACAATGGGGCGATGAGCGAGGACACTCCACATCCTCCTTAAAGCCAACTAGCATCTACGAGGCGAAGGCCGTAGCGGAGCTCACGAGCAAATTCGATTCTCTCCACAAGGTGGTGGAGAGATTGGAGAAGTTTATCACGGAGCCCCAAGGAAGCCCTTCCACCTCCGCTCCAACCAACCAAATGTGTGATTGGCAAGACCAATCTCAAGCCGTGTACTCGGGAGGAGAGCAAGGAGAAGGATCCTTGGAGCAAGTACAATATGTTGCGGGGAACCAAGGGTATTGGTCCAATCCGACCGCAAGAAATCATCCGGGATTCTCCTACGCCAACAATGAAGGAGCTTTGAACCCGCCACAACCACCGCCTCAACAAGCTCGACCACCACCACCCCAACAACAAAACTATCCACCGAGGGGGCCTACTCAACAAAACTTTCAACCGAAGCAACAAGTTCCACCATATAGGCCGCCCGGTTACAACCAAGGGTGGAGGAATCAAAATCAAAACCCTCCACAAGCTCAACAACGATCCGACTTCGAAGCTAGAGTGGAGGCGTTCATGGTCGAGCAAAATAAGGTGAATGCTACTTTGAAGGCGGGGCAAGACTCCCTTAATACCGTTGTGGCTCAAATATCGGAGCAATTGGCGTTGCTCAATCGGAACACTCAAAGATTGCCGGCGCAACCGGAGCAAAACCCACGGGGCAACACCGGCCACATCAATGCCGTAGTTGCCGTTACTACTAGAGGCAGGACGGACACCACCCCCGCCATGATTCCTACTGAGGAGACCGTGGAGGAAAGCTTGGAGCCGATTGAGCCGATAGTTGAAGTTGAAAAGAAGAAGGAGCCACAAGACAAGGAGAAATCTAGGGCGGAGAGATTAATTGAGGAAAGGCGCTTCATGCCACCGGTCCCATTCCCCCAAAGGCTCGCTAGAGCGAAAATGGAGAAAAGGCTAGCAAAATTTCTCGAGTACCTAAGAGGAGTTAGCCTAAACATTCCCTTCCTAGACGCCATCGTCGAGATCCCCACGTATGCTAAATTTTTAAAGGACTTGATTTCGGGGAGGAAAAGGAAGGAGAAGATCATGCTAGCCGAGGAGGGCTCTTGGTTCACCAAGAGAGAGAAGGAGCCGGCAAAATTCAAAGATCCAGGGAGTTTTCGGATTCCTTGCACCTTGGGCGGCGTTCCTCTTCAAAAGGCGTTGGTTGATCTTGGGGCTAGTGTGAGCCTCATGCCCCTCTCCATGTTCTTAAGGCTAAACACCGGGACAAAGTTGAAACCCACCGACATGCGCATTCAATTAACCGATGGACGGATAACAAGGCCGGTGGAGATCGCCGAAGACATACCGCTACAAGTCCCGGGTGGAATATGCTTGCCATGTGACTTCGTGATCATGGACGTTAAGGAGGAGGGAGACACCTCATTGATACTTGGACGCCCATTCCTCGCCACCGCCAGAGTCATCGTCGACGTGCGCGAAGGTACCTTAACCTTAAACGTCGGAAACATCGAGGTGGAGCTCCACATTCCTAAGGCTATGAAGCACATGCCTTATCACGAGGAACTTGACTACATGGACCTCCTTGATGAGGTGATTGAAGAGGCGATTCCTCACTCAATTGGCGCTCTTTTTGATGAAGATTTCGAGGAAGGCCCGGATTTAGGCCATGAAGAGAATAAAGATGATTCCCCCGACTTCTCCGCTGAAGATGATGAAGGCGACGCTGATGTCGCAAGGATTCGAGAGCTCTGCAAGCTCGCGAAACTAAAGTCTCCGAAGAAAGCTCCGCCGGCACGGAAATCGGCATCACCGGCAAAACCGTTGACCGGAGCAAATGCTAGCTTGGGGGAGCCTCCCCCCAACACAATTCGAGATAGGAGACCACCGGGGGAGAACGCGTCGCCGCCACATCCAAATCCAAGCGCGCTCCCCGGAAAGTTCGATGGGTGCATCTCGTATGCACCAAACATCCCGCATTGATTGAAAATTATAGGGGGTCGAGCTCACGACCTTAAACGAGCGCTTGTCGGGAGGCAACCCGACGGTTTTTGCTTTATTTTTACTTTTCCTTTATTTTCGTTTTAGAAATTTTTAGTGTTTTGAGTCATTCGCCCAAAAATTTTGTGATAACGGGTCCTATTTTTATTGACAGGAGAGGAGATAGGTAGATCCATCATGAGGAGGATGAACGCGACGACGAGGAGCGCCCCAAGAAGGCGCTCGACGCTTAGGAGGAAGATGAAATCGACTGGAGGAAGAAAGACGGAGTTTAGAGCCAAAACGAAGACAAACAGCAGAACACAAGGCTCACTCGGCCGAGTATACTAGTCACTCGGCCGAGTACACAAGTTCGTCCGGCCGAGCCGCTCACGAACGAGGGAAGTCTGATGTACCCAACTCTCTGTTTATTTTCCTCATTTCATTATAACTGCTACTCGGCCGAGTATATATTGTCACTCGGCCGAGTAAAACGGATACCCTCCTAGGGCGAGTCTTGCCGAGTAGCTTGAGTCACTCGGCCGAATGGACTTACTCCACTCGGCCGAGTCTGGCAAATCCACTCGGCCGAAGCGATGTCGGGGAGAAAATTTTCATTGGTAACGCTCGGCCGAGTGCCACGTCACTCGGCCGAGTCGTAACTTTTTTATATATAAGGGGCGAGGGGGGGCACAGTTTTCGAAATCGCAAAAAAAACCCAAACCGCCCGACCCCTCGACTTCCCTCGCCCGATCGCTTCGCCCGACCACTCACTCACCCGACCAGCGCCGCCCCGCCGCCGCTCGGCCCGCCACCGCCGTCCGAGCACCGCCGACGCCTCGCCCGAGTCGCCGCCGGCGGCCGCCCGTCCGATCACCTCCAGTACCCCTGTTTTCGCCGTTTTCTCCTCTTTTCGTGTATTTCTTGAGGATCCATGTTCTAAACGCCCCCCTAACCCAAATCAATTTCTATATCTATCCATTATACCCCTATCGCTCCATACATTTTGATTATTACTCGCTGATATCGCTTTTTCATGCGCATGTTGCTTTTTGGAGCTTAGGGGAGCTCAGGGGAGCTTCTACGGGCTGTTTTGGACTTCGTGGAGGCGCGGACTTCGCACGCTTCCACTGCTTAGCACTTGCGGCGTGTTTGGGTATACTTTTTCCATTCTTTTTGCACACGCCGCACTTTTCACGTTTTTCGGCGCGCGCTCGGGGCCGATATGCCGCCCCGGACACGGCCGCGGACGAGGAGAGCTTCCGCCAAGCGGAAGCGGTCGGACGATGCCGGCCCCTCCCACGAGGTGGAGGACTCTCCTCCTCCTTCTCCCACACACGCCGTCCACCCAGCACAGCCTGCAGGCCCCGCACACCCCGCACAGCCTGCAGTGCACCCACAGCCCGCACAGCCACTCCCCGCCGCTGCACAGCCACCACCTCCGGCTCCACTGGTCGGGCCGCTCGGGATTACGTTCCGAGACGATGCACACCGCGCCGTCTTCGAGCGTATCTCCCAGCGCTCGATCGTACCCTCCAGGTTTGCACACCTCGCTGACCTAGGACGCCTGGGGGTACTAGAGGGGATGCTCACGTTGTACGACAACGTGGGCTGGCGAGATTTTCTGCAGGTGTCGGCGGATACTTTTACCCGCCCGACACTTGAGGTTTTGAGTTCGATCGCCCGGACCGACGAGGGATGCTCATTTCGGTTCATGGATCGAGAGTGCCAGGTCACTCTCGATATGATGAGAGCGTTCTTCTCGTGGCCCGCTGTCCCCGGTGCCGATCGCGGTTACGGTCCTACCCATATCCCCCCACCTTCCTTTGACGCCGGTGCCTTCTGGGCACGTATCATGGGTCTTCACGCGGCCTTTGACCCTAGTAGGGCCAAGGCCTCGGCCATTGTCCACCCCTGCCTCCGCATAGCCCAGCGCCTCATGGCGACCACCTTTTTGGCCAGATATGAGCCGGGCACGATGTCTACGCCAGAGCTCTACATGCTCTATGTGATGACCCGTCCCAGAGCTCTATCTAGGGATGGAGACGAGCTTGTCCCCGCCGTCGTGATCGATATTGCGGCTTGGTTTTTAGACCGCATCATTGTATCGGTGGGCGCTCGCTCACCGATATGCTGCGGCTGTCTGATCACCTTGCTCACCATGATGACCAACGAGGACCTACCTGACGAATTGCGACGCGTCCCGGGCCCCACTTCTCTGTCGATAGACGTTATGGCCCGGATGAAGATGCTTCGTCCGCATGGTGAGCGTCACTGGGTCTGGTTGCACGGCCCTTTTGGTGCCGATTACATGATTCTCCCGAGCCCTGCTCGGACTCTGATTGCACCAGCCCACGTTGACTGGCTCCCTGCGATGGATGTTCTCATCCCCGCTGCTTACGTGCTCGAGGCCGAGGAGGCCGAGCAGGCCCACGCTGCCCCTGTAGACCCTGTTGCTCACCCTGCCGAGCCTGCTGCCGAGCCTGTTGACCCAGTGGCCCCTCAGCCTATTCCTGATGTTTCTACTGCTCCTGACACTTCTGTCCCCACTTCTGTCAGTGTCACGAGTACCTCAGCTGAGCCCACTTCCACCACCGCTTCCGCGGCTGTCACCACTTCCACCACCTCCACACCCACTACCACCACTGGCCCTCTGTCTGCCGAGCCGATTTCCTCTGCCCCACCCGAGCGCCCGCCGACCGTAGTCGAGTGCGGAGAGCCCTCTGTCTCCACTGCCGCTGTATTTTCTGAGAGTGTCGTGGCGTCTGTCACCACTTCTGTGCCATCGACCTCTCTGGCCACCTCGCTGCCACTTTTGCACTCTTCTTTCGCTGCCGCTGCCTCCACTTCTCACCGCCCGTCCCGGCCTCACACTGAGGCCAGGCCCACATTTGCAGGCACGGCACCTTTTGTCCCCTTCCCTGCTGAGCCCGTCACATACTCCACCCGCGTACGCCAGCCTCGCCCTGCACAGCCTCGACCGGTGCGTCCCTCTGCACCACCCCCGCCCGACACTGTACTGCAGAGCATACGTGCTCTTGAGTTGGCGGTGAGTGGTCTTAAAGGTGACCTTAGGACCCTGTCCTCCACCGTCTCTACGATGGCGGGACGCTTTGAGCTGATCCCTCAGATTCACTACTGCCTGACACAGATCTTAGAGCGTCTCCCGCGTGTACCCACCCAGCAGGTTCCCACCCCCACACACACTCAGCCTGCTGCCACTACCACACCCACCCCTGCTCAGCAGCCCCAGCCACCACCACCTCTGCCTCGGGATGGAGACGGTGCAGCGCCACCTTCTTAGGCACCCTTGATGCCTTGGATTTTTCATGCCGTCGCGCTGCCCGTTTCTGCTGGGTCCCGTTGCCCTTTTGTCCACCCCCCTCCCCTCACTTATTTTGGGATTCTCATTTTGCCGTATCTTTATATATCTATTTTGGGGATAGAGGGAGAGTTTTTGGTACCACATTTATATTCGTATCACTCCTGTCTGTGCATGCATCATATCAGCATCATATTTTCACTTCTTTATTTTTCTTTTTATTTTCCCTTTTTTACTATCTTGCATGCATCCTCACTTTCCCCTCACATTACTTGTCTCTCGGTGTGCCACACTTTGCACATTGAGGACACTGTGCCGTTTAGCTTGGGGGAGTGAGTTCTCACGTTCTATTTCGACTTGCCACCTTTATTCTCAGTTTTTCACACCGTTTTTCACTTTTGCACTCATTTTTCATTGTTTTTCTTTTATTTTACCATGCATCACGTTTTTCTTATTTTTTTCTGTGTGCCGCATTGTGAATAGCTCTATTTTCCTTTATCTTTATTTCTTTTTTTTTTTCATCTCATGCTAGAGATGACTTTTCTGTGATGATGACTACGTGGAGTTAGCTTGTCCTATATGCATGCTATATTTGTCATGTCTTAGATTTTATTTCTGATATCATATGCTATGACTTGCTTTGCATCTAGAGATAGTAACCCACACTTTTTTCACATGAGAATGGATGAAATTTTATTATTAGCTGAGCCTGAATATTCATACGTATGCTATCACAGAAAACACACCAAGATTCACGCATTGAATGCCTATATCTGGAGTACTGATTTCTTTTCCTATATCACTTCTATATGCATGAATTGTACACTTCACTTCAGGATGATTGAATGATGTTAGCTATGATAAATCTGGATTAGTTAGCTTTTTTGTGATCGAAACTGAGTAGATTAGATTACCCTGCTGAAGTTGTCGTGCATGTCTTATAGAGTGAACCGAGAGTTATATTTATTTCTTTCTCCACAAAATCTTGAACATCATTTCTCTACCTTTAAAATCATTGGTGAATCTCCCCTTAGCGATTCTATTTTATGGCATTTCCCCCGCTATTAATTCCTAGCTCCAAGTCTCTTATTCTATAAAAAAAATAAAAGAGAGAAAAACATTCTTGTATATCATTATCTCTCTCTGAGTTGGGATCGTTTTGTATATATTGCTTATTGCAAAGAAAAAAAAAAGAAGAAAAAAGAGGAAAAATCCTCAATAAAAGATCCCATCTCACTTTCTTTCTTTCTTCTTTCTTTTCATTGCTTTTGGAGCTATATGTATAAAAAAAATGGGGATGTAAATTTTTTTTATGCCACCACGCTTATAGATAAGCTTGGGGGAGGGGATCCATTGATGTGTGAGAGAGTGACTACTTGACATTGCACGACGACCTAGGCTAAGTAATATTCTATACTCGGTGAGATTATTTTTAGTTTTACGAAATCCAGAAATCTAAGCCTAGCGTTCATTTCATGACATCCATACTTTTCTATTCTCTCTATTCTATAGTGTGATACTCTTATACTCCAGATAGAAAGCGTTCAATTGAAAAGTGTGTGATCTGTGATTTGTATACCGCTTTAAATGATTCAGACGACGTTAATTTTAAAATTATTCCGTTTTTCATGATTATATCGTTTTTCGTGGGTTTTCTATTTCTATTTGCACTATTATACTATGATATCAAAATAAAATTCTTTGACATGTATTTCTCATTCGGTGCATGCTATAAGAGTAAGTGAAACCCACGTCCTGAGAAAATGATCTAGCATCCTACCTCTTCGCTTCTTTCTTTCTTTCTTTGTTTCTTTCTTTATTTTCATTTCGTTTTCATTCTTCTTCGTTTCTCATTCTTTCATTTTTTCGCCGTTTTCGTTTTCCGAATCCACCGGGTTCGCCTTTTACTTATCTTCCTCGAGGACGAGTAAGAGGCAAGCTTGGGGGATTTTGATCACTCCTTATTTTACACCTTTTTTCCGCATGTTTGCATGCCATTTAAATCGCCCAAATCATGTTTTTCACGATATATCGACGATATTGCGATGCTTTTCACGATTTGTTGTTTTTGTCGCATTTCAGGTGATTTGGCGCGATTTGGAGTGATCTCGAGATGCGCTTACTCTAGACGGTCACCGACGACCTCCCCGAGGGGTATTTTGCTGTTGGAGAGGAGCGGAAGAAGAATGGACGTCGCAGGAACGACGAGGAGGCCAAAACAATCAGATTGGGCATTTTTTGTGTCCCACTCGGCCGAGTGGAGGAGCCACTCGGCCGACCAGCGAGACACTGCTCGGCCGACCAGCTCAGACACGAGTTACCTGTGCACTCGGCCGAGCACCGAAGACCACATCGGCCGAGTGACGATATCGCGTCCGCCCGAGTGGCGCCCAGACGAAGCCCTTCCAAAACATCGAAGTTACTGTTTTTCGGCTGCCTGAGCTTCAGAAGACCCACTCGGCCGAGTGGTAAATCTCGTCCGCCCGAGTGCGATGAAGCCATCGGCCGAGTGACGACAACTCACTCGGCCGAGCCGCCCCCGAACTGAAGACCCCTGAAAGCCCCGACTTACTGGAAAATTGCAGTGTTTTCACTCGGCCGAGCGACTTTTGTCACTCGGCCGAGTGCGATGCGCTGCCTGTAGCGAAAACTGCGGAAAACAGGTTGTGCAGGGGTATTTTGGTCACGATTTTTGGACGATTTTTGGGGCTATTTAAACCCTGTTTTTACCCTAGTTTTGGGAGCTCTCTCTTAGATTTTTTGCAGCTTTTTAGATTACTTTTTAGCTTTATTCTTGTGATTGGAGAAGAGGAAAAACTTGGATTTTTGTTGGATTAATTGAAGAACTCCATTGGTTTGCATCTCTTTTCCCTAAAAATTCTATTTTTATTGTTTACATCATTGTTGTGATGAATTTCATTGCTTATTTCATCGATTATTCTTGTGATCTTGCTATGATTTGTGAGTAGTCTCCACGTCTTGGGGCGTGGGGATGAACCCTACAAGCCCTATTTCCTATTTGTGATGAATTGGTAGAAATTGAGCTAGAATTGCTATTAGGGATTAGAGTGGGATCAATTTACTACGGATGGCTAGGTATTCATATCAATTGGGATTTGCAAGAGATTGGATCCCAATTTGATAGGAAGCCCTAGAAATCCGAATTGGGTTGGAGTCGGATTTTTTCGAAGTATTGGTTTGCAAGAGATTGGACCGATACCAGGATTTCCGATTGCAATTCCATGCCTATACCTGTTTGCAAGAGATTGGACGGGTAGGAACTATCCTAATTTAGATTGTGGACCGAGTTTGCAAGAGATTGGGCTCGGTGCGCAATTTGACGATGATGTTGATCCTAATGCTAGCTTTCCTAGGCTAGGGTTTGCAAGAGATTGGGCCCTAATCTAGGATAGCTATAGACCGGCAACAGCGCGAGAGCGTGAGCTTGGTTCCACATTTAGTTGCAACTAGTTCATCCGAATTCTCATTCTAGCAATTTTGATACCGACGGACCACATTTATGAAATACGGTGAGTAGCGGGAATTCCCCATTCCCTAGACGTTCTTTATTTGATTTGATATTTCGTACATTTGTCTGACGATTGTGACAGGATCGCCCAAGGCAATTTTCTCTATTCTTAAATAGCCAGGTTGATTAGGAGCAAGCACGGTCATTCGTCCTCCCTGTGTTCGATATCCCGCTCGCCGCTACACCGTGCGCTTGCGGTAAAACTACAACCGTTCTTTGGGTGTATACTCAGGATCGACCAGTGAGTTGGTCTTGTGGTATAGTTTTCACTAAGGACTTGGTTGCGTGAGTATATGTGCACTAGCTAACTAGGTGCGTAGATGTGCTAAGCATATAGTGGTGTGATTGGTATATATATATGAATGAAATATTAGCGTGTGTGGGTGTGCACCATGCACGGGTGAGTATGTGATAGTTATAGGATTTGGTGACTATGGTATGTATGGCGTGTCGTAATTATAGCTATAGGACTATATATATATGAAGTGGTAATACGGTGAAATGTGTGCATGTATTTGAATGATTATAAATGGTGGAATCATAACGATGATGAATGTATGTTAGATATAGTGAACTTGTTTTAACAATTGTATGGTGTGATTTCGCATGTTGGTTGTTTTGGCGTATACTAGGAGGTATAGGGATTAGAGTATTCTTATTGTCATGTCCATAGATAGTTACTCATACGCGTAGTTTCCGATGGTATTTTCTAGTGTGAAATTATTTTCAAATAAGTAAGAGACTTGGTTATTTTCACATAGTGTGTAATAAGTGTTTTGTAGCTATATGGAATAAACTTGCCTATATGAATGATTTGAATACGTGAATGGAGTTGTTTGATTGTGATAAGTATAAGGGTACTAGGTGCGTGAAAATGTATTTACTTCCGTGGTGTTAATAATTGACCACCTAGAGTATATATATAAGCACTTGAAATAAATATACTTGGTTGAAATTGTGATGTGATATTGATTGAGGGTAATTACTAGGGTGACTAGATATAGCTATAGTTAGAAAGTCCGAGGACGGACTTTATTCTAAGGTGGGTAGGATGTAACGACTGGTTTTCGTGCGATCGGATTATCTATATTAAAATATATGTTTTGGAGGATTTTCTCCTCATGCGTGGTTTTCGTCTCCGTAGCTTTCATTTTCGATCGATTCGTCGTATTTTCTCGTTTCTTCCTTAGGATCGTCGATTTCGAAGTATGTCATTCGTGACGGGCTTCATAACGGTCGTATCTTACTATTAGATCAAGCCTAGGAGTCTTAGGAATCGATCCCGGGGCCCCGCGCTCCGTATCGGAACTTTTGGTGCTCATTAGCCGGTATAAGAAGGGGCACCGACCGACTAGATGACGATCCAGTCGGTCGGCAATCCTTCTTGGACCGACTAGTTAGCTTTCTAAATTTCTCAGGAGTTACTGTTTACTCTTAGTCGGTCTAAGAACGTTCATCGACCGACTAGATGCTAAACTAGTCGGTCAGTACTTGTTCATGGACCGACTAACTCTAAAACCTATTTTCGTTCAGGAGTTACTGTTTGTACTTAGTCGGTCTGCGTTGGTCGACCGACCGACTAGTTGCCAAACTAGTCGGTCAGTGGTTGCTCTTTGACCGACTAACCAGTGTTGAAACCCTAATTTCTGGGCAGCCGCCAGCCCAACCTATTTATACCCAACCCAAACGATTTCATCTTCCTCAACACGACCCAAAACCCTAAAATCTTCCCCCTTGAGCCCCCATCTTCCTCCAAGCTTCATTCCTTCATTCCAAGCCCTAGAATCATCATCCAAACCTTCCATCCACTCTTTCCACCTCTCATCTTCCCCAAAATCTCACCAAACCCATCAAAATCCCCAAATCCCCCAAAACCCTAGTTTCCCCAAACTTCTCCAATCTTTTCCAGACCTGATCCTAGGGTTCCCCGGAGTGTTTCTTCCGCCTCCTCTCGGTAAGAAATCGATCTATCGTTGTTTTCATAACATATTTATATTTTTATGAAACCCTAATAAATTTCATGTTGTTTTGTGTTTGTTTCCCCCATAACAGCGATTTCCCCGTAGATTAGCATCCGTGTGACGAAGTGGTCGTCATCCCGGTGCTAGGCAAGTGAAACTTGCCACTTAGGGTTTTAGGCCATGTTTTAGGCCATTTGCTTGTTGTAGGCGTAAAAGAGGCTAGGCGACGAAATGATACTCGCCTAGGCGCAAATTGGGGAACTAGCTTGACAACGAAGCTAGTTCCGACATTTAGCATGTTGCACAATTAACATGTCATGTTTACTTTCCATTAACGGTACGCAAATTACATGTCATGTCATTGCATTCTTTTGATGATCCCGTGATTGCGTAGCATCGCTACAATACTTGTGTTCCTGGCTCGTGACCAGAAGCGAGCATAATGAGTTGCTAACCCCAACGCTCGATATATTGAATTGTGAACTAAGAAACAAGCTCCCGTGCGGGGCAACCCTGGCTCACTTGCTGGGCTCATGTTCAGGGACCCTGGCTTGTTTAGTGCGGGATGGGGTAAGAGTTAAGCGGCCATTCAACTGGGAGTCTGTTTGATCAACAACTGCAGTTGTAAGGCGTAAACTCTGGGGTGGGGTAGTGTTTAGGGCCGATCGGTCTGAATGTTGTACCATTCAGCGAAGGGCGTAAACATCTACAAAACAACCGTGAAATGTGAATTGTGTTTAGTGCCGATCGGTCTGAATGTTGTACCATTCAGCGAAGGGCGTAAACACCTACAACAATGTGAATTGATTGAGATGGTTAGTAGCTTGGCTACTCTTGTCTTGTCCCGATAATTGTTCCATTGTACAAAATTGTCTTGCCATGTCTTAAATTGTGCACTCATGTTATAACTGCCATGTCATGCATACTAAACTGCTAGGTTGCTAGTTGCCTTACTTTCAGTTTCCTTGCCCAAGTCTTTTAGACTTGCTGACATGTGCCCCTTTACTCTTTTGGGTGACACATGTTAGATCCCGAGCCCGAGTACCTTGTTGAGAACGAGGTGTTTGCTGTTGCCGAGCCCGAGCCCGTGTTTGGCGGGGTGTATGTGGACACTGGGGACCAGTCCTAGTGTCTTCGTTGTGTTTTACTTTTGTTAGACAGTTGTTTTGTTATCGGTGCGTAGCACCTATACTTTGCTATGTCGTTGCTTTTGTTGGCCTTGTTCTGGGCCTTTAGACTCTTTTCTTTTAGCCTGGTGGCTTTTCTGGATGTTGAACTTATTTCCATGTTGGACAATATTTGAGATGTGAAGTTTTTATTTCGGTCTCTCCTTTTATTATTATTGTTGTTCCGTTGTGGTTACAGGGACCTGCTTATGTTTTGTTTACGCTTATCGGGTTTGGGGCTTCACAGCTCCTCTCTCGTGCGGACCTTTTCACGTCTCGCCTCCATTTTATGGAAGCGGGTCGTGACAAGCCAAAAGGGCTTCAATGAAATGTTAGATGGACTACACGATCATTCTGGCACACATGGCCTAGGGTTCAAAAAGAAGCAAAAGAAGCAACCTCCTAATAATATAGGAAACCTGCTGAGAAGAGATATGCTGTATACACAAGCTCTCCATCTAGCACTCATGATGCGAACATGTCCTCTTCTAGTCATAACCACTCTAAGGTTACATGTTTCTATTGTAATAAGAAAAGACATGGCATCCATGATTGCTTTGCTTGCATTTATCCTGAAAAATTTATGTGGATTCCTAAACATCTTATTAAGCAAACCAAATCATGTGCTAACTCTTCCGGATCAAAAACAAATACTGAAAGGTGCACCTTTCTCTGCAGGTGTATCATTGATGTCCGGGTAATAGCATACATCGCGTTGGCGAAAACAGCGTTGATCTGAACGAATGAAGGTAAAGAAAGGTATCGTAATTTTTGGCATGGTATATTCTTTATCCTCGTTATTTTTCATGACTTACTTGATACACTGATACATTCATATTGGATCATGGGATCATGGGCTATTCCTTCTTTTGCATATACATATACATGAGTCATTGACATCGTCATTTGGATATTCATACATGCTTATCATTGATGTAGTTGAAATTTTGATAAGAATTTGGTATGAAATTTGTTAGAAAGCCTAGAAACATTAAAAATGATTTTGATGATTACTTTTTATGTTAATAAAGAATATACATACTCAAATCATGGATAATTGATTGTTCATTATTAGCATGCCTAATTGTTTAAAATTTTATCTGAGTTGATATAGCCATGTAACTTATGGAAAATTGTTGGATAATGTTTAGGCTCCAAAAGATTGAACTCATTTTGATTGTCTTTACATTTATATACATATGCTTCTCTTTGGAAAAATTTAGAAGTAGGTGACAAATACATCGATGCCTTCATGCGTCACTATTCTGAGACAACAACATAGAAAAATAAAAATAATATAATAAAGAAAGTATATTGGCAAAATTGTCCAAAGAAAATAAAGTGAAAAAAAGAATGAGAATATGAAAATTTTTGATGCCAGCGGCTATTAACCCTGTTTCAGGGGTTTGTTGAACAATGCGTATGAATTATGGTAGATGAAGTAACCACTTAGTGCACCGCAACTCCAAAGGACCTGAAATTTAACATCATGGTATCCTATGTTGATTGTCTCCCTACATCTTGCTCGATTGTTATTCCAAAGAGATGAATATAGAAAAATTTGTTTCTGACAATTTTCGAGTTTGATTTTTTGGTTACCTAAGCATGTACTAATTAATGATTCAAGTAATGTATTTGATGATAACTCTTTTTATATTTAAGCAATGACCGTATGCTTTTGATGTTCATGAGGTTGTGTATGATGTGTGTTAGTGTGGAGTAAACATTAATGTGAAAGTCATTATTAATCTCGCGTTTCTTCGATATGCTAATATTATTTCATGTCTTATGCGTAAAAAATTTCAATGAAGTTGCTGATATTTTCATGTTTATATTTATCCTTTTCGATTAATGTCAAAAGGGGGGATAGAAAGGAAATTGAATGTCAAAAAGTGATACTTGAATTTAGGGGGAGCATTGACCATTGTGTTGCATGGAGGAGAGATAAAAATTTGGGATATATATGTAGTTATACTTTTTGAATGATGTCAAAAGGGAGAGAAGTAGAAAAATTGAGATATACATGAACGTAGAGGAGCTTATCAAAATATTCATGAGAGCACATAGATGGTGGGCATTTATCATGTTTATGATCATGTGCATATTTTGACATATCTCTATTTTTTTTATCTCAATTTTCTATACTTGTTTGCCATATTCAAAAAGGGGAAGATTGTTGGCCGAGTTAGCCCACTAACTAGGTCACACATTTAATTTTGGTGATGACAAACAAGTCACATGCTACTAATATGTTTGTTTAGTAACATTCAGATCAAAAGAAGACTACATTGACCAGGGGGCAACCCCGTTATTTTGGTGACATCATATTTGCCCTACAGTTGCTCAAAGTTACTCGATGGCATGATGGTCATTTTGACAAGATTAGAGATTCATCATATGAGCATAAAGGCATGGGATCAAAGACGCATAGTCAAGATGTGTAGTCAAATTTAAATCCAATAAGGAGAAGAATTCATTAAGGGGTAAAATAAGAATTTGGGCAATTAAATTACGTCGGCGACAAGCATGAAGGATTATGCTTTTTATACCCTATAAATAGGAGTGTATGGTCAAAGTACAAGGGGTCTGCCGCAATAAAAATTTGATTTTTAAAGAAGAGCCTCTCTCTTTCTCGGCCAGCAAGCAAAGCCCAGCCCCCCAGCAACAAAATCTCCTAGCCATTATCATCCTTGAGCCCTTGCACGAAAGCACAGTAGGCATACACAGTAAGCATAGTAAACAACAACAAATGGGGCACAAGCAACTTTTAGCTCAAGCATAGCACAATAAACTTTCACCTCGGCTCTCATCCCTATTTCCTTCAACCTTACTGTCGGTTGTCTTCCATGTTCGACCTCCCCGTGCATTGGTTCCTCCTGGGCGAAGCAGAAGTCCAAACACGTCACATTAGCATGGGTTAAGACGTGTAGCAAAGCATCTTTTACGTGCTCCGTGTTCCTTGTGCTCGGCAACCCCCTCCGGGCACCACTGCAAAGCAACCATTTGCTGGGTCGCATCAAAGAAGGCTGTACCTCGCCGGTAATATCCTTCTCTTTCGGTCTGCATGGGTGCAAGTGAAGGTAGACGCAAGCTCCGCCCTTGGTTCTGCTCGGACGCATGCTAGTCAAGATCAATTCCCTTTCGGGCGCTACCAAGAAACCCCACGGCACCGCCTAGGATCTGCAACTCGATTTTGCATTGTTCTCAACTTGGGTCTTCCATGGGTGCAGCACCAAAAAGCATCAAGCCAAGCCCCTCGGTTTAACCATCAAGCAACCCCATCTCGCTCGGCCTGCAAGCTAGGAGAAGCAATTTTTTTAAAAGAAAGCACATCGTGGTTTTGTGTGTGCAGAGGCCAAAAAAAAAAATTGAGGGAAGGACAAGAACAAGGGCAACAAACAGAAAAAGGAGGAAGCTGAGATTTACAAGTCAAAACTAAAATTATGATGCCAAGGTAATCATTTTTTCTTTCTTAGTTTTGCAAAGCCCAATCAAAGGAAGTGTAGAAACATATCCAAGGCCAAATCAAAAAGAAGTGCAAAGCCCAAAGAATTTCTACGGTTGTATTAATTTTCCCTTGAACACACGACAATCAAGGCACTGATGGTCGATTGCTATGCATGCAAAAAGAAATAGATAACAGAGCGCAAGTTTGCAGAAAAGCCCAGGATGTTTCATAGATTGCATAGTTGATCCAAGAACTTGTAACATCAATATCTTTTGATCCAGAGCTCCGATTGACGAACCGTTTACGCCTATACGATCACGACTTCACAGAATACATCACGGTGATATCTTTCTGGTTTTTTATTTCAGTGTTAAGTCAGTTTGATTATATTTTTGTGAGTTTGTATTGAGAGAATAGCTTCACCCAGAAGCTATCTTTGAGCGTAATATTTGTGAACACTATTTTATACGGTTTGATCACCACCCATAAGTGTGATCAAAGACTTTCCTTTTGGTTATAAAAGGGGTGAAATCCTCTAAGGGTTTGGGGTCGGAGTTTAGGCGAGGAGCCACACCGTTAAACATATTTGTGTCTGCTTATTTATGATATTGTGCTTAAAATTTTAATTCGTGCCTTACACACTATTCACCCCCACTCTAGGGTGTTTTCAGCAACCGAACAACGGGCCTAGTCAGCCCAAAGTAATATAGGATAGTGCCTAGTAGTATTAACAGAGGCAAGTCACCATAGGATAGAACCCAGCAGTAACAGATAGGACAGTGGCAAGCGACACATGGAATGGCAAGTCCCAAAGGCAAAGGCAGAGCAGGGAAGAGTCCTAAAAGGCAATGGACATTATCAAGGTAGATTTACACAAGAAACAGACCAGATCAATAAAACATGACAAAGCCCCAAAGTAGAAGATGGTAGAACAATCCCTATGAATGCAGCAGCAAGGGGCACAGCCCTAATTCATGGTGGCAAGGGGTAAAGCCACATCAACCACAGACAGACGCAGGGCACCATTATTAACTATAAGGAGCTGAGCGCAAATCATGGCAAAAGGGGGTAAATCCCCAATTAAAGAGCCCCTAAAAATCACCACAAAACCAAACTAATCACCCAACAATCTAAAGAGATCGAGAGATTGAGAGACTTATTATCGAAAGTCAAGAGAAAACTGTTGATCATCGTCGAAAGTGACCTCATTGCCTCACTGTTGCCTGCAGATACAGCTACCACCATCAAGGTATGGATCGAGACTTGGAGGATGATCAAAAAGAGCCGGGAGGGTAGATGAGCTTAGGCAAGAGAGAGATCTTAATAATATTTTCGATTAGGGTTAGGGTTGAAAATAAATAAGATATCATGGATAAAGGGAGAACCATTAAGAGGAGATCATAGGATAGAGTGACGGTGTTAGTTACACTTGATGCACCTACACTATCGGGGATCCACAGCGACAAAGTCGTGTGTCGCTCAGGGAGTAGAAGCGAACGAATGAAAGAAGGAAAAGAGAAAGAAAAGAAAATGAAGATGAAAATATACGGGAAGAGGAGAGAGTGTGTACTATATGATATAAGGGAAGCTGGTCGGGTTCGAGTTTAAAGGTGAACGGGTTGTGTGTTGTAAGTTTAAGAGCTATTGTGTATATAAGTGAAAAACAACTCAAATTAAATGAAAAAAATATAAAAAATCACCAAAATTCATAAAAAATTATTTATATTTTAAAATATTTTATTGTATGGAAAATCCATAAGAATGAGTTAGGGATGTACATTACCCACCATAGAAAAATTTCATCCTCGGAATTTTACAAAACAAAATATAGAAATCATTAATAGATTATTCATATAAAACATATTTCAAATAAGGACAATGCTATCTATAAGGTGGTAGCTTCCATCTTAGCTGTCATGATGTATGCCTTGTGTTTATAAGGATTCTGTTGCATCTATTGGAAAGCTTGCTGCTGAGATGATAGAAGTTTTCTTCACTGACTGATGCTGGTGGTTGCTATATTATCAGTTCACAAAGGACAATCTCTGATAGAGTGCTCTGATGCTCAACAGACAAAACATAACGTGACCCAGCACTGACAATCCCTTCTTCACATGTCACAACATGTAACAATAGTTGCATATCACATCGTGCTGAGTGCCCGATAAAGCACCAGTCTTAAATTGTGTAATGCACATAATCTAAAGGGCACATGTCTTCAGCTCATCGCAACACCTGTCGACAGCCTTATATCTCCTGGCATTTGATAATTTTACAGTGATGTATGTGATTAAATCCATCGCAATAAACCTTTTTAGATACCAAAATCTAGACATTGCTAAAAATGCCTAGCTCGATCGAGCAATGGGAGTAGCTAACTGATTCAGGAGCAAGCGTGCAATCATAACAGAGATATTAAGAGAGTGTCTGGTAAAGAGATTAGAAGGTTAAGAATTGGGTTTGAAATCATCACCATTAGAAATCATCACCGGCTGAGAATGGCGAACTCTTCTTCTTCTTCCACTGTCATGGAGCCCTGGACTAAGTTGATGAATTTCTGCTATAATTTCTTCTCTACCTCTAGTGGAAAGTACTTGGCATTGAAGCATTATTTGAAAGTATCTCAAGGAATGGGTCAATCTAATCGCCATTCCTCATATTTCCATAGACTCACTGAAGTTTGGCCAGGTAAACATATGCATCGTCAAGAATACGCGTGGCCCTCAAGTTGTCCTCTATGTTATGGAACCACTATTCAGCTTAAAGAGGCCCCTCCTTGCTAGATAAGTTCTTCGAATGGAGCGTCTTACACTGATTGACTCCAGGATCAACTTGAGGGTCATGTTGAAGCACATGCTGAATAAGAATGGTCTACTGCTGATGAAGCTCCATTAATCCCTTCAATACATCTCTAGCCTCGAGGATGGTCATGGCTCTATTATTTCTATTGGTAGAGATAGAAGATGTTCCGCCACCACATTTCCTTCAAGTGTAGGTGCGTCTAAACATGATGCAGTACTATAAAAGAAAATATTAGAGGACATATTAGAGATTCATCAAAGTTCAAGGATGGAGTCAAGGATTTCAAAGGAATGGATTTCTGAAAGGATATATGAGGTAATCTTGGAATCAAAGGAATCAATCTTCAAAGATGAATCAAGAAATGTGTTACTCATTAGAAGTTTTATGCAAACTTGCATGGGTCACCAATAAAGCCTGTCACATTCCATTTTCCTAGAAAGTTTAGAGAAATAGAGGGTGACAAGCCAACACAAACTTAGGTCTATTTAAAATTTCCTCTTTTCTGCTGCATAAATATGAATGTATCTGTATTATAACTAAGGTTTATCTGCTTCTAACATAATAATGAGTAATAGTAAGAGGATCTATACCATTCTATGATCAACATAACATCAGATTCAAGAGATAATAGATGCAAAATCAAGTAACTGACATGAAGAAAATATAATGAAGCAAGGAATGTAAAATCTAGTGATGGCTTACCAAAGAGTATGCAAATAGTCATGGGAATGAGTCCAAGATTACTGGAAGATCGTAGAAGAATATCATGATGAATATTTTCTAAAGAAAATACAGAAAATATTCATCAATAAGTAGGCTTACATAGGTCCATGGTTAAAATAATACTATAATACGAGATGAAATATAGAATTGGAATGAAATATGACATAAATAAATGAACATATATACCATAACATGATAGTAGTAGTAACACGCAAGGATAACAATAATACTTAGTAATTATCATGTAATCAATGGCTGTGTCAAGTGACAATGACGTGAAGTATCCATAATCTAGTGCTAAGCTTATGTCTGAGGGTACGATATGCAACTTAGTTATAAACAGAAACCATGGGTCTTGTGGTTGCACATGCAAGGGTGCCAACAATATACAGACCATGATCCCAGTGAGGGGAGTGTAAATACGGATATAGTAATAAACCATGGTTATATTACTGGAAGTGTACAATACGAATACATTAATATAACCCCCTCCATTTCTGGAGACAAAAAACATGGATATAGTAAGTTTCCTTGTTGCTCACACGCCTCAAAGACAACAAGTTTCACATCCAGATATATTCTATCCACATATGTTCGATCCTAGATGCAATATCATGAGGGTATTATTTTATCATGGTGTTGGATCCCAAGTTTTTTTGGAATCTTTATTTTTTACCGGGGTCGACCCCAAAGCCATAATGTCTCAAAACAAAAATAAAATAGAGAATCTTTTCCTTTTTCCTTTGTCTCGAACTTCGTGACCATTCTATCTCTTCAACTAAAAAGCGGGGTTGCGCCCCATTTGTACACTCCCTTTGTTCTATGAACCCTTATTGATTCTGAACTTCGTTCGCGAAGGAACAGAACTTTGACAGGCTAGCCCTTTTTGATGCGTCGCTTTACCCTGGTAGGAAAATGGGCTTTGCTCTTCTAGGCGCTGGGTGCTCTCATGGTTCGCGAGAAGGAAAAAGAACTAATCTTTGTTGCATCTGGCACGAGATGAAAATGAGAGAGTACTGTATATCTGCTGTTCATCAATAGATCACGTGAACACATACAATAATCGAGAACAGTAAGAGGTACATTTACAAGAACATGTAATCATGCATAATAGTTGAGAACAGTATCAGGTATAGTATTAGGACATATGTTCTAGTGTAATGAACATCATGTCATGTATAATAGTTGTAAGCAGTGATTGTGTATAATGGTGAACATGTATAGTGAAAATGTATCAAGTTCAACATCATATAAAGCAATAACTAGACAACGAAGGTAATTATGAATAATATAAGTAATTTTATGCCAGAAAGTAAATGCAAAAACTTACAATAATGGAGATGCAATCTATTGTAGTAGTAATTTGATTTTATGGGGACTATATTGTGCAGATCATATATTAAGAAACGAAGTCTTAGCCTAAGCAGCATAATCATGAGTCAATCCTTGTAATCACCAGTTAGGCTTATGCTTTACGGGACAATAATCATAATTTATGTACTAATCCAAAATATATATAACCAACCGAATATAACTGAACTAATCAATGCATCTATGTAGCTAACAATATAACTCTAGCATGGCCCACGTAACTACAAGGATTTAACGAAGTAATTAATTTCAGGTTATAATCATTTATGCACCTCCTCTTATATGTCCCACATGTTAATCTAAAATATTCAGTTTCAACATGTTTCTCATGCAAGCATTCTCAGATCAATGTCATCATCGAATCATTGGATATAATCAGCTCATAGTGTAACAAAATCAGGCCCAAATATGTGTTGGGTCATATGGACGACAAATAGAACACTAGAAAGGAGGTGAATGGTGTTCTTCAAATAATAAAAATTCTCTCTAAAACTTCTAGCTAAGTAATTAACTTGAGTTACCAAATTAATACTTAATCAACAATTACTTGCAAGATAAGAGTAACGCGGAAGCTAAAACAATTGCAAGTAAACAATTGCAAATAACAAGATTTATCCTGTTTCGGGATCTCTTCTCCTACATCTAGCCACGCGTCCACACATGGACAAAGAATCCACTAATCACATCTCAAACGAGACTAAGGATTATAACACAGTCACCATGGAACAAATATGTCCAAATTGGATAACACCTCTCAATGAGAGAAACGCGTCTCTATGAGACAAACACATCACAAAGAGAAGAAGAATACTTACTACTCTTTTACCAATAGACTTTGATATGAAGCTCTTTTGTAGTTGGATGTGGCTATAGTGATGATCTTCAACATATGTATAATTTAAGATCTTAGAGATTTAGAAATTTACCTTGAGTGATTTTGAAAATACTTTAAAACATGGACGAATGAGAGAGTGTTTTGCTTACAAGATTTTGGACTTAAAAACTCTTTTTCTTTTGAAAAATTGATCAATTAAGTTGGCTATAACTTCATCAACAACCCCCTATTTATAACCCTCAATTTTGCCAAATAGCCTCTCTAACGGACAAGAAAACGTGCAAAATTTTGACCGTTGGGGACTGCTAGCTCATAGGTATCGACTATCGTTCTTCAGGTAGGCAAGTATTGGAGGTGGTAGTCGACTCTCTGAAAGGCAATAGTTGATTATTTACAACTCTTGTGAGAAAAGTTCCATGCCAGAATGAATAGTAGTCGACTCCTATGGTTTTGGTAATCGACTCCTAAATTGATACAAACAGTATGGGCTCAAAACATAAGAAAATGATTTTTAAACATTTTATGTGTGTTCCTAAGTGTGTGTTAGCTTCAACAAAGACTTTAATATACTACCAAGACATAAAGTAAAATTTACACCAAAATAAAAATATTACATTAAGCTTTTAATGCAACCTTGATCTTCATTGCCTATGTCTTGGCTCCTTTGAGATCCAAAGTATTTGTTGGCTTTATTCTCCTTTCATTTGAATGTTTATTCATCTTCTATTTTTTCACTCATGAAATCTATTCTCCATTCATTTGAATGTTTGCTCATCATTTATATCTGCACTCATGATATCATTAATGTCTAATATGTTTGTTAGGTCATACGTTGTGTGACTTTGTAGTCATTAGTGGCACATTGGTATCTTTCTGTTGTTCTTAATTATCTTCAAGGAGAGACCTCGTCTATTGGCCATATTGGATGATATGTTGAACGTTGTGATACAACATGAGGTCCAACATGCTGTGTCAGAAGGCTGGAATCAATTGATGGTCTTCAGCGATTATCTAACGTGTATTTCTCCAGATCTTTTTATAATCTCTTTTTGGCATTCTGGTATATACTATTATGTTGAAGAATCATTGAAGCTACATTTGGTAGGTGTTATCTCCTAGATTTGATTGTAGATTCTATTGGAGAAATATTAGCCCGCATATAGTAGTTGTTGGATCTCTGAAGATATTATGAAACCACCTGCCGTTGTGGTCCCTAAACATGCGGGCTGCTGATCTGCACGAGACTTTCAAGTGACCTTCCAAAACAACTCCGTGATTGAGGGGGAGCGGAGTATCTAAGGGCGTGTAGATTGCGGCTAGGTTTTTTAACGGCTTTAGCGAAATTTGATCGAACTCCGGGAGGGAGGCTGACGGTTACCGAGGTAGGGGATCAAAGGAGTTGATTCTAGTCAGTTTGCAAGGGGATCTTGCATGCAAGGGAAGCTTGCATAGATTACTCCATGGGTTGGTAAAGACCACCCATCACGGTTTGTATTGAGGGGGAGGTTATTCCTTCTAATAGAAACATGGTATTATTGATTGTATTCATGGATACTTTTAGTGGAGTAATTTGATTTTATGGGCGGGGCCCCGCAGATGTAGGTGTGCGCACCGAACTGGGTTACCAAGTCTTTGTGTCATGCTTGGTTCTTGTGTTTTATCATTGTGTTTATCTGTTTATCTATACATACTGAATTAACATTTTGGTATCAGAGCAGGTCATCTGTATTGCTTTGTTGTCACATTGGGTGTGATCTTGGTTGTTCAGTACACAAATCATGAATACAAAAGAAGGCGCTTCCGTTACTCGCCCTCCACTACTCACCGGTACCAACTATACATATTGGAAGTCTCGAATGCATCTTCATCAAGTCTCTTGATGAGAAGGCATGGGTTGCCACAATTGAAGGATGGACTCCTCCGGTTGACATCGACAAAGAAGGCAAAGAACACCTCAAACCCGCAAGAGACTGGAGCCCAGAAAAAGATCGAGCGGCTCTAGGGAACTCAAAGGCCATGAATGCCATTTTTACCGCTGTTGACGAAGAACAGTTCAAGCTGATCTCCACGTGTGAGCATGCCTAAGAAGCATTGGATATTCTTCAGAATGTTCATGAAGGCACTAGTACGGTAAAAGCTTCTAAACTCCAAATGCTTGCATCTCAGTTTGAAAATCTAAGGATGAATGATGATGAGACCGTGGCTGAATTCAATGGGAGGCTGAGAGATATAACTAATCAGGCTTTCCAGCTAGGGAAAAAATACTCACAAAAGAAGCTGGTCGAGAAAACGTTGAGATCCCTTCCAGACAAGTTCTCTGCGAAAATTGCTGACATTGAGGAAATGAGAAACACGTCCACTATGAGACTGGATGAACTCATGGGTTCTCTTCATACCTATGAAATGAATCTGAAGCAGAACAAAAGGGACAAAGGGGTGGCACTAAAGGTAGAAGTTTGTGAAGCACCAAAATCAGATAATGAGTCCGAGCTAGATGATGACATTGCCTTGCTGACCAAGAACTTCAGCAGAATGATGAGAAAGATCAGCAACAAGGGTCAGAACCTTAGATCTGTTAATAAGGTGCCACGGCAGAATCCTTCCACTGCGGAAAAGATTACCAATCGACCTACTCAGAAGTATGATCTGAAGAACAAAGGCAAAGGAATACAATGCAGAGAATGTGAGGGTTTTGGTCACATACAAGTCGAATGTGCCAACACTCTCAAGAAGCAGAAAGGGAAATCTTTAGCTAGCACCTGGAGTGATGATGAATCAGAAGGAAGTGCAGGAGATGAGGACATCACCAGTAACTATGTCGCTTTTGCATCTATCCTAAAAGGACAGTCTGATTGTGACACTCACAGTTATGTTGGGTCGGATGTTACAACATCAGGTACAATATCTGACAACAAACTGGACAATGGCAGACAGAATGTTGCAACATCAAGTACAACATCTAGTTTTGAATCTGACTCGAAAGTTGAGAGTGATGAGGAAGTGAGTGAAGATGACATTCGAACAGCCTATCAGACTATGTTTGACGAGTGGATGAAGATTTGTGAAACAAATAAAGAATTGAAGGATGAAAATGTCAGATTGAAGGGTGAAAAGAAAGATGCTAAAGCTAGACTTCTGAAGGTTGAGATTAGTCTCAGGAATCTTGAGAGCAGTCTTAGTAAAACTCTTCTCAGAGCTGAGAAGGCTGAAATTACTCTCAACAAGTGGAACTCTGGAAGTTCGAAACTTGATGACATTCTAAATATGGGGAAAATCTCAAGAGATCACACTGGCATGGGATACGACAGAGGAGGCTATTACCATGTCCCTAAGGAAAGACGAATTCTCGTGACCAAGGAGCTGGAAAAGATGGATCAGCTCAATATGCATGAACAGAAGAAAAAGCGGAGTAAAGGTACTGCATCTGGTCGTCATGTGTGCAGCTACTGCAGGCTCATAGGACATACCGAAAGAAATTGCTTCAGTTGCATACCACATTGGCGTGAAGGAAGAAATGTCAAATATTCTAACACAAAGATGACAAGAAATGGGTAAGGAAGTCTGAAGTGTATAGCATGGTGGCTCACACTTCATTAATTGCTTTTTCTGAGAACATGTGGTACTTTGACAGTGGATGCTCCTGGCATATAACTGGCAACCGAAATCTTCTTACGAAGCATGTTGCATGTAACAAGGGTCACGTTACCTTTGGTGATGGTCAAAGAAGTAAGGTTATTGAGAAGGAAAGTCTGAATGTGACAGGGTCTATCATTCTGAAGAATGTTATGCATGTCAAAGATTTGAAGGCTAATCTTATAAGCATAAGTCAACTATGTGATCAAGGTCTTCTGGTTCGGTTCACTAAAGAAAAGTGCCTACTCTACAATGCAGCTGATGAGTGTATTCTTACTAGGACAAGGTCTAATGATAACTGCTACCTTCTCCAAGAAGCTAACACCTGCCTCAGTGTCACTGCAGATGTCTCTGAATAGTGGCATCAAAAGTTAGGACATCTCAACTTCAAGACTCTGAAGAAGATATCGAAAGTGGGAGCTGTCCGAGGTATACATGTTCTAAACAAGAAGAAAGAGGGAGTGTGTGGACCTTGTCAACTAGGAAAGTAACAGAAGACCAGCCACAAGCAACTTCAGACGATTACTACATCCAAGATCCTAGAACTGTTGCATATGGATCTGATCGGGCCAACCTCAAAGACAAGCGTGGGAGGTAAGAAGTATATCTATGTCTGTGTGGATGATTTTTCCAGGTTTACTTAGATAGACTTTCTTAAAGAAAATTCAGACACATTTGAAGCCTTTAAGAAATTGTGTACTCGTCTATAAATTGAGAAGGGAGGTAGTATCTGCAAAATCGTAAGGATCCGAAGTGACCATAGAAAGGAGTTCGAGAACCACTCATTGCAGATTTCTGTGAGACCCGAGGAATTGCTCATGAATTCTCAGCTCCTAAGACTCCGCAACAAAATGGAGTGGTTTAAAGGAAGAATCGCACCTTGCAAGACATGGCTCGTGTGATGTTGAATGCCAGTGAGATCAGTACAAAGTGGTGGGCTGAAGCAATCAACACTGCATGCTACACTATAAACAGAGTTTATCTCCGACCTAGAACTGAGAAAACTCCAAATGAAATCTGGAAAGGTAGAAAACCTGATGTATCATACTTTCATATCTTCGGAAGCAAATGCTATATTCTGCAGGATCGTACTCCTAGAGGGAAATTTGATGCAAAAAGTGATGAAGGGATATTTTTTGGATATTCCACAACTAGCCGTGCCTTCAGAGTATTTAACAAGCGTACCAACGTCATGATGGAGTCTATTAATGTGGTCGTAGATGATTGTGATCAAAAGGAGGCAGCTGTTGTTGAAGGAAGGGCTTCTCAGGAAGACTGCACTGACGAAGAAGATCGTGTTGAAGATAATGTTGCAACATCCGACACAACACAAGTTAATGTTGGACCCAATGTTGCAACACAGGATACAACATCAGTTGAGGAACCGCAGAGTGGGTCAGGTGATGCTCAAGCTCCTGAAGGTATCACCAGAGTCATATGGAATCATCCTCTAGAGCTGGTTATAGGAGATGTTCTTGATGGTCGTCGCACGAGAGGTACAAGCCGTGTCAACTACCATGATCTTGTCAGGTATGTCTGTTTCCTCTCCTTAGTCAAACCTAAAAATATGAAGGAAGCCCTAACACATGAGTTTTGGGTGTCTGCAATGCAAGAAGAACTGAACCAGTTTCAGCGAAATGATGTCTGGATACTGGTTGAAAGACCAATGGGGATAAACGTCATTGGTACGAAATGGATATTTAAGAATAAGACTGATGAGAAAGGCAACGTCACTCGCAACAAGGCTCGTCTGGTGGCTCAAGGTTACACTCAGGTTGAAGGCATTGATTTTGATGAGACATTTGCCCCTGTTGCTCGTCTGGAGTCTAGCAAGATCCTACTGGCCGTTGCATGCAGCTTCAACTTCAAGCTTCATCAGATGGACGTGAAGAGTGCTTTCCTGAATGGAATATTGAATGAGGAAGTGTATGTCGAACAGCCCAAAGGGTTTGAAGACCCATTTCTCCCTAATCATATTTATCAGCTGAAGAAGGCCCTTTATGGCTTGAAGCAAGCTCCAAGGGCCTGGTACGAGAAACTGACTAAATATCTTCTTCAAGAGGGCTATGAACAAGGGGGGAGCTGACAAGGCATTGTTTGTTCAAAGAACTAGGTCTGCCATGATTTTTGCTCAGATCTATGTGGATGACATAGTGTTCGGGTCCACCTCGCCACAGCTTGTTCGTGAATTCATAGCTCTCATGCAGAAGGAGTTTGAGATGAGCATAGTCGGAGAACTGAATATGTTTCTTTGGCTTCAGGTTAAGCAATCCAATGATGGTCTATTCATTTCACAGAGCAAGTAAGTGAAAAATCTGGTGAAGAGATTCGGGCTGGAGAAGGCCAGACAAGTCTGCACTCCTATGTCTACAAATGACAAACTCTCTAAAGATGATGGAGGAAAATCAGTGGAGGTCACTTTGTATAGGAGTATGATAGGGAGTCTGTTGTATCTAACTGCCAGCAGGTCGGACATCAGTTTCAGTGTCGAGGTATGTGCTTGCTATCAAACTAGTCCTAAGGAGTCTTATATCACGACGGTCAAGAGAATAATCAGATATGTTAATGGGACAGCTGAATATGGTATATGGTATACCAAAGACACGAACACCTTACTGTCTGGTTACAGCGATGCTGATTGGGTAGGAAATGCTGATGATAGGAAGAGTACAATAGGTTGCTGTTTCTATATAGGAAACAATCTTGTCTCTTGGTACAGCAAGAAGCAGAACTTTATTTCTCTATCCACGGCTGAGGCTGAATACATTGCTGCAGGGAGCTGTTGTACTCAACTCCTATGGATGAAGCAGATGTTGACTGACTACGGGTTGGAGCAGGATGTATTGACTATCTTATGTGACAACCAAAGTGCAATCAACATTTCCAAGAATCCAGTTCAACATTCAAGAACTAAACATATAGACATCCGACATCATTTCATCAGAGAATTGGTAGAGAAGAAAGTTCTAGCCATGGAATATGTTGCAACATCCAGCCAATTGGCTGACATTTTCACGAAACCCCTCGATTCAGGCAGATTTGAAGAATTGCAACAAGCTCTAGGGTTATGTTGTATATAATGTTGCACCTCATGTTGCAACATAAGGGGTATTCGGCTGCAGTTAGTGGGTTGGGCCGATTTTAAGTCAGACCGATATTTTTGTTTCCCCCAAATTTATTTTTCCTTACGACGCTCTTTTCTCTCCCGAAATTTTCGAAGAACAGAAGTTACTCTTCTAGGGTTTATTGATCCGTTCTTGAGTGATTCTCCTTCTCGTCTGCTCTAATGGCACGCGATAAAAGTCAGAAGTCTTCTCAAACCCCTCGCAGGTCCTTTCGCCAGTCTTCCTCCACAAAAAGGGCTGCATTATCTTCCTCTCCTCCGCAGGCTAAGAGAACGGGGGTGGCTTCCAGGTCTACTCGACTCTCATCTTTTGGTGATTCTCCTACCTCTCCCTCTCCAACGACTTCCAGACACATACATTCCCCACAGCGTCGCATTGCTAGATAATTCCGTTTTCCCCAATTCTGGAGATTCCTCTTCTATTTAAGGAACCATCCTCCTCCTATTCAGATGTAGGTGAGGATTTTCCTGCACCAGTCATAATTCAGGACTGGTTCTGGTATCTCAGACGGACAGGTAAAAAATTGGACCTTTCTTGGATGGACTTCACAGGTGTTAGACTTGTCCCTACAAATTGGACAAGTTAAGGGGAAAATTGATGAGCGTGGAGGTTCCTGATGATGATGAGATCGTTATAACCACCTATCGGCGTAGGAAGTCGAGTGTTAAAATTTCTGAGATTGTGATTCTTGAAATTTCTGACTCTGAGGATGTTGGAGAAAATGCTGAGGAAGCTGGAGCAAATGTTGATCCTGAAGTGAATTCGGTCCCGGTGCATGTTGATGTTCAGGATGCTGATGCCCATATTGGTCCTAAGGATGCTGGTGTAGATGTTGATGCTGTTGATGACCAGCCTACCTTCCCTTCTACCTCTGTTGATGATCAAGAGGGCAGTATTGATCATGTTGATCCTATTGTGAATGAAGAAGTTCTTCATATAGAGAACCCTCCGGTGGTGGAAAAATCTGGATTCCCATTTGATATCCATATGCCTCAAATTCCTGAGGAAAGTCTGATTCAGGAAGTAGGTGATAATCCTTATGTTGCAACACTGACAGAGGATGTTTCAGAAGCTATTCCAGAGGTTGCTCCTGTAGCTAATATTGATCAAGGAGAGGCTCCTGTTGTTGAAGTATCAGCTGATGGTGCTTTTCTTGTTGATCCTAGTGCAACTCTAGGAGCTGTTGCTCATATTTCCAGCAATGTTGGACATAATGTTGCAACATTAGATGCAACATGCAACCCAGCTGCACCAGAAAATGTTGATGTTTCTCCCTAGCCTGCCTTGCCCAGGGATGACTCTATTCCTTCTCATGCATGCAAGCCAAGGACTGCCTCCAGGAAACGTGCTGCTCCATCCAGCCGTTCCACTTAGTCTCCTTCAAAGAGGGCTAAAATCCCTACTGCTTCAGGTTCTTCTTCTTCACCTCTATTCACTTCATCTGATGCAATTAGCAAGGTTTTCTTTGATAAAGCGTGCAAAAAGAGATGATATCTCTATTCTGAAAGGACCATTCTTGCTGAGAAGTCTCTATCAGTTTCCACTTTTGCCACGACAAAATTTGTCTCTATCTGAAAGACCTCAACCTGTTTCATGCTACTACATGCTTCAAGTTCTATATCCCTGTGCTGGTCAAAGAATTTTACTACAATTTATCCAAGGCTATAGGAGATTCTTCTTCTAGGTGGGCCTTTCATGCTTTTATTAGAGGGAAGGTCATCTCCTTTTCTCCCTCAGTTCTGAACAGGATTCTGCAGTGGACATGTTCTTCCTCTATGCCAGCTTTTGGAGAGTCTGTTGGAGATAATTTTGACACCTTTATAAAGGTTGACACTGCTGGAAAGCTGGTTCATTTGCCTAAGTCCTCATCCTTCCCCTCCTCCTCTCTGTCTGTCAAGTTCTTTTTGCTATACAGAATTGCCACCAGAAATTGGCTTCCTACCTCCAATGTTTCTGTAGTCACCAAAGATATGTGCAAATTTTTGTATTCAGCTGGTACTAAACAGCCATTCAACCTTGGAAGAATCATATTTGATTATATGCTGTCTCTATCTGAATCCTCTGGGGCTTCTCCCTCTCTGCCACATGCCTGTCTTATTTCTATGATGATGTTGTCACAGAAAATTTCTCCATCTGCCTCTGAGCTATCTGTCCCTTCTAAGAGTATCAGCTACACAGTTAAATCCGTGGTAGGGAAAACTGATGACATCTCAGGTTGTCCTTCTGCTGGAGCTGGGTCTTGTAATGACCCAGTTGCCATGTACTGTAGGATATGTATTTTTCTGTGCTATATGGTATATTCTGCTTGTATAGCATATAGTGTGCATAGGAGATACATAGTGTGCATAGTAAGTATAAATATGGTTGGCTATGTGTGTACCTATATGGATGAATATTATGAGTATTTGTGTACTACAAATTGGTTTGTGTGAACTATTGATGTGTATAATAGATATTGACGTGTGTAAGATAATATTGATGAGTGTATAATATATATTGATTTGTGTACGATAATATTCACATCATATAGATTGGCATACATTATATATGTGCATGTGTGTGCATGGTTGTAGGAAGTGTGCACGTGAGTGGCACACTTGTAATTAAGTGCTAATGTGGTGTATTTGTATTGGTGTATGTTGTAGGATGCTCTAAGGAGTATATATGTATGGTTATTGGTGTATGTTGGCATGCTTGGGGTGACCCTTGAGAGGGGCTAGTGTGAATAGGGGTAAGGGTAGTTTGGTCTTTTGGAGAGGGGTGTGTGTATAGTAGGAGTGTAGTGTATTAAGTAATGGCAAACTTGTAAATAGTTAAAAGTTGAGGAGTATTCTGGGAGGGTATTTTAGTCATTTTAAGTTGTCATGGCTTATGGGATAAGTTAAGGAGTGTGTAGAAAACTCTTGAGAAATATCTTCTTCTTCTTATCTTTTCCTTCTCTTTTCTTTTCTTTCTTTCTTCCCTCCCTTTCCTATGATGGCCGAAATTTTCCCATGGGAGTATAGGTTGTCCAAACACCCAAAGGGTTACTCCACCATCACTCTGCATCCTTTAGTATCATCCTATCTTCATGGGGTGCATGTGGGACATTTTGGAAGCTTTAGAGAGGAGGATTCAAGGGCAAGTTGTGAGCTATTTGTGATGGAGCTTGGAGAGAGTTTTCATGGAGCTATGGTGGAGTTTTCTTGGAATTGATGGAGGAATGTTGATATCCATTGAGGTAGGAATCCAACCTTAACTCACATGCTCATTTCATTGCATCTTGAAGAATAAAGCTTGCATTTTTAGGGTTTTTGGAAACCCCTTGACATGATGCACTTGTGTTTGGTTTAATATGATGTTTTGAATTATTTGATGCCATGATTTTGATTCATGTTGCATTCGAATGTCTTGCTTCATTAATTTGTGGATTTTCTCTCATTTGGAATGTTGGAAGCTATATAATTCATTTTCCTTGGTATGAAATTGTGAATTATGTGACAATGAATTAAGATGTGCAATTGGCCATGAATATGTGATAAAAATGGGGGCTTGAGGCCACCCTTAAGTTTCGGCCTAGGGTCTTGAAGAGCCCTAGTGCCTTGGTGATGTATTAGTGAAGGAGAGTTGTGGAATGAGAATGAAATGGAATGAGAATGAAATGTACCCTTCATTAATTACCATGAAACATGGTATTAGTGTATGGTTAGGGGCTCTAGGGTTGTGTGTGATGGGAGGTAGGAGGGTGGACATGGCATCCCCCAATGTGGTTATTGGTGATGGTATGTGGTTATGATTATGATGGGCATGGCACGATGTGCATGACCCTTCATTGTGGTGATATGCGGATAAGTTATGTTATGTTTCTTTCTCTAGGGGCAATGTCATGGGGACCACAGGGCGTATCACATATGAATCTGGGATCTCTGGGCATGCCTCACATTATAATGCCAGATTTTTGCTTATGGATGTTACAGTTTACTTCTCTTTCTGTAGTACTTACTTTGTTTTGCAGGTCTTCCTTTGCCGCAGGTACGTGTTTTCGTTATTCATGTCATTTACAATTTCATATATGATGTGGTTATATGGTTACGTACATCTCCTTCCATGATATGACATGAGTTATTTCACAGTTTATCGCATAAGTGCATTGCATGCCATTACACCATGTGAGTTGGGTTTGGATATCCTACTAGGTCACGACGTGATGTGTCCCCGTTGACTTTTCAGGTTGGCTCTTGGAGTTGGAGGCCCATTAGCTCAGTTGGTTGGAGTTGAAGGTGTGTGAGTGTGTGAGAAATTTGGGTGTATGCTCTTGTACTTGGTGGGATGAGGGTTCTTGTTGTATATGAGATTGTATAAGGAAGTTGTAAGTGGACAGTTCATGTATATATATGTGTGGGTGTGTGTGTGTGTGTGATTGAGTTGTGGGTTCTCTTTTATTATTTTGTTTTGTCTGGAATGCTACAAGTATTATCCCAGCAGTGCGCAGTGGACCTGCTTGTGTTTGTGTTTTGTGTTTCTTTTCGTAACTCTCGCTCTTTGGGTATCCTGGGGGCGGGGCGTTACAGGTCTGCACCGCCATCTTCATCTTCTCCTGTATGTGGACCAGCCACTAATGATAGGCAGCCTACATCTGATCCTTCTGAACCTGAATCTCTATGTCATGCTACCTCTCAGTCTCTTATTGTGGAAGCATCAGAATTTATGAGAATGCACTGAAGGTCGTGAATAATCAGCTGCTGATTATTCTGGGCCAGAAAGAAGTGTTTGAAGCACAAAAGGCTGAGTTTGAAGAGATCATCCAACTGCTTAAGTCCAAGCTTCCTCCTTCTCTTTCTGAGTCTGTTGATGTCGTTCGTGGATGTGACCCTTAGTAAGGTATGGTTCCTTTGGATTTTGTGGCCCAAAGGAGAAGATAGATTGTCTGTTGCTCTGTTGCGTGTCTGGTCTATGGTTTTGTTGAACAGTACGTTGGATACATGTTAGACATCATGTTGGGTATGTGGATATGTTAGACATCTTGTTGTACTTGTTGGGCATGTAGGCTATTGCTATTCTCAACAGTCATTATTTTTGTGTGCCATTCGTGCTCTTTTCATCTTGGGTTTCTATATTGATTGTGCCACTAAATGCCAAAGGGGGAGTTTGTTAGGTCATACGTTGTGTGACTTTGTTGTCATTAGTGGCACCTTGGTATCTTTCTGTTGTTTTTAATTATCTTGAAGGAGAGACCTCGTCTATTGGCCATGTTGGATGATATGTTGAACGTTGTGATACAACATAAGGTCCAACATGTTGTGTCAGAAGGTTAGAATCGATTGACGGTCTTCAGCGATTATCTAAGGTGGATTTCTCCAGATCTTTTATAATCTCTTTTTGGCATTCTGGTATATGCTGTTATGTTGAAGAATCGTTGAAGCTACATTTGGTAGGTGTTATCTCCTAGATTTGATTGTAGATGCTGTTGGAGAAATATTAGCCCGCATCTAGTAGTTGTTGGATCTTCGAAGATATTTTGGAACCACCTGCCATTGTGGTCCCTAAACATGCGGGCTGTCGATCTGCACGAGACTTTCAAGCGACCTTCCAAAACGACTCCGTGATTGAGGGGGAGCAGAGTATCTAAGGGCGTGTAGATTGCGGCTAGGTTCTTTAACGGCTTTAGCGAAAGTTGATCGAACTCCGGGAGGGAGGCTGATGGCTACCGAGGTAGGGGATCAAGGGAGTTGATTCTAGTCAGTTTGCAAGGGGATCTTGCATAGATTACTCCATGGGTTGGTAGAGACCACCCATCACAGTTTGTATTGAGGGGGATGTTGTTCCTTCTAATAGAAACGTGGTATTAGTGATTGTATTCATGGATACTTTTAGTGGAGTAATTTGATTTTCTGGGCGGGGCCCTGCAGATGTAGGTGTGCACACCGAACTGAGTTACCAAGTCTTGTGTGTCATGCTTGGTTCTTGTGTTTTATCATTGTGTTTATCTGTTTATCTATACGTCCTGAATTAACAATGTTTGATCATCGAAAGTACCATGGAAGACTCAAAAACCAATAGTAGGGTCATCATATTGGGAATCAAAAGTAGCCAATCACGGAACCGGATGAAGGCTCATCAAGCCACGGATTAGAAAAGACATACACCCTCTTAAAATTCAGTGGTCAGGACCAACAAACAAAGCCATGTAGCCAAGAAACTGAATAGCGGGCATAGTAGAGCCCGGTGGCAACAAATAGGGCCTAAAGCAATACAAGACGGCTTATCAACACGAGTAGATGGAAGGCAACACAGGATAAAGCCCAACTGTAACAAGTAGAGGTAGATCCCAACGACAACAAACATGATAGTGACAAGTGGCACAGGGAAGGGCAAGGCCCAGAGGCAAATGCAGAGTAAGGAAAAGCCCCAATAGGCAGCAAATATTAGCAAGGCAGATTCACGTAAGAAATAGAACAGAGTTGTAGAATAGGGCATAGCTCCCAGAGCGGAACTAGGCAGAGCAAGCCCCAAGCACGTTGCAGCAAGGGGGGGCAAAGCATAGTTCGTGGTGGCAAGTGATAGAGCCTCATAAACCATGGTAAAATGGAGATTCTTGTTATAAACAACAAAGGGTAGATCCCCAGAATCACGGTAAAAGTTGGCAAAGCCCAAATTAGTCCATGTCATGAGGGTAGAGCCACATGATCATGGCAAAGGATGAATCCCTACCCAAAAATTCATCACAACCCTAAACTAACAACCCAATAGTCCAAATAAATATAAAAGAGAGTGGCCGAGTTTATTAAGACCATAAAAAGTTATTAAGGGACCTGTTGAGTATTGGACTTCTCCCTACTTGGTGTTGATGATGAGCAAACATAAATACTTGTGACTAATCCCCTATTTGCAGTTAATACATTGCCTAAGCATATCATGAAGATCAATTGGTAATGGATGTCACTCAATGATCAATAAAAGCATGAAAAGTGGATTGGATGATCAAAGACAGTGAATGAAGCTCATAGAAGACTTCAAGCTCATTCTTTGGATAGAAGAGAGGCTTCTACAAAATGTAATCTTTTTATTCTCTTCTAGTATGTAGCTTAGAAGTAGAACTATGTTGGAGGACACATACGCATCTTTATTTCTGTCCTAGGAAATTATTAGATCACATTTCCTTAGCCTCCAATTCATAATTCTCAAGTATGTGCATTTTGGGATTTCAACAGGCGACTGCTGAACGTTTTACAGGTGTATGTCTCTAAACAGTCACATGTGATTTGTTCTACAGTCGCCTGTTATGCACATACTTTATCAATTGGTTTTTGGCTTTTAGCTTTAACTCTAAGCAGGCGACTGTTGTACAAAAGACAGGCGCCTGTCCAAGCTACATGCGTTTGTAATTTGTTAGTCAGTCGCTTGTCTCTCTCCTGCCCAAAGGTCATTTTCTTTTCCAAACGGCCAGACGACTGATGTTGGATTGCCAGTCGCCTGTCCAAGGCACATTCGATTGTTAATGCTTCAATACTCGACTGTCGATTCTTTCTCTGCAACTCTGTTCTATGGAAAGTTTCACTTATTAGTGACAGACGACTGATGTTGGTTTCACAGTCGCCTACCTATGGCACAGGCACCTGTGAGTTTTACATCAGTCGCCTGTCGTGTCTTTCCAAAACTTTCTGAGTTTTCTCAACTTACTCATGTTGCAGCCAGTCGCCTGTAGAAGGGTTTCCAGTCGCCTGTTAGGTTTACAGGCACATGTCATTCCTTTATCAGTCGATTGTCCTACGTGGAAAGTTACCGGTTGAATTTTCACCTACCCTCTGACACAGTGCAGCAGTCGACTGTGATTTCTTCACCAGTCGACTGTCGAGTGTGTAAATTCTATCCGTTGGCTTTTTCTCCACAGATTTCAAAGGGGTTTTTGGGAATTCTGTTTGAGGGTTTTGGGGAACCTATAAAGAGAGCTTCTACTGTTCCATTGAGGGGTTACTCATCTTCTTGATCATCTCTTGAAAACCCCTAGCTTTCATATTCAAGTTTTTCAAAGCTATCAAATTCAAAAGCCCTAGAATTCCAATCTCATTCTCTCTTGCTCTCCAACCTAAAATCAAAGTGATATCCTCTAGGCAATTGGTGGTGACAAGAGAAAGGGCTTTTCTCTCTTATTGGAAGAGAATTCACCACACAACACACTTGCTCCTTCAAGTTCTACTTCAAGGCATATGTGATTGTAAGTGTTGCTATTTCATTATTTCATATCTTTCGATATTAGTTTAACTCTCTGTTTGTGATTGTAAGTTTTGCTTGATCCCAAGTTGTGGGAGTTAAGGACATCGATTGTGTTTCGATTTCACTTATAGGGTTGATACAAGTGGGTTTAAAGGGAACCTCAAGTTAAGGTTCTAACTTGAGTATCCGGAGGTATCTGGGTGAAAGGGACGTAGGATTACCAGGAATAAGTCAGGAGTTGACTTGGGTAATCCGAACCCTTGAACCATACTTTGAACAATTTGGGTTTATTTATAATTCCGCATTTATTGTTGGTTAGGAATTTAAAATGGTATAACTATTGTTTAGATTTTATAAACACTATTCAACCCCCCTTCTAGTGTTTTCCTCATAGCCAGAATCCTTACAATTAGTATCAAAGCGAAGGTTTTTAGCTATGGCATCCAACAACAACAACAATGTTCCTTCACCTCCTTCATACAACAACCACAATCGTAATGGTGCGTCTACCGTCTTTGAAGGACAATCAATGGTTCTTCCTCCGCGTTTCAATGGCACGAATTTCGGCTATTGGAAGTGCCGGATGGAGAACCCTCCATAAGGAATACGTTGAACACTCTGAAGAGGATTTTGACAAATGGACTCCCTCCGAGAAGTCCACAGAAGTGAACAATGCCAAGGCAATGAATGCTCTTCATTGTGCATTGGATCCGGATGAGTTCAATAAGATATGCACATGTAAAAGTGCATATCAAATATGGAACCATCTAGTCGTTACCCACAAGGAAACGAACAAGGTAAAGTTGTCTAAATTATATGTTGCACAAAACTTCGATATGTTTCATATGCAGGATAATGAGAACATTGCAACGATGTACGGACGCTTCACCGACATCACCAATGAGCTTGAAGCTCTTGGACAAGTCTACACCCAATAAGAAAAGGTGAGAAAGATAATCATGGGAATGACCTCAAAATGGGAAAGAAGAGCAATCGCCATTGAGGAGGTCAATGACATGAAGAATTACACCGTGGTGAATCTCATCGGTACTCTCATGTCTTACAAAGTAAGAAGAGATAACCGAATGAAGATTAGAGCAATGATGAACCCAACGGAGGCCAATAAGAAAGTGTTAGCATTCAAGACTACTTCTTCATCATCCGATAGGGAAGAATCCGAGAACGAAATGGACTTCGAAGAAACGTCCAAATGGCAAAGAAGTTGCAACACTTCTATCGCAACGGTAAATTTCCTTCCAAAAATAAATTTGATTCCACTAACAATACCACGTCTCTTTGTTTTAAGTGTAACAAACCAGGGCACATCAAGAAGGATTGCCCAATGCTTGGAAACAAAGAAAAGTGGAAAGCTCCAAAATACCACAAGTCCGACTAATACAAGAAGGACAAGAAGAAAGGACTTGTTGGAACGTTCGATGATTCAAGCGGAGATTCCTCTAGTGAATTCGATGATGAAAAGGGTGAGAGTGCACATATGTGCTTCATGGCTCGAGAAGATCCACTCTCCGATGAGAGTGATAGTGACAACGATGAACCGGAGGTAACCATGGATGAACTTCGTATTGATAACGAAGAATTATTTTCTAATTATCAATCTCTTATGCTTAGATATACTATTTTAAAGAAATCTAATGTTAGCAAATCATCCATGCCATGCATCATCAACAATGACACCATTGTTGATACACTTACACTTGATAAAGCCACTTTGGTTTCTCAAAATGACATCTTGAGAAATAAGGTAAATTCCCTCAAATATCAACTAGATCAAAATTATCCTAAAGATAATATTGATCTAGCTTCACATAACACACAATTGGGTATTGAGAATGATTCTCTTAAAACCCAAGTGCACGAGCTCAAAACACGTGTGTCCACTTTGGATACCAACATTTCTTCTCTTAAGGAGAAATATGAGCTCATGTCCTCCCAAGTTAAGAGATTTAACAAAGGGAAAGGGCAATTGGATGAATTGCTTGCAAACCAATTTTCGGCCACACATCGTGTTGAACTCGGGTATATGGAAGCAAATGCATCCAACTCTCGCACCTTCTGTAGTGGTGTAACTATAGATTGTGTGATGCCATCCTCCGGTGCATCCACTAGTGGTGTCAAAAACACTATTGGTAGCAAACCTACCAGGAAGGCCACCACTTCATAATCTCCTTCTTTTGGCAAGAAACCCACTAAGGGTGGAAACCAAAAGAAAGGTCATGCTTATATGTATACCAACTATCATACACGTATGAAATCTCCTACTTCACATGTGGACACTAATGACACATTTTATGCTCCATACCCACGGACACGTGTAAACCCACACATGAGAAATACTCATGCAAGTGCTCCTACACATTCATATGTTCATATACATCATCCTTCCATGTATGCTCATCCACCTCAAGTTATGCATGCTCCATAAGTTGCATATAACATGCATGCTCCTAATTTTGCATACAACCCATATATGTCACATGCTTATCCACCTCCATCTTCATATGCTAGATCTCATGCTCCTAGGAAGCATGCACCACATAGAACTCAACCAAATGTGCATGCAACTAGGAAAAAGGACACCCAAAACATACGCAATTTGGGGTCCTAAGAACACTAGCATAATTGATAGGAATTCCTATGTTTACTCTTATTTTAGCGATGTAATAAATAGTGGTAATTATGTTGGGAAGCAAAAGTCCACTTGGACGTGGCTTCCAAAGGGCTAATCCCCTTGGACCCAACAAAGCTTGGGTACCATGAGCTTATGGTAAATTATTTAGGTACCCAAGAAAAAGAAAGAGAGCAATAAAAGTTATATTGGCTCTAAAAAGAAAGGATGGATACTCGATAGCGGATGCTCCAAACATATGTCAGGAGATCCCACATTGTTCTCCGAAGTGATTAGCATCAAGGATGGTGCAACGATCAATTTTGGAGGTAATCAAAAGCGCCTCAATGACCAATGGTTAACGGTGGCCCTGATGGGCGGTTTCGCTAGGATAAGTAATAATGATATCACTATTTTAGGAAATGATGCAGAGATTGAAGGGTTTTCTAGGACCCTTAGGGCACAAAAACTCTAGTCCCGTCCTAAGTCGGACGAAACATAGACAGAAATGCAGCGGAAAAATGTTTATGTTAATCTAATTAACATGCAACCCTAAGGAACCAGACCCTATTAGCCAGGAACTCTGCCAACTTGGGGTGGATCTGACCACCCCAAGAGGGATCTAACTACTGCGAATAATTAAATGAAAACTTAAACACATACCCGGAATCTCAGCCCTGGGGCAGGCGAGATGTTCCGCGCCGTCTTCCGAGCTGCTCCCGTCCCACGCCGAGCCGCTCCTTGAACCGCTCCCCGCACCGCTCCTCGAACCGCTCCGCATCCCGAGGCGATCAATCCCCGTGTCGCCGAGCCACCCACCGCCGAAGAAAGTTTCACGCGAGTGAAACCTCCGCCTAGATTTCGGATCCAGAATCCGAACTCCTTTGCGGCTTTGCCAGAGCCCGCAGGAGTAAGGCAGAAATTTATAGGGAGAGGAGGAATATTAATTTAGCTTAGATCCGAGCGTGCTCCAACATTTACGAGAGCCGCTCAGATCTAGAGCTTGGGACGAGTTTTGAGGAAGGGGGGAGACCCCTATTTATATAGGCGGCGGACTCTCCCCTTTTCTCAAAATCCGATGTGGGACTAAATAATGAGTTAATTAAAATCAAGTTAGTTTGCACTTCACAAAGTGCAAACTTCCGTGAATTTTAACTCACTCACCGTTGAGCTTCAAGATTGATACAACCTATCAATACGACAATCGTTCAACGGTGAACGCATAGGAAAAAACCGTTCGTCAATCGGAGTTCGTTTGACCCTCCAATTGAGTGTCCAAAGATCAGCCCAAGGCTAGTTTTTCACAAAAACTGAGTCGTCAATTAAATCTGCACACTTAGGGTTCGAAACCCTAGTGGTGGGGCCCACGGATGGGCCCCACGCATCCAGCGCGCGCGCAAAAAATCCGCCTGGGCAGAGCCCAGGCCCGCACCTGGGCGCGCCCAGGCCCGCACCTGGGCTCGCCCCGGCGGCCTGGGCACGCCCAGGCCCGTGCCTGGGCAGAGCCCAGGCGGGCCTGGGCTTTGCCCAGGCTCCTGGGCAGAGCCCAGGCCGAGCCTGGGCTTAGCCCAGGCTTGTGCCTGGCTAGCCCAGGCCGAGCCTGGGCTTAGCCCAGGCAGCGTCTGGGCTAGCCCAGGCAGCCTGTTCTGCCTTGCATTTACTGGGCCTAGCCTGGTCTGATCCTTTGGGCTGTTTTGGCTCTAACTTGAGCATTTGGCGTCCGATTTAGACGCCGTTCGAACCTGGGTCTAGACCGGGACATTCCCGTCTTACCCGTGAACTTTTCCTTGCGTTTATTTTATTAAATATTGTATTAAACAATTTAATACACATTTAATCGCTTTTGCATCAAATGCAAAATAGTCCCTATCTACGCTTAAATTATCATTTGCATCAAATACAAATGATCTGAGGGCATATATCCCTACAGAGATAAGTACTGACATTGATCCGCAAGAAGCTCAACAAGCTCTTGAAATAGCTGAAGCTAACTTGAGTAGAGCTCAGGGTAAGAGACAAGCAATTGATGCGAATCTAGCACTCAGACGAGCTAGGACACGAGTAGAGGCTGTGAGTGTTATTTCGTACTAGTATTAGCCAAAAATACATTACATTAAAATAATAAAAAGAAATTCTTTATTATAATTATACACCACGCTTTGATTCTGCCAATTGAAGACAATCAAGTCTAGATGATACAATGAAAAAAAAGAAGATGGGTAGAAAAACTTATTAGATACCATTGACTCTGGTATCTAATAAGTTCTACCTACTATTGGATTTGAACCAATGACTCCCGTTATATGAAAGCAATACTCTAACCACTGAGTTAAGTCGGTTATTTATCATCACACAAAAGTTTGGAATTATAGGTGGAATATTATTTCTAAGCAATACCAATCCGCTAACAATAAACGGATGAAAGAACTATCAGGGGGGATCCCATCTTGACAAGAAATTATCTATATGTTAAGATATCTATGACAAGGGCTATAGCTCAGTTAGGTAGAGCACCTCGTTTACACGTGCGCCAATGCTTTTCAAGGGAGCCCATTATGCAATGAACATAATTGATCTTATTGAGAAGTCGATGTCTTACTCCATAGATTCGAGGGAACAAGAGAACAATAGTCTGACAAATACTGGGTTTGGTCCGATTCGAGTGCGAATTCAGGTGCCAAATCACATAGAACCCACCATTGATTTGCTAATTGATAAGGTAAAGACCCAGTCCATTCAATGCTGGGCTTAATGAGTTTAAAGGACTCAAAAGAACCTCTTTCTGTCCTATGAACTTTAAGATGTATGAAGTCTCATATTTCATTCTTGCAACGGAGCGATAGAGATTCCATTTAACTTAGGTTGATCTAGGCCAGAGGCAAACCTAAGTCAAGGTAACCCTTCTTTGAAACACTTTGGTACTGCTCCTAGATCAGAATACAAATGATGAATCACAGAGCACATGGAGCCATCTTATTATCTTCTTGTAAAGAAAAAACTCTTGATGATACCGTTTTCACTGCCCTCTACCTATGGTCGGTCAAGTCCAAGCTACTCCTTCTTTGATTGCTCTGATTGAAGAAGCACCTACCTGACATGAGACCAAGACTTTGAACCAGTACCAGTCTGGTTCATCGCCTGCTCCTGAAGGTTAAGTGTGATCATCAAAAGAAGGGATGCCCCCCCCAATATTCTGACTTTCTTTGGCTCTCATTGGGGCTTTGGGCTCTTTTATTTTTTAATATAAAATTGGGTGCAGGGCAATAGAATCTCCTTGCGTATGGGCCAACCAATCAATTCAGGCATCAAGATACGTTTGTACTGTGCTTTTACTAATCTAAACATTTTACTAATTATCCTACACAAGAACTCCTACTAACACAATTCCTAAAAGTAAATCCTAACTAGGATGTTAGAAAATCCTACCTTGAGTAGTCCTTCTTTAAATAAATCCTTGGTCCTTCTTCTCCTTGAAGAACTTCAAGCTTTCTTCTCCAACTCCTCCTCCTTCAATTCTCTTCAAGGATTGTTGGTGAAATGAGGTTGGAGTGGTGGTTGGATTGGAGGAGGCGGATGAGAGGGTGGTGGAGTAGGTGGTGGGAGAGGTAAAGCAAAAGGGAGGAGAGGGTGAGAGAGGATGAAGCTTGATTTTTTTGTTCTTTTTCTTTTCTTTTCTCAAAATTTTTCTCCTTTTTAAATCCCATCCCATGGATGAATCACCCTTTAATTCCCTCTCCATATGCCACCTAGCTTGGAGTTAGGTGGGAATCATTCTTTTAATGACACCTACTAAAGAGTTATGTGAAAATTACTCTCTAAATGACACCTAGCAAGGTGGTGGTGGCATGGCATGGCAAATTAAGAATTTAAATTCTAAATAAATGAGAATACATGAATTAATACTCCATACCATCCTAATACATAGTATTTCATCCAAATACTTCATTTATATAATTCAAATGATGTTCTAAAATTATTTTAAAAATAACGTACTTATTAGAAAAGTATGAAAAATTCAGGAAAATTCCCAAAAATCTCATACGTACAAATACATCAAAAAATACGTACATTATACTCGTATATACGGAAACGGGATATTACACAACTCCATAGTGAGCCTCATATATGTCATAGCCTCACATTCTAAGAATTCCTCGCATCTGAGATTTCAGAGGAGGGTGCTGACAATGTCTAGGAGGTCTAGGGATGACAGAGCGGTGATGCTCAGGAATTTGGTGGGTACGATCGCATGAGAGTTTCCTGATATAAACTTCGTGCGATCATCCTCACTCAAGAAGTTAATGCCAATTGTGTCCAACTGAATGGCAAGAAGTGGTCCCCCCCTCTCTCACTAATGGCGTATACCCGGGCAAGTTCGGCTTGAAAAGCCTTCGTCTTTCGACGCTTGCCCTTGCCCTGGGAGGGGCTAGGGGTGGTGTCCTTATTTTTGCACTCTTTGGGAGGCATCGTCCGAAGGTGTGAGCAATGCAAGATGTGTGCAATGAGGTGCGTGTAGACTAACGCAAAAAATCAGTGATTTCAGCGAAAAAAAATTGAAAATTACTGAGTAGAGGAGCGAAGTTACCCAAGCTTACGCTCCTTGCTGAGATAGATGCTCCCAAAGCTTGTAGATGACTCCCCCAAGCTATTCCAAGCCAAGCACTCGGACTCTTGATGGATGCGTTGATTCAGATGCTCAAAACCCCTAAAAGTCGGCCGATCTAGGGTTTTCTCGAAGTGGCCGCAGGGTGGAGAAAGGTGATGGAGAGGGGCTTATAGAGAAAGGGGCTTCGGAGACTGATTGGAAGAGTTGGAGAGGGTTTGGGAGGAGTAGAGAGGCAGATTGAGTCGGAGGGAACGAAGAGAAGTCGAACAGTTTCGAGAAAATGAACTTGATCGGGCCGTTTGAGGGTTGAGGAGCCTTATATAGGCATTTGACACGGGCCTCGTGACAAATCGAAACGGCCGTGTGAAATCGTTCAGAAAGTGGGGGTTGACGCGGTCGCGTCGTCTGAACAACACGGTCGCATAAGCTCTGTTACGTTTTGAAGAATTTTGGGCCTTGGAATACAAAAAGATCCGCAGTCACGTCGTTTAAATTAACACGGCCATGTCGATTCGTCCAAAAAGGGAGATCGACACGGCTGCACCATCTAAAGAGATGCGGTCGCGAAAATCCTCTGAGAATTTGGGATATGTGCTCAAATTTTCAATAAGTTTCACGGTCCGTTTGAAAATGAGTTAAATGGCCGCGTGGATTTGGTTAGAAATGAGGATTTTTGCTGTTGCATCAAATGAAATGACGCGGTCGCAAAAACCTTCAGAGAAGTGTGATGTTGGCTCGACCTTACAGTAAGTTACACAACCGCGTCGACTAAACAACCTGGCCGTGTAAAAAGGGAAATTTTAGGTCAACGATTACTCAGCTTGACGCAGACGTTCGTGTCATCTTTGCACGGGCGCGTCGATTGTTCCTCCTTTTTCCTTCCACGCAGCCATATGAGTCTGGATGACACGGCCGTGTGGGTTCCTCTCCTCCATACTTCTTCTTCTTCATCCTGCAACTGAACACTTGGTTAAATTCTTGGGTTTGGAGATTTATTCAAGACAAAAATCTTGACTAACCTAGTCAAAAATGAAGAAGAAAATTTAAAATGAAAAATCTAAATCAAAAACACTTGGGTTGCCTCCCAAGAAGTGCTCGTTTTAAGCCGTGAGCTCGACTCCTTATCTTGATGTCATCATGGGAGTTTGAGGGTGGACAGGTCCCGGACATGGTTATCTACATACTCCTTCTTCTTGTTCAGCTTATGGTGGCTCTCCCCTTGCCTCTTCTTCTCCTTGAGATCAAGTGGATGTAGTCGTGGCGGCTTCTCCTTCAGAATTCTCTCGGGGGCTTCCTCGTGCTCATCCTTCGTGGAAATATCATTCAGCTTGGCCTCTCACCCAATGGGAGGCTCCATGTTGTCGCTAAGAAAGAGCTCCTCTAAATTAGTCTCCTTGATGGCTTCCTCAAGGAGGTCTAATTGATCCATGCGATCTTCTTCTGTGAAGCTCCTCATTGACTTTTTGAGGTCGAACTCGACCTTCTCTTTTTTGACATTGAGGGAGAGTCTCCCTCCCTTTATGTCGATGAGGACTCCTATTGTAGCTAGGAATGGTCGCCGAGGATAATCGGGATGCACGCGTCTTCAAGCATATCCATGATGACGAAGTCACATGGAACTATTATCCTTCCAATCTGTACCGGCACATCTTCGACCACCCCAAGAGGATACTTTATCGAGCGATCTGCTAGTTGGAGCGACAGGTTCGTAGGCCAGAGCTCCCCTAGGTTGAGCTTCTCACATATCCATATAGGCATCAAGCTGACACTTGCTCCTAAGTCACATAGAGCGATTGTGATCTTCATATTTCCTATGGCACACTGGACTGAGAAGCTTCCCGGATCCTCTAAATTTTCCAATGCCTTCCTTTGAATGATGGCGCTGCACTCTGCAGATAGCACCACCTTCTCTCGTCGACCACCCTTAGTGATTATCTTCTTTAGAAACTTGGCGCAGGTGGGTATATCTGAAATTGCATCGAGGAAGGGGATGGAAATGTCTAGCTGCTTCAGGAACTCAAAGAATTGTTGAGTATTGGTGTTTCATACCAATCTTATTTTGATGATGATCACAACATTATGTTGTTGCTAATGAATCTCATGTTTTAGTCTCTTAGTTTATTTCAAGGATATCTTTCTTGGAGACTAATCACTTGGTGTAAGGATGGACATCATGTGAAGAAGGGCCAAAGTTTGGACTCAAGGAGTACCAAAGCTTGGAGATGGTGGAGAGCAATCAAGGCATCAAGATTGAAGACTTAGACTCTTAAGAAAGCATTGTAATCCATGTAATTTACTTTATTGCTTTCTCTCTCTTGTGAGTCTAGGGTTGATGTAATGCCTTGCTAGATGGTTTTCTCATTCATGCACATGCATTTAACCATCTTAGTGAACCTTAGGATTATCATACAATCCAACCCAATAGGTTCACTCTGTCTAAAGACTCATTTGGAGTCTCTGACTTTCGGTCAGTCGCCTGCTGAGGGAAACACAGCCGACTGGGTGATTTCCAGTCGCATGTAGATCCTTCTACAGTTGCCTGATATGCACAGCTCAAGTCAACATTTTAATTGACTCAAACTTGAGCTTTACGCACAGGCGCCTGTCGATCAGTTTTCAGTCGCCTGTATGTTTACAGTCGCCTGGAAATTGGCCAACAGTCGCTTGTCTAGCGTAAGTGCAATCTCTGCATCTCTCTGTCTTCTCTCCATATTTTACAGTAGTCGACTGATGTAGAATGTACAGTCGCCTGACTATTTGACAGTCGATGTAGAATGTACAGTCGCCTGACTATTTGACAGTCGACTGTAGTATTTACATAATTCGCCTGTGCGAAGAATTGGAAAAAGAGTGCAGCTCTCTGTTTCGATCCATCCCCTGCAGCAGTCGTCTGCTGAAGGTTTAACAGGCGCCTGTCCTGTTTGTCAGTCGACTGTGTTGACTTCGTCAGTCGACTGTCCTGGCTCAGATTATAGCCGTTGGATATTTTCTAGCCGTTGATCAGTCGACTGTCTTTTGATCATCAGTCGACTGTTCCTGTCGTTTTCACCCAGTTTCTAGCCGTTGCAGATTTGATTATTTGGCTGTTTCTTTGGGTTTTTGGGCTTGATATAGGATTCATATATATATGAGTGTGCTGCCATCACTTGAGAACTCTTGACAACACTTGATAACTCTTGACTCTATAGAAAATCTCAAGAGATCAATAAGCCACTCTCAAGCTCCCTCATTTCCCTCTATTGAGCATTCATCTTCCTTCATGCATTGAAGTCCAGCTCAAGGGAAATCATCCAAGTGCTCTCAAGCATATTCCAACACTTGGAGATCCTCTTCCATGCCTTTCATTCATTCATGAGTAAGCATCTCAAGGCATAGGTAAGAGTATTTACTTTACAGGGTGTAATTTGTTTTCCTATTTCTCTTTGTGGGATTAGGATACTCTCTTTGTGGGAGTTTCTCTCTTTGTGAGAGGTTGTCTCTTTGTGGGACTAGGGAATTCTCTTTGTGGGAATTAACTCTCTTTGTGGGAGTTCTTGTGTCCTAGTGTAGGGCTAACCCTAATTCTCTGAGTGGGAGTTAGTGATTCTCTGTGTGGGAGTCTTGATCCTTGTGTAAGATTGGTTGGGTCCTTGTGTAGGGCATAAATCCTCTTTGTGGAGTATCTCCTTGTGAGATTTGTATTCACTTCTCTGTGTGGGATTATAGTGAATATTGGTGTGGCTGGATGTACCCAAGTTTGGGGAACCAGGGTAAAACTTTATGTTTGCGTTTGGATTGATTATGCCATTTAATTCCTCTTGCATTTATAATTCCGCATTTGCAAGTTAAATTTTATTTGGACAATTTTATTGCCATTACACTATTCCCCCCCCCCCCCCCCTCTAGTGTGTGTTGTTAGTATTGCAAGGGTTAGACGATCCCTACAAGAATTTTCCGTATTTATCGTCCAATTTGGCTTTTGCTAGTCTTGACGGGAACGGGATCCTTGGCATGTAGGTTCTGGGAGGCTCGTCAGCAGGCTTCCCATGCTCCTTTTCTACCTCTTTCTCCTTGGAGGGCTCGGGATGCAGAGGCTCTACCTCCCACTCATCTTCCTTGTGGCTTCCAAATCCAAGCTCAATGTGAGCTTCTCCTTCCAACTCAGCTTCTTTCTCCACGATGGGCATGGCGGGGCCATCAAACTTCCTCCCGCTCCTTAATGTTATGGCATTGATGTGCCCGCGAGGCTTCTCTTCAGCTTGCCCTGTCAGCTTCCCTTGTGTCTTCGAGAGTTGGAAAAGCTGATGTGCCATTTGTGCCACGGTGGTTTCCACAGATTTCTGGCCCGACGCCAACTGTTGTGTGGTGGATGCGAGTTGCGGTCGTAGTCATTAACTGCTGGATCGAGCTTTAGAAGTAGTCGTTCCGTTGGCTCTAGGTCTGGATATGGCCATCGATCAGCACCTCTAAATTGGATTTTTGGACGGGGGGTGCATTCATTGGGGGCCTTTGGTTGAAACCATGGAACTATCCCTGAGGAGGCGTAGTTTGGAACTCTTAGGGCTGCTGAGGGTAAGGCAGAGGAACTTGCAAACCTGGAGTCCGGTAGGAAAAGTTCGGGTGGTTCCTCCACCCTAGATTGTCGGTCCCGAAGTACGGATTGCCCGGCGCCCTTGGATTGTTCTCGTATAGGGCGTTCGCTTGCTCGATGGTCATATCCAAAGGCGTCGCCATGGGTGATAAGCATGCAGTGCCCTGGTGCCCCTGCACACCACAAATTTCACAAACTGTCACTGTAGGCGGCTTAGCAGCACCAAGTCCAATGAGGGAAAGCTGTTTAGTTAAGGCATCAAACTTAGCTGAAAGTAATGATACCTCGTCGACGTCATACTTACCTCCCCTCGCAGAGGTGCTTCTCTCATTGCTCCAGGAGTCGTTGTTCTCTGACATGGCTTCCAGCAATCTCTTTACTTCAGCTGGGGTCTTGCTCATTATAGCACCATTAGCGGCGGCATGTATAGACATCCTCACCGGCGGCGTTAGCCCGTTGTAGAAGGCTTGAATAAGCAGCCAATCCGGCACGCCGTGGTGGGGGAAAATTCTTTGGAGGTCCTTACACCTCTCCCAAGCTTCATATAGAGACTCTCGCTCCGACTGCTTGAAATTGGTGATCTCGTTGCGTAGCTTAGCAGTTTTTCCTGGAGGAAACTACTTCGTTAGAAAAGCAAGAGATAAGCTGTCCCGTGTAGTGAACGTGTTGGGACTGTGACTCCTAAGCCAATCTTTGGCTTTATCCCTAAGTGAGAAAGGAAAAAGTCTTAGCTTGATGGTGTTATTGGTGACACCATTTATCTTCAGCATGTCCATCTTTTCCAAGAAGGTCTTGAGATGGTTATTCGGGTTCTCCATCGGGGCCCCTGAGAATTGGTCCCTTTGTACGAAGTCAACTAAAGATGGTTTGAGCTCGAAGTTATTTGGCTCCACCGCCGGCCTTGGAATGCTAGATGTCTATCTATTGTGGGGCATGGAATAATCTAGGAGCGACCTAGCTGGTGGTGGTTGCAGTGGTGGCAGTGGTGGTGGACCATTCTGGGGGTTAAGTATCGCATCCATCGTCTCGAGGGCTTGTCTCCTCCTCCTCCTCTCGGTGTTAAGCCTTCTCGCGGTGGCTTCGATCTCCGGGTCTAGTAGCCATAAGTCCGCTATGCCTTGAGATCTCCTGTGCATGCAAAAAGGGCTACACCAAAAAGAAACGTCAAAAGCACCAAGAGGCGATGAAAAAGGAAATATGAACAAAAGAAAACAAAGAAAAAGAAAAACATAGTCTCTCGACAAAGACTAAAACCAATATCAATTCGTGCCTCCCCGTCAACGGCGCCAAAAAGCTGATCGCACCCGAGGGGGTTGATGCTAATAAAACTGTAGCGCACAGGTTGTGTGTAGTCGCTTACGGTTCGAACACGAGGAGGCGGTCAATGAGTATCACTTTATGGGTCTTCGAGTGAAAGCTACACGATAGTGTCGGTGATTGATTGGTGAAAAGTAGAAAGAGTGTGGATCAAAGGATAAAAGCTCTAGGGCATAGGGAATCCACGCCATTGGACTACGATTAGGGTTAGACTAGTAATCAACTGGTTGTCGGGTTCATTGAGACTCGGGAGAGGTCGTGCGAATTAAGGGCATTTGCTTATCTCCCACTGTCGTGATGCATGATAAGTTATTCCCTTATGCTATGTCCTACCCCCTGCTGTCGCGATGCAATGATAGGCCAACCCAACCTACACCAATGTCAGTGGTCTCCGATGCATCGGTATACGTTAGGTGCATTGCGCTCAACGAATATCCCCAATCTTTCTCCCGCCCACAGTGGTGTTCGGGGATTACACCTACATTAGGAGAGCTCTAATCGATGCCCGACTCTCGTCAGCCACACCGATAGTATGGGACGTCGTATGGATCGGATCCCCGGATTGGTCCCGACTTTTGGTCGGTGGCCAATCCGATTGCCCCGAAGGGAGGGGGTCGAATCTACGACGAAAATAATCATCCCAATATACCCCTAATCTCAATTAGCCCAGCATTTAAATCAATTAACTAGTTCAACCCATCGCCCTAATCCAATGGGGTTCATCCCATTGTCCTAGAAGAAAACTATTCACTATCCATTGCAATAAAAGGGATTCCTAGCAACGGGTAAGCATCTAAAGTCATGGATTCAGATTAAAATAATAATGGATGATGAAATACAGTAGTAATAACAAAGAGAAAAGGTTTCTATTAAGAGAAGTTAAACTATTACACTGATAAGCAAATAGAACAATGAAAATAACAAAATAAAGGAGTTTAGAATCCTTACAAACTTGCCCAAACCCTAGAAAATAATAGAAAATGTCTGAAAAAAGGATTCCTCTCGTAGGAAGATGAAGGGGCACTTATATACGCGTGCCCACAAGACCAAAATTGCCCCCAGTTTTCGCCCTAGCCGCCTCAGGAAAACGATCTGATGTGACCGCATTAGAAATGACGCGGTTGCATCATTCCTTTATGAGATATGGGAATTGGGACTTCAGCGACGAGGTCACGTCAATAGCGACGCGACCGCGTCGTATTTTGTAACGGTTGCTTTCCGATCGTACTTTCTTCGTGCACGTGCTTTTGACCGTGCACGTATTTGTTTTAGACCTTGTTTGTTTTTGAACACTTTGGTGTGATATGTCGTTGTGAACGTCTCTGAGAGTACTAAATTGTGCCACTAATTTGGAACGACATTTCTCTGGTCGTTATCCCACGATTTGATCTTATCCGAAGAGACGTTGTGATTTTCACTTTTGACGTGAGACGTTTCTATTTTTAGTTTCGTCGCTCGACGTCGAAATTGAGATCCGTCGTCTTAGTTTCCTTTCTCTCATCGTCCCGATCACTACAATATTTATTTCACAATTTTTGGATTTCATTTGACCTATTTTATATTTTTGGCCAAGCTTTAAATATTTTTAAATACTAAGTTTTAAAGTATTTTCGACCTAATAAATTTCTATTAGATTATAACTCTTCAAAACTATTTTTGACCCTAGCCCCTAGCCTTGGCCACACCCACACATGCTTGGGTGTTGGTGAGGGTGAATAATTGGGTTTAAAATCAATTTTTAATTCTAATATTAACCCTAGACCAAGTCAACCACCTACACTATATAAATACCCCCTAGGATAACCTATTTTCGCAAGAGAACAAACCCTAGCTGCCCCCACAACTCAAAATCTCGCTTGCGACGTTCGTCGCAACCTAGCCCCGCAGCCGCCCCCGCACGACCGACGTTTTTGCTTGGTTTCCCTCGGTCTGACCGAGGCTCAGCCCTGCACCCCCGCCCGCTCTGCACTCAGTCGCCTGCTTCACACAGCCCCGCTGCGACCGAGAACTTCTCTCGGTCTGACCGAGAGCATCACCCGCATCGCCCCGCTCCGTTGCAGCCCGCTTCGTTGCAGCCCCCGCTCCCCAAGCACCCGACCGACCCGATTCCCCGCACCGGCCCGCTGTGACCGAGAGCCCCCGCTCCGCATCGCACCCCGCAGCGTTGCAACCCCCGCCTCGCAGTGTCTGACCGACAGAATTCCTCGCGGCGGCTCGGTCTGACCGAGCGACGTTCGTCGCAACGTCGCAACTTTCGCATCGCTTGCCACCGTGGGCCCCCCAAGTTCTCCAGAAGTGTTGTGGGTCCCCCATTGGCCCCTAGCACTACTGTGGGTACCACCTAGGTGTCCCCTCTTCGTGGATTTGCCTATTACGATGTTGCGATACGTCGTAGCACTTCGTCGCACGTCCTAGCTTTGGAATCTTGGTTCGTTGATCTGGTTGCTGCCCAGACTTGGCGAGCAAGGAATCTATTCTGGAATCTGGACTAGGAGCGCGTTCTTATATTCCAACCCCTGGCGTCGCTACCCGACGCCAGTGTAGCTTTTGCGTCGTGTTGAGGTAACGCTTTGCACCCCTAGGACCCCCAACCTATTGCCTGTTAATCAAGACTAAAGTTGACGTTTTAAAGTGTTTTAAATTCACTAATTAAAATTAATAATATGGGACTGTAGGCTGGTGGACTTGTGCACGTAGGTTATTTGTGACTTGGACTCTTTTAGACGGTGTTTTCTGACAGCAGACTTGCAGGCAAGTGAAACTTGCCCGTTGCTTGTTTAGGCCATGTTTTAGGCCACTTTTTGTACCGTAGCGTAAAAGAGACTAGGCAGTGAAATGATAGCTGCCTAGACGCCTATTTGATCTAGTTTGACAACGAAACTAGATCCGTCACCTCATTTGATCTAGCTTGACAACGAAGCTATATCCAACCCTTTAACTTGTTTTGTTCATGCATTTGTAACTGCCATATTTAAATTCCTTAACTGTACGTGTTTAAATTACAGCTTGCCATGTCATGCCATCCATGTCTGATTGTTGCATTCGTAGCACACGCTACTATACTTGTACTAACTTGTTGAGGCTAGGTGCACCCCTATGCCATATTGAAAAACACTTCCTGGCTCGTGATCCAGAAGCGAGCATTCACGTTCGGGGGTAAAGCCCTGGCTCGATACATGTGGAGGGGTAGGCTTGAGCGACCACTCAGCGTAGAAGTGTGCCCGTACAGCCACTTCAGCTGTAAGGCGTGAACTCTGTGCACGACATGAAAACGTGACTTGTGGATGTTAGTAGTTGCTACTCTTGCCATGCCATGCTAGATGCTTGTTGTACTTTACTTTACCTGTTGCACTCATACTTTAACTGCCATGTCATTGCATCATGCTAGAACTGCTAGGTTGCTTGCTTTACTTTCTGTTCCTTGCACAAGTCTCTTGTAGACTTGCTGACATGTGCCCCTTGCTCTTTTGGGTGTCACATGTTAGACCCTGAGCCAGAGACCGTTGCTGAGTACGTGGTGTGGTGTTTGCTGATGCTGAGCCTGAGCCCATGTCTGTCCAGGAGGAGTTTGTGGACACCAGTGACCAGTCTTAGTGACCTTGCTGAGTTTTCCTTTTGTTTTAGGATTGATGTTAGTTTTCGGTGCGTAGCACCTTTACTTTGTACGTTGTACTTTTGTTGGCCATGCTGGGGCCTTTTAGATTCTTTTCTTTTAGCCTGGTGGCTTTTTCTGTGATGTTGAAACTTATTTTATGGATATTCTGATATTGCTTTTGTCTCATTTCCTTTATTATTATCTTTGTTTCGTATCGCATTGCAAGGACCTGCCGTTTAAAGTTTATTGACGTTTATCAGACTTGCAGCTTCACAGCTTCAAGTCTGAGCGGACATACTCACGCCTCGTCTCCATATTTTTGGGAAGCGGGGCGTGACAGGTTTTGTTGGTGGCCCATGCTGGTCCGTCTTGCAACTGCGAATTATCGGAACAACGATAATAACTATGGAATGTCCATTAAATAAATTGCAACATCCGAGTCATAAGCCTTGAGCCTAGTTCTAATCGTTTTTCTATGTCACTAGGTGGTAAGAAGACTTAGTTAGACGTCTGTGCTTGCTAGTTAGAGGTCCATGATTGTTAGTTAGACTCCCTGCTAGGAATTGATTTAATCGTCTTAGGAGTTACCTTAGTGGTTCTTGTCTAACTCTGACCATATTAGACTTCTAGGATTTCTTTAGTCATTCGCTTGGGTCCATCGATTTCGGGCCAAGCTGAACGCAATTCATTACAGTCTTGTCCCTTAGGAAAACGTAGCTTTAAGTTTCTTAATCTTTAGTTGGTCGACTGTAGGAGTTTCCCCGTAGATTTTCCTGGGTCATATCCTAGGCGTATGTATGTTTTGATCATCCGACCATTTTCCTTGCATCGATTCACGAGATCGCCTCATGACGATCGTCGTCAATTTTCGAATCTCTCCGTTACAAATCTTGAATCTTCTAAAAGTATTTTTCGATTTCCTCTTTCCCTAAGTTTAAATTTGTTCGAAATTTATATATATATATATATATATATATATATATATATATATATATATATATATATATATATATATATATATATATATATATATATATATAGACTTTTGTATATGGGGTATGATAAATTGAGATATGAGATATTGGATAAGATAAGAAATCAAATCAATTTGTATTTTAAATTTTGAAATTCAAAATTTTCTTTTGCAGCTGATCGCAGTTGGGAGGGAAAGGGATTAGATCACATCACATTGAGAGGGAAATGGAAATTTTGATCCCATCACATTTTTCGTGCCATGAGCAAGCTTCTACCTCCCCCATCATCACCATCATCACCATCTTCTACCTCCTCCAGCTTCTACCTCCTCCAGCTTCTACGAAAAACAGCAAGAAGAGCACCCTCTTCTACCTCTCCAGCTTCTACGAAGAACAGCAAGAAGTGCAAGCACATCAAGAGGATTAGTGAGCTCTTCCTCTTCTCCTCAAGATCTTCATCTTCTCCTCAATTCTTTTTCTTTTAATTTATGTCACCCTCACATTTTTTTCTTTACTTTATCCTCACATTGCAGTGCTTCTATCTTCATCGCGTCCTCTTCACCTCAACCCTTGGTGAGTTTGAGAGAATTTGTGAATCTTTGGTGAGTCTGTGTATACCAACTGAAATGAGCAACTGAAATCTTTGGTTTAGTTTGAATCTAATTTCATTTTGCAAAAAAAAAAACATGGACAAATCAGTTTGGTTTAGTTTGAAAATCATGTTTTTTCATTTTGCAAACTTTGAAATATGTGTAATTAGTTTGAAATTAGTTTGAAAATTTCAGTTTGGTTTAGTTTGAAATATGTGTAACTTGGTTTAGTTGGGTGTGCTTATTCAAAATTTTATCCTACTACTCCAGTGTTCATCAACTGTTGAGGATTTTTCTGAGTTTGAATAATGCTTGGGTGAGTACATTATATCCTGATAATGCTAGGGAGTATATGCATCATTTGCACTATCACTCAATATTAACCCAATCAGGATATCAATTAGGTTCATTTTTAATATGGGCTATCTATTTGCTTATATCTTGATCTTCATATGGGTTATCAATTCATAGCCCATATCAATTTGCACTCTCAAGATCAGTTTTTTGAATGTTAATCTTGAGATAATATTCATATCAGTTTTTTGACTGTTGGGTTTATCAATTACACACACATGTACTTCATATGCAATGTTAGTTACTAATTTTCATATTCATTTGATGATATTCTTGATATTCTACTTCTTCTAACTGTTACTTACTAATTTTCATATGCATTGTCCTGTTAGCTATTCTAAATGATATTCTTGATCTTCTTGATGTCCTGTTAGCTTCATAATGCTAATCTTCATATGCATTGCTAATAATAGGACAATTGGTGAGCTCTTCATATGCAAATTGGTGGCTACTCTTCATAATGCTACTCTTCAAAATAACTCACTTCACTGATAGCTCTTCATATGCAAATTGGTGAGCTTTTATTCCAAGCTTAATTGAATACATACTTTGAAGTATTCCAAGATAATAACACTTTGAAGCATAATTCTCTCACTTTGAGTGTTATTACAGCTTTAAAATTGATTGAGTGTTATGTGAATGAATTTTTGAATCATTTTTTAGTGTTATTACAACTTTGACATGATATCGCATTCATATTTCTTGGAAATTGATAGGATATTGACAGCTTATTGAGTTATTAATTTTTGATTCTCAGTATATTGAAATAAATTGTTAATAAGAATATCCCATAAAATCCTGAGAAATTCTCAGGATATTGCAATATGCAAATTGAGTTCAATATCCTGTTCAAAATTGTTAATATGAATATCAAAAATTGAGTTCAAAATGAGTCAATTGAACTGTTAATATGAATATCAAAAATTGAGTTCAAAATTGAGTTAATATGAATATAAAAAATTGAGTTCAAAATTGAACAGTCAATTGAACAGGATATTGAGTTAATATGAACAGTTCAATATCCTGTTCAATATCCTGTTCAAAATTGTTAATATGAATATCAAAAATTGAATTCAAAATTGAGTTCAAAATGAGTTCAAAATTGAGTGAAATTGTTAATATGAATATCAAAAATTCTCAGGATATTCCAATATGCAAATTGAGTTTCAAAAAATTTGAAAGAAATTGTCAGGATATTGAGTTCAAATTTTTTGATTCTCAAGTGTTAGGATATCCTGATAATTTTGACAGGATATCCCATGGAATTTGAAATTATCTGGATATCATGATAATTTAATTTTGAATTCAAATTCATTCCATTAGATCCAGTTAAAAGGCATATAATATGAATTGATAATTTTGAACTCAATCTGAATGCCATGAACTCAACAATGAATTCATATTCAGTTCATATCCATTTTCACTTACACTCTATTTTATGTTAAGTTAAATGAATGTTCCAATTTGATATTAAGTATTAATACTATAAAAAATCCCAAAAATGAGCCCATATTTATGCTAGAATTGATTTCCTATTTAACAGGACATTGATATGCAAGCAACACTGAAATTTGAGAATGAATTTTTGAGAATGAAATTTTGCTAATGAATTTTAATATTAATTGAAGGCAATATTTATCGGACACTGAAATTTTATATCATAGGAATGGATGATATCATTGGTGAGAATTCACTGATAGTTGCAAATTTACATTGAATGTCTGAGCTTGCTGAATAATTGAAACATGGAGCTACTAACTATATAGGCGAAACTTTGTCCATGTGCTTGCTGAAACATGAAGAGAATATATAATTGAAACATGGAGCTTGCTAAAAAACATTCAATTTCAGTTGTTATGCAATGGCATATATAGGTGAGAATTCACTAATTGTTGCAAAAAAACATGGAGCTGTTTGCAAAAACTGTTGAGATATATGAAACAGTTTCATACTAGGTTTGAGGTATATGAAACAATTTGAGTGATATATGAAACATTTTTTGATATTGTCACTGAGAGTTAATCTCATAAATTGCATTTCAGAGATTGGTATTTTTTTGATTGGTTATCAATTTTGAGAATGATTTACTATTGCATTTATAATGGGAGACTGCAACCAATTGGGTTATGTCATATGAGAATTGGGAGACTGCAAGAAAGAAATTTGGAAACAATTAATTTGGCAATTAGCAAGGAGAAAAATTGGCATAGGAAAGGTGTCCTGTGTCCCATGCTTGCAGTTTGAAAATTGATTTTCAGAGTTACATGTTCCATTATATGATATCCATATGAAAAATTTCATGAATTGCTCATGTGCTAATGAATAGAGATGTGTGCAAAAAAACATTATGAATTGAGATACTGAATTCCTATTTTCATTTCCTATTTCATTTCCTAATTTCCTATTTCATTTCCTATTTCATTTCCTAATTTGTCCTGTGAAATGAATTCCTATTTTCATTCATTTATGAATTTTCCTCTCATCTTCTGTAACTTATGAATAGATTTTGCTAATGAATAGATTTGAGCATATGAACAAAAGTATGAAATGAGCATATGAAACTGAAGTATGCATTGGTTATGAATTTCTTTTGCTCATTCAGAATGGGAGAGCTTTTGCTAAATAGATTTCTAACTTATTAATTGCTTTTGCATGGACAAACCTTATGAATTGGTTATGAATAGCTCTCATACTTCAGCAAATTGCTTTTGTAATTCCTATGTATGAGCAAGTATGCATAACTGATTTGCTTCAGCAAATTCCTATGTATGAGCAAGTATGCAAAGCACTTGGTTATGTATGATTGGTTATGTATGAGCACATGCAAAGCAATTGGTTATGTATGCAAAGCAATTCATATAACCCACTGCCATTCCTATGCATTCAAATGTTTAAATTGTCAAAAAGTTGATTATCCTGGGCTCATACTAACTTAATTTCCAAAGACAGGATACTCAACTTAATTCATGGACTCAAATGTCTTATACAGGACTCAAAATCTTGGACATTGGAATGAATAGACAGGATACTCAACTTATTATTCAACAATCTTGGACATTGTTTTAGCAATTTGCAAATGTATATATGATTATTATTCAACAATCTTGGACATTGACATTCAATGAATGAATCTTCATACTTAAATGACTGTCATATGGTTAGACATTCAAGTGTCCTGTTCAAAATCTTGGATATGACACTATTGGTTAGGAATGTATATGATCACATTAATTTGACAGGACACTTGAAAGTTATTATTGGAAATAGCCATGGACTCAAATATATGAGTTATTTGTTTGCCATATGACAGGATACTCAAAGTAGATGTAAGTTTGATATCAATTCCAGTGAAGAAGGAACATTGGACTGAATGCTTAATATTGGACTGAATGCTCAAACTGATGGACAATGCGACTGATGGATAGGCTCAAACTCTTATTCCAAGTTGCATTTTCATTCATACTTTTTTAATACCAATACTTCTAAATGATATGTGCACTTCTAAATGAGAAAGCAATCCTATGTTTCAATATTTGTCTTATGAATGCAAAAGCACCTATTTGTCTTATGAATAAATTTTGCAAAATAGTTACTTATTACTTTTTGGTGAAAAGGTTTGGTGCACATTGCAAATGCTTGGTGCATTTTGCAAATGATTGTTTCCATATATAGTTGCTGTTGGTGCAAAATGGTTGATTTTTACATTTAACCAACAGTTGATCAAAATGAAAATGCAAAAATTTCCCTCAATTTTCAATATCCATGATTACATGGTTTATTTTGAAAATAGTTGCTTTTTACATTTTGCAAAATATTGTTGTTGATTAAATGATTAAATGGTTCATTCTAATGCAACTGCACATACTTTTTGAAAATTGTTGTTGCTGTATTATTGTTGTGTATGGAGGGTGAGTGTTATTGAAAATACATCCTGCTTGCAGGGCAAATTCAATGTAGGGAGAAAAATTTGTCTACTGGTTTATTCAGCAAATATTTCACTCCATGTGCAAATGAATAATAACCTTGGTGAGTTTGAGATAATTGGTTTATCAGTCAATTCCATGGATGAAATTTCAATATCCATCAGTCAATTTCATTTCAGTTCATATTGAAATTGGTTAAGATAAATGAGATAAATGAGATAAATGAAAATTGAAATTTTCAGTTCAATATCCATCAGCCAAGGTATTATTGAAAATACATCAAGCTTGCAGGACATGGTATTATTGGATGAATTGTTGTTGCTTAATTTGCAGGACACTTTTGTAATATTGAAATTTTTTTCTTTAGTCCTACTCAGGACTGCTAAGCACTAATGCTTATTAACTAATTTTCTCATCAGTCCTGCTCAATAGTTTGAAAATTTATTGAAATACATCATATTGCATGACAAATTCAATGTATTATTGAAATTACATAGTTTCTAAATAGCATATGGGGGTTAAATTTTTTTGGGTTCAATTTTTTTGCAGGACTGCACATGTTGAATGCATAGACTAAAAAATGCAGACTAAACAATAGTTAGCATGTAAAAAATGTTGACTTCATGAACTTAAAAATGCATAGGGTTATTGGGTTAACTAACCGTATGTTAACTATTTATTGGGTCCTTCTATCAATATACTACAAAATGATGAATACATAGACTGAAAAATGCATAGGGTTAACATGTAAAAAATGTATAGGAAACATGGTTGTCCTATAAACATTTGTAGACGTCAAATTGACATATCCTCAAATACTCAATCCTGTCATTGCCAATAACATGGATTAGTGTTGTGACAGGATTGAGTAATAGATTAGTGTTGTGACATGCCAATAACAGGCTAACTCAAATCCACAAATACTCAATCCTGGATATTTCCTCAATCCTCAACATGTGATCAACTTTCTCATCAATTTTGCAAATAGCCATGGACTCAAATAGAAAATGTGATCACAACATGTGATCATATCTTGATCACATTCCTCAATCCTCTTTAGTGTTTCAAAAGATAAAATGCTTCCAATATCTCATCTCTCAATCCTTTTTACAACATGTGATATTGGAATCATTTTAGCAAATTCCTCAATCATCAACATGTGATCACATTTGCAAATTTCTAAACATCAACTTGACAAATATTGACTGACAGGGTACTCATCCAAAGATATGGGTTTCAAAGGCTAAAATGATTCCATGCTAAAATTGAGAGATATGGGTTTTCAAAATTAAGAGGCTACTCAGCCAAAAAAATGATTCTAATATCACTTCATGTTAACAATTGCAAATTGCTAACAAATGCATAATGATTCCAATATACTGTCATCACTTCATGTTTAAAAATTGAGGGATACTCAGCTAAACAAATTGAGAACTGAGTTTTGTTTTACCATGGAATCAATTTTTCAAATGCTAAACAATTTCACAACATATGATATTGGAATCATTTTAGCAAATTTCTCAATCCTCAACATGTGATCACATTTGCAAATTGCTAAACATCAACTTCACATATAATGAATGACAGGATACTCAGCCAAAGAATAACTGCATATACTCACATACATCAATTTTGTCATTAGGATTTCATAACTGCATATGAAATTGCATTGAATTCATAACTGCATGTGAAATTGCATAACTGCATATCAACTTGACATATAATCAAATTGAACATGCATACACAGATGTGTTCAAATGTTGGTATAGCAATTTCAAAATTAGGATTTCAACATACGATTTTTTTTGCTAATTAACAGGACAATGAAAAAGTGTTTGAATGAGTAAATTATTAATAATACAGAGCTAAAGACAGTAAAAGAAACTAACTTGGTATGAATCAAAAGCAGTTAATTCCAATTACAAAACCCTTTGGGAAGCTGCCTCTGTTTACTCCTTCACTCCCATGGCTCCCAATGACAGCAACAAGAACCAATAGAGTGACAAAGATTGCCTCTTTCATCACCTTTGGCATTGCTGGCTTTTGAGATAGAGAGCAATGCTTTGGGTTCTATATGATGGTGTAATGGGTAGCCTTGACATGATTAATCTATTCACAGGATTTTGAATGGCTCATTACATTGCATTCACAGGATTTTTTCCACATGATTTTTGGCTCCATGCTCCCTCCACATGACATTGCATTATTGGCAGTATTGGCATTGGCAGTGGATTGACTGCAATTGGGAATCATGTATACCAATACCAATGGTATTAAAAATCCCTCAAAATGTTGCAATATTGGCAGTTTTGGTATTGGTATACAGGAATGCAATGCTTATGAGATGTGCAACTCAACCCCTCAACCCATGTTTAAAAATTTGAATATTTCTATCAAGTAACTGAAATTGTTCAATATTTTTATTTAACATGATTTTTGACTATTACTTGATATTTTTGTTTAACAGGGAGAACTTCATTTTGAATATTTCTATCAAGTTTACAATCAAGTTTACAGTCAATTGGAGTAAACTTGATATTTCCATCTGCTATGAATGTGAATATTTCTATCAAGTAACAGAGATTGAGGTAAAATATTCATACATTTACTGAATTGATACTTTATTCAAATAAATGTATAAATTTAAATTTTTCCATATTATCAAATATATATTAATTTTTCTAAGAAATTTATGTTCTTAATTTATCTAGGTTATTGCTCATCCTATTAACTCTCCACTGTGGATTGAGCTTGACACACCATCTTTTTATAATGTGATGATGAAAAGGTTTTCTGCTTAAACATGATGAAGGTAATAAAAGTGAGTTGTACAAAGTAATTAGATATATCTTCGTTTCTAATTTTTCTATTCTAATCTATGATTTTATTTTTTATTTTCAGGACACACGGCACTAGCTTCATATGTAAATTTTGTTGGTTTTAAATGCCTGTGTGAGGGATGGTGAGAGATGGTGTTTTTGAAGTTGGACTGCATGGTTCAATCCAAAATGTATTTTTGTGTATATTTTTTCATAGTTAAGGGTTTTTTCTTTTAGCATATAGTTTAGGTTGTGTGATATTATAAGTCGATGTACAAAAATGTTGTCTTAACTACTATTTTGGTTGAAATATGATTTGGGGGAAAACTCCCTTCAAAAAATCACTGAGTACTACTATATACTTTGTAGAAGAAGGAAATTTTTTTAAATATCTTTGTCTCAATGATGTTTCTTATTTATTTCTTAAGAAGGAAAGTTTTACTAATATTTGAAGTTAAATTCGGTGCGTTCTCTGATGGTGATGACATGATCATCTGCATTTAAATTCGGTGCTCTCTCACTGTTCTGCTTATAGACCACTTCTATTTATTGAGTTAACTCAATTGTTACCATGTTTTTACTTCAGGACAGAGTGCTCTTGCGTTCAGCTCTTTGGTTCAACAATCTATCTTTATTTTTCATTTCATTGGATTGGGTGTTTTGTAAATTTTTGTTCAACTGAATGGCCTGCGTCAGCTAAATTTTCTTCCGCTAATTTGTTGTTTCACGCTGAAGGCGGGTGCCCGCCAAATTTTTTTCCGCTAATTTGTAGTTTCGTGACGAAGGTGCCCACGACGAATTTGTTGTTTCGCGTCGAAGACGCTCGTGTCGAATTTGTTGTTCCGTGCCGCTTAATATTTCTATGTTAATTTGTTGTTCTTTTAAATTTTGGCTGCGGAAATAATTTTTTGGGATCAAAAATTTCGCGGGAGAAACTCTTAACTGAACCGTGCCCGCGGGCACGGGGTATGACTAGTATATATATATATTTAGACTTCATACTCTTTCGTTGATTTAAATTTTTAAAACTTTTGTCGAGATTTTTTTTTGAATACTAGATTATGATATTTTTCCAGCCTATACTTTTCGTACCTATGTAAATACATCGCCCCTTCATATACTAGTTTTATTCTGAACCGTACTTTTATTTTGTCCAATTCGATTCATAATTTCCTTTCTTGATTATGCCATTCGAATGACACATCGCGCTTACTTTTAATATACTTTTCAAGTCACATTGGACTTCAGCTTTCAGCAAGTCAATTTATGCTCATCGTTTTCCCTATTTCAGATTTTTGTAAAAATTACTATTTCGTGACAATTTCCTGATCAAGACCCTCCATAATTTGGTTTTAAAGCTTTATTGCCAATTTTGATAATTCTACTACTAAGTTATTATTATCTTTCCGTTCGCCATATATACTTTTAGAATAATTTCTAAACTAAATAGAATTTCAATTATTTTTATATATCCGTACCAGGCTCGTTGTGCTCGTATGTTAAGAACTTTGTGTAAATGTAACGACCGGTGTTTGTAATAAATATTTTATATGAATAATATTGAATTTTCCTCCTTGTATGTTTTCTCGATTGAATCCTCACGTTTTAGCTTATTAACGCCGTAAATTTTAGAGTTAGAACGATCCTAGAAGCCATAGAATCTTTCCCGAAGCTTCACGCTTCGTTTCGGCACTTCTGGTGCATCTTAGTTGGTTCACGAAGGAGAACCAACCGACTAGAATGAGATCTAGTCGGTCGGCCATCCTTCATGGACCGACTAGTTCAACTTATTAAAAATAGCTGAGTTACTGTTTGTCGTTAGTCGGTCTAAGTTCAACCTTCGACCGACTAGTTCTCAAACTAGTCGGCCAAGCATTGTACTCAGACCGACTAATTCTGAGTTTCACTGAACAGTAGAGTTACTGTTTGTCGTTAGTCGGTCTAAGAACGATTTCCGACCGACTAGGTTGCAAACTAGTCGGTCAGCTGTTGTTCTTCAACCGACTAATTCTTGTACAGTCTTTTCTACAGTAGTTAATGTATATTTTTAGTCGGTTAAGAGTTGATCTTCAACCGACTAGTTCTAATTCTCTTCTTGTACCTTTTGGTTGCATTTTAGTCGGTCAACGTTGGTCGACCGACCGACTAGTTCTTAAACTAGTCGGTCACCAGTTGTGCTTTGACAGACTAATTTAGTTGACCTGTACCAAAACCTATTCTCGGTTTGCCATTTAGTCGGTCTACGTTAGACGACCGACCGACTAGTTCTTAAACTAGTCGGTCAACCACTCTTCTTTGACCGACTAGTTGACCCCGAAACCCTAGATCTATTTTCCAGCCGCCATTTTATTTTTATTTAATCCGTCGATTCCTTCATTTTTCATTCATTCTTTCTAAGCCAAGATCATTCACAAATCATCCCTAAACTTCCCCAAATCATTTCTTTCATCCTTGGAGGTTCTTGCTCTCCGTATCTCACGCCGAATACCGATCTAGGTCACCGAGATCCCGTTTTCGGCCATAGTTTCCCGGGATCGTTCTTCGTCACCAAATCAAGATCCGTTTTGGTGTCTTCCATCTGCTACTCTACGATTAGTAATCCTAATCTCGTAACCTCTATTAACCCACAACGTAAACTAGAAACCCTAAATTAAAAATGGATTATTAGACATAGGATTTCAATGCAAAACGATTTATAACTTCCGTCTAATATTTATTTTGCCATAAACAGCGAATTCATCTACCGTAGGACATCGTTCTCGTTACTCACGTTGATCAACAATTCGGTACCAGGCAAGTGAAACTTGCCAACCCTTCTTTAGGCCATGTTTTTAGGCCAATTCTTGTACTAGCGTGAAAGAGACTAGATCGTGAAATGATAGCGATCTAGGCGCAACTTTGAGATCTAGCTTGACAACGAAGCTAGATCCGACACCTTGCCATATCATTCATGCATAGATATCTGCCATATTTAAATTCCTTAACTGTACGCATTTGAATTGTTAACTGCCATGCATTGCATCTTACATGTCATCCTAGTAAAACTTGCATCGTAGCACACGCTACACTACCTGTACCAAATCCGTGTTTCCGTGTTACCGGCTAGGCACCCGTTATGCGGGCATAACCCTACGCCATCCGTGTTAAAAACACTTCCTGGCTTGTGATCCAGAAGCGAGCATTCCGTGTTCGGGGGTAATGCCCTGGCTCGACACACGTGGAGGGGTAGGGATAAACGATCACTTGAGCGTAAGAGTTGGCCCGTACAGCCACTCTAGCCAAAGGGCGGAATCTCTGTGCACGACGTGATTACAATTCCAGTACTTGTCCTTTACTTGTTTACTTGCCTTGCCATGTCATATGCCATGCTATATCATGCCATACTTTACTTTAGAACTGCTAGGTTGCTTTACCTTCATAGTTGTCATACTTTACTTTAGAACTGCTAGGTTGTTTCCTTTTATAGTTTCCTTGCACAAGTCTTTTTAGACTTGCTGACATGTGCCCCTTCTCTTTGGGTGACACATGTTAGTTGATGAGCCAGAGACAGTTGCGGAGGGTGACGAGTTTGTGGAGTTCGTGCCCGAACCTGTTGGTGACGTGGAGTACGAGGACACCGGTGATCAATCTTAGAGATCTTCTGTACTCTTCTTTTGTTAGCTGTGGTTGTCGGTGAGTAGCACCGTTTTGTTAGTTTCTGTTGGCCATGCTTGGCCCTTTGCTTTTGACTCTTTTGTTGCCTGGTGGCATTTCTGGTTGTTGGACTTTTGGTTGGACTATGAGTTGGAATAATGTTATATTATTGTCTCTCTTTTCCTATTATTGTTATTGTTGTTCTGAGTCACATTACAGGGACCTGCTACTTCGTTTTATTTGACGCTTATCAGACTTGCGGCTTTGCAGCTTCATGTCCGTGAGGACCTTCTCACGCTTCGCCTCCATGTTTTTGGGAAGCGGGGCGTGACAGGTTTCTTTGGTGGCCCATGCAGGTCCTATTTTCTGTAACTGTGACTTAATCGGAATAACAATAAGAATTATAGAAAGTTCAATAAACAAAAATTCAACACCGTGCCTTAGGCTAAAAGTCTGATCTATTCCATTTTCCTGTGTCAATAGATGGCTGGGAGACGAAATACCCGTGCTGGTGGTGGTGTGCCCCCTCGCGACCAGGAGCCGGACCGAGAGCCCACCGCCGGGGAGATGATGAGGATGATGCACCAGATGATGCAGGTGCAGCAAGGAATTCTGCAGACTGTCCGTAATGTTCCACCTGCTCGTGCAGCGCCGGCTGTCCAGGCTGCCCCTCGCTTCGAGCCCGGAGCGAAGCAATTTTGGGAGCTGGGTCCCGCTTACTTTGACGGGACCGAAGGACCCCTGGCTACAGATGAATGGACCAGGAACATGGAAGACAACCTGAAGATGTCAAAGGTCGACCCGACTGGATGGGTTGATCTGGCAAAGCGACAGCTGAAGGATAACGCGAGGAACTGGTGGGATGCCGAGGAGGAGTTGCTGGAGGAGCCTATTACTTGGGCTACCTTCAAGTCCAGGTTTGATGAGGAATATTTTCCTAAGGCCGCCAGGAGGGAAATGGCTCAGCGCTTCATTGATTTGAAGCAAGGGAATTTGACAGTGGACCAATACCACCAGGAATTTACGAGGCTGAGTCGTTTTGCACCGAAGATGGTGCAGGATGCTGAGGAGAGAGCCCAGAGGTTTCTGCAGGGGCTTTCTTTGAATCTGCAGAGCTATGTCACTTCTTCTGATGCGGAGACTTACCAGAAGGTTCTGATTGCGACGAAGAGACAGGAGAGGATTGTGAATCAGAAGAGGGGACAGTTTTCTGGCACTGGGAAGAGGCCTATGGAGCAGGCCAGAGCAGTGGTGAGACCGGGGCACGGGCCCAACCAGCCTGTGTAGTTCAAGAGGCCCGGAGGACCTCCTACTTTGAAGACTTGCAATTTCTATGGCAAGACTGGGCATGTCAAGGAGCAGTGCCGGAAGATGCTGGGGCAGTGTCTGGTTTGTGGAGATCCTACGCATACCATGAAGGACTGTCCGAAGTCGAAGCAGCCGTGGAGGGCACCTGTTGTAGCTCAGCCGTTGCAGCAGAGGGCACCTGTTCCTGCTGGACATGGAGCGCCTCTCGTTCCTCAGAGGCAGGCTTTTCAGCAGGCTGTCCAGCCGAGGCGACAGGCGTTTCTGATGACTGCTGCTGAGCCCGAGACGCTGGATGAGGTTATCGCGGGTAACTTTCTATCTAGTTGTTCCTTTCTTAGTTAGTTTGGTTGTTAGATATGTTAGTTGATTGCATATGTTTGTTTGCTAGAATAGAATTTGATTGTTAGATTGTTTGTTAGGTGTGATCTTGGTTTGCGCTTTTCCTGCACGGGTTCTCTTTGACTCTGGTGCATCCATGTGCATCATGTCTCGGAGCTTCGTGGAGAGGCATTCCTTGTCGACTTCCTCTCTTCCCCAGAGTTGGAACATCATCACAGGGAATGGTGTGATTTCGGTGCATCGTGTGTGCAATTCTTGCCCGTTGGTGGTCTGTGGACACGAGCTGTATGCTGACTTTATTGTCCACGACATCATCAATTACGATGCAGTGCTTAGGATGGATTGGCTTGCGAGATTCTATTCTACGATCGACTGTCGGAGGAAGAAGGCTGTGTTCGAGATTCCCGGACATCCTGTGTTTGAGTTCAGCCGTGGTAGCAGTTCGCTTGGTCTGGTCAGGTTTCGGGCCAAGCTGGTGGAGGCTGTGGCTATGCTGATGGAGCAGGGTAGGCCTGCTGTGGTGCGTGAATTCGATGACGTCTTCCCCGAGGAGATGTCTGGTCTGTCGCCCGATCGAGCTTTAGAGTTTTCGATTGACCTGATTCCGGGAGCGCAGCCCATTTCGAAGGCACCTTATCGTATGGCTCCGGCGGAATTGGAGGAGTTGCGGAAGCAGCTGGACGAGCTTTTGCGGAAGGGTTACATTAATCCCAGTGTGTCTCCGTGGGGAGCACCGGTCCTGCTGGTGAAGAAGAATGACGGTTCGCGTCACATGTGCGTGGATTATCGAGGGCTGAATGCGGTGACTGTGAAGAATAAGTACCCATTGCCGCGGATTGATGATATTTTTGATCAGCTGGGAGGATCGAGAGTATTTTCCAAATTGGACCTGAGGAGTGGATATCACCAGCTGAAGGTGAGGAAAGAGGATATTCCGAAGATGGCTTTCAGGACGAAGTATGGTCACTACGAGTTCGTGGTTATGCCTTTTGGTGTGACCAACGCGCCCGCAGTATTTATGAACCTGATGAACTTGATCTTCTATGACTATCTAGATAAGTTTGTCGTTATCTTCATTGACGACATTCTGATCTATTCTAAGTCAGAGGAAGAGCATGCGTCGCACTTGAGGACGGTATTGGAAATTCTGAGGAGGCATCGGTTGTATGCCAAGTATTCGAAGTGCGAGTTCTGGCTGGATAGAGTGGCTTTTCTGGGGCATGTGGTGACTGGTGATGGGATTTCGGTGGATCCTGAGAAGATACGGGCTATCAGAGAATGGCATGTTCCGCAGTCGGCGTCTGAGATCCGGAGTTTCCTTGGACTTGCAGGTTATTACCGGTGATTCATCAAGGATTTCTCCCGTATTACCGAGCCGATGACCAGGTTGACGCGGAAGGATGTATCTTTTGATTGGTCCGTTGGATGTGAGGAAGCTTTTGGTGTTCTGAAGGAGCGGTTGACGTCTGCCCCTGTTCTTGCTGTGCCCGACCGGAGTGGAGTATTCGAGATCTTTTGCGATGCTTCTGACAAAGGTCTTGGATGTGTGTTGCATCAGCATGGGCACGTGGTCGCGTATGCTTCTTGTCAGCTTAAGGCTCATGAGAAGAATTACCCGACGCACGATTTGGAGTTGGCTGCTGTTGTGTTTGCGCTGAAAATTTGGAGGCACTTCTTGTTGAGTGAGAAAGTGAAGATTTTCACCGATCACAAAAGCTTGAAGTACATTTTCACGCAGAAGGAGCTCAACATGCGACAGCGTCGGTGGTTGGAGCTCATGGCAGACTATGAGATCGAGTTGCAGTATCACCCGGGTAAAGTGAATGTGGTTCCTGATGCGTTGAGTAGGCTTCCGGCGGTGATGTTGCTGACTTCACAGTGGAGATTGCAGCAGGACTTTTGTGAGTCTGGAGTTGAGGTGGTTCTGCCTGGAGAGACTTCTTCGTTGATGTGTATGCAGATACAGTCGACGATCGTGGATCGGATCAAGGCTGGGCAGAGTGGTGATCCGAAGTTGGTAAAGATTCGAGAGATGGTGGAAGCAGGTCTGCAGACTGTAACGACCACTTTTCGTTGTACGTTGTTCGTGCACGTGCTCTTGACCGTGCACGTGTTTATTTTAGACTTTGGTTGTTTGTGAACACTTTTGTGTGATATGCCTTTGTGAACGTCTCTGAGAGTATTAAATAGTGGCACTATTTTGGAACGATGTTTCTCGAGTCGTTTTCCCACAATTTAATCTTATTCGATGAGGCGTGACGATTTTCACTTTTGACAGGAGACGTTTCTATTTTTAGTTTCGTCCACCGTCATCGAAATTGCGATCCGTCTTCTCTGTCTTCTTTCTCTCGTCGTCCCGGTCATTCCAGTATTTATCTTACGATTTTTGGGCTTCGTTTGATCTACTTTCACTATTTCACCAAACTATTAATTGTTTAACCCTAAGTTTTATAATTGTAACCCTCTAATTATTCTATTAACAACAAATTATCACATCCTAATCAATTTTAAACCGTGCCATGCTTTCCACTTGGCCCCACACACGCAGCAGAGACATGGAGAGTTGGAATTGTTTTTCGAATAATTACATTGAAACCACCCAAAACACCTAAGTCTAGCCTCATGATCACGTGCTGAGAATATCCTCACTCATTTCTATTTTATATTAACACCGGTCTCCCTCACACATGGGCCTTAGGCTTTACTCATCTATTTTATATTAACCCTAGACCTAGGCCCTGTGTTCACGTGAGCAGCAAGCCCAATTCTTTTGAACCGTAGCAAGCCCTAGGGTTCCTTTACGTTTTCGTGATCTCCAAGCGCCGCAAATCAACTCGCGATCCCCTATGCTTCTCCAACTTCTCTCCTTTCATCTTCCTCGACGTAGCCCCTTCCCGTCGATCCCCTCTGGCCAAGATCCAGGGCCACCGTCCCTTCTCCGTCGGCGCGCGGCGGCACAACCCCGGGCATCCTCGCAGCAGCACGCGACGGCGCAGCCCCGCAGCGCCGGATCTTCTTGCAGCAACAGCAACTCGCGGCATCGCCCCGGCGCCGCTCGACATCCCCAGGTGTCGTTCCGCACACCTGACCCCCCCCCCCCCCCCTCGACGACCTGCCCTTCCGTCGGACTTCCTCCGACCAAACCCGAGTCCCACTGCCCTGTAACATCGTCGGAATCACCTCCTGGCGCCGCATCGCGCTCCTGTCGCGGCGCAGCACCGCCTTGGACGGCGGTAGCATCGCCCCATTGCCATGTAGGCCGACGGAACTCCTTCAGGCGTCGCAAAACCCCCCCTGCGAGCATCAGCGCAGCCCGAGCGCTGACGGCGACAGCCGCGACTTCCCCTCTACGCGGCAATCGACGTTGACACGGCAGCGACACAACTCGGGGTAGGTTGTGTGTGGTTGAACCCTACTTGTTACTTTTAGCCTATAATGATATTGCTGTAAGTTAAGTTTCATGATATAACTCCCTTACTATGCACGCAGCCTCATGTGGTGGCAGTATTTCACTAATATTCTTATATACATGAAATGTTAGTGAGTTAGTGTTTATTATTATTAGCTTATACCGCGTACCCGTTAAACGCAGATATACTACGATATTCTTCGTGACCCGTTACCGTTCGTTCCATACCGTTCGCGCTACTGGAATCCAACCCCTGACGTCGCTACCCGACGTCAGAGTAGCTCTCGCGTCGTGTTAAGGTATAACTGAACCGTAGGAACCCACACCGCATGTTAACAAGATAAAAACTGTGTTTTAAGGCTTTGTAACTCACTAATCCAACTTAATAATACGGAACTGTAGGCTGATTGTTGGACCGAGCGTGGGAGCTCTGGAATTTGTGAATTTGTGATTGGACATTGAGTATTGTGATACCGGCACGTATTTCAGGCAAGTGAAACTTGCTACCCTTGTTGTTTAGGCCGTGCTTAGGCCATTACCTTGTTTTAGCGTAAAAGAGACTAGACAGTGAAGGATAGCTGTCTGGACGCTTTTGATCTAGCTTGACAACGAAGCTAGATCCGTCACCCTCATCATGCTTGTATGTCACGTTTAAATTCAATTAACGGTACGCAATTATCTGTTCATATCATCCCTGCATCTTTGCCCGTCATGTTTAATTCCATTAACGGTACGCGAATTAATTGTCATGTCATTGCATTCTTTAAGTGCTTTTGTGATTGCGTAGCTTTGCTACGAATGCTTGTGTTCCTGGCTCGTGTTCCAGAAGCGGGCCATGTGTTGGTTGATAGCCAATGCCCGAATTACTTGTTTCCGGCTAGGTGCACCCCTACGCCAAGTGTTTAAGAATGCGAGCTCATGCGCGGGGCAACCCCAGGCTCACTAGCTGAGCTCATTGTGCGGGGACCCTGGCTCCATTACGTGTGGGTATTGGGGGTAAGAGTTAAGCGACCAATCAACTGGGAGTCTGCCCGATCAGCAACTGCAGTGGTAAGGCGTAAACTCTGGGTTTGGGGTAGTTGTTAAGCGGCCACTCAGCGAATGTGAAACCATTCAGCTGTAAGGCGTAAACATCTACAAACAACGTGACTAGTTAAATGATTGAGATTGTTAGTAGCTTGGCTACTCTTGCCTTGTCCCGATAATTGTTCTCTTGTACTTATTGTCTCGCCATGTCTTGCTTGTGCACTCATGTTATAACTGCCATGTCATGCATACTATAACTGCTAGGTTGCTAGTTGCCTTACTTTCAGTTTCCTTGCCCAAGTCTTTTAGACTTGCTGACATGTGCCCCTTTTCTCTTTTGGGTGTCACATGTTAGATTGTGAGCCAGAGTTGGTCGTCGAGGACGAACAGGTTGCAGGTGTTGAGTTCGAGGACATAGGAGACCAGTCCTAGAGCTCATTCTAGCTGTGGTTGTTTTCTGCTTAGTCGTTGTTAGGCTGTCGGTGCGTAGCACCTCTCTTTTCTTGTTGATGTTATGTATTATGTTGGCCATGCCTTAGGCCTCTTTTCAGTCTCTTGTACTTTCTTTTTCGATTCTTCTTTTAGCCTGGTGGCTTTTCTGGGATGTGTGAATTTATTTTTTTTGGACGTTCTGAGATAATCTTATCTGTCCCTCTCTTTACTATTATTGTTGTTCTGTTAGCACTTGCAAGGACCTGCAGTTGAAAATTTGATATCTTATGCTTATCAGACTGCAGCTTCACAGCTCCACGTCTGAGCGGACCTCCTCACGTCTCGCCTTCCATTTAAGGGAAGCGGGGCGTGACAGGTTTTAGTGGTGGCCCATGCAGGTCCTCTTGCAATTGCAAATTAACGGAACAACGATAATAACTGAATGTCCATTAAATAAATTGCAACATCTGAGTCATAAGCCTTGAAGTCAATTCGTATCTTTTGTCACTAGGTGGTAAGAAGACTTAGTTAGACGTCTGTGCTTGCTAGTTAGAGATCCCTGATTGTTAGTTAGACTCCATGCTAGAAATTGATTTAACCGTCTTAGGAACTACCTCGGTGGTTCTTGCCTAGCCCTGACCATATTAGACGTCTAGGATTTCTTTAGCCGTTCGCTTGGGCTCATAAATTTCAGGCCCACCAGAACATGATCTTGATTCTCTTAGGACCGTCCCTGAAGTCTCTAATATATATTCTAACTCATTGGAAAGATTTAGTGTTTAGTTTCCCTCGACCTTTAGTCAACCCGATAATCAGAACCCACTGATTCAATCTTTTCCTGATCATTACACTTCGATGTTGTCTGCCGTAGATTTCTCTCGTAGTTTCTTGAATCGTAATTTAGGTGTATTCATCACACAACCACATTCCTTGCTCTCGATTCACATGACCACCTCATTACGATTATCGTTGATCTTTCAAATCTTCTCCGTTGCAAATCTGATTCTTTCGAAGTCATTTTCGAATTTTTCCTTATTAAAAGTTTTCACTCAATTTAAATTTTGTTTTAAAACCCCTTTTAGTATATTTCCCTTACTTTCGATTGAGTTAAAAGTCGTTCTTAGATTTTGAAGAGTATTTAGTCGTAATTTTAAATTTCTATCTTGTAACTATTTTCTAACTTATACATTTCGCATTTGATTTTAAGACTCTACTATTATTTTGAAAATTCGATATACCATTTTCTAACTATGAGTTCCATTTTAATCGCATAGCATACATACTTTAAAAATCTTTTCCGAGCTAAATGGAATTTCAATTATTATATGAATACTTATACCTCATACTATCTCGTTGACTTAAATTTATTTTTTCTAATTTCGAAGGTTTTGACGAGATTTTGATTATTGATTTATAATGTTTTTCCAGCCCTTACTTTTCATACCTATTTAAATATCTTGTCCCTTTTCATAAATCAATTTAATTCTGAGCCGCAATTCTATTTTCCAAATTCGATTTATGAATTTTCCTTTCTTATTTATGTTATTCAAATGACTCGTCGCGCTTCCTTAATATACTTTTTCAAGTCACAGATGATGTCAGCTTTCAACAAATCAAAGTTATGTTCAAACATTTTTCCGACTACAGATTTTTGGAAAATTACGTTTTCGTAACCACTTCCCGATCTAGACTTTCCATAATTTGGTTTTTAAGGTTTTATTACAAATTTTGATAATTTTATTACCAAAATATTATTATCTTTCCATTCTCCAAATGTGCCTTGGAGTAAATTCTAAACTAAATAGAATTTCAATTATTTTCATATCCATACCATGCTCGTTGTGCTCGTATGGTAAGAACCTTGTATAAATCAGTTTCTTTTTGGCAAATTCCGGTTCATCTGAAAAGTAGTTTTCAATATTGGTTATTTTAATATTTCCTCTAGCTTAAAGACTTTGAAAGTATTTAACATGAACTTAAAATTCTTCAGTTCATTCATTCTTGAATTTCAAAAATTTTGCCAAAATAATATTGAAATGCTGTCGTATGATATTTTTCTAAACTACGTCCTTAATGTTCGTATGAACGATTTACTTCCTTTCATAGTGATTTCCGTTAAGCCAATAAATCATTTCCTCTTATTATATATATTCGACTCAAACTTATTTCGAACAACTCATTTTATCGATCACCAACATTTTCTATGCATAAGAGAACTCCAATTTTGAGGTATGACTGGTTTTGTACTCTTCGTATTTTAACTTATAACTCTTACACCCTATTTTCTGAGTATCATTACCTCTTTCTTTTCCCACCTAACTATTCACAGTTTTACCCTGGTTCACCTAACCAATCTGGCTCCTTATCTTCGTCTTAGCTGAACCTGTGCTTTTCGATCTTTCCATTCGTCACACTTTTGGGTTTCGGTTTCTTTCCATTTGTCTGGCCAATAGAGCTTGTCGTCGTCGTGTCAACCTTAATATAGTTTGGTGTGCCCATTAGTATAAGTTGTTATGTTGTCATAGTGTATTTAATTACATGGTGTATATGAAGTATATTGTGTGTTGGTATTTGTATATTGTGTGTATGTAGTTATGTATTAGCTGCATGAGTATAATGTGATATAAATATGATAGTAGGATTATAATTTTGATTGGTATTACTTGCTTTTATGAGAGGTTGTATGCGTGTATACCATGAGGTATACCCGACTATTGCATATCTTAACTATGTATGAAGTAGATGTGTTAATGTACTAATTATAGATGGATGGATATGGTATGAATATATGATACATGTATGTGACTATACGATGACTGTATTTATTAGGGGAAATATTGTAATTATAGGTGTGCTAATGTTTGTAATAATATCATGGTATATGAAGTGATTGAAATATGTGATATTACCTGATTAGATATTAAGGGTGTTTGACATTTTGATATGTATATGGTTATGTTGGTAGACGTGTATGCATTAGATAGTATTGGTATAAGTATGGATGTTGTGTTATGTATATGGAATTATTCTGCTATGATTTTGAGTCTCACTCAAGCTTGAGTGGGTATACTCTAGGTGCGTTGGTGTATTTGTATGTGGTTGGTGTATAGTGATGGATGATGTATGTAAAATGTTTGGATTGCTTGCGCCTGGTTGTGTTACGCACATGATTGTGGGTCGTTATACCAGTATATAGTTATAGGTGTTGGTCTCGTGGAATAGTTATTTACCAAAGACTTACCTGCGTGAACGTATGTGTGCTAGCTAAACTAGGCGTGTGGATGTGCTGAGTATATAATGGTATGATTGGTATATATGAATGAAATGTTAGCGTGTATGGGTGTGCACCATGCACGGATAAGTATGTGCCTAGTTATAAGTGTTGGTGACTATGGTATGTGTGGCGTGTCGTGAACATAATTATAGGACCGGATGTAATGTGAATTTATGGTGAAATACTTGCATGCATTTGAATGACTATATACTGTGAAATTATAGTAGTGGTGAATGTATACTAGATATAGTGAAACTTGATTTAATAATGGTATGGTGTGACTACATGTGTTGAGATGTTTGGTATCGGATGAGTATTAGGGATTAGCATACCCATGTTTGTTTTGTGATTAGGTAAGTAGTAGTTATATAAGGGATGTATCCTTATATAAATGATTGAAATACATGTATGAAATTGACTGACTATAATAGGTATAAGTGTATAACGTACGTGAATATATATACATGTTGGTAGTGTTAATGTTCAACTACCTAGTGCTTATATAAGCACTTGCAATGACTATACCTGGTTGAATTATAATGTGACATGATTGGGGTAGTTACTAGGATGACTAGATGTGTTAGAAAGTCCGAGGACGGACTTTATTCTAAGGTGGGGAGGATGTAACGACCATTTTTCGTTGTACGTTGTTCGTGCACGTGCTCTTGACCGTGCACGTGTTTATTTTAGACTTTGGTTGTTTGTGAACACTTTTGTGTGATATGCCTTTGTGAACGTCTCTGAGAGTATTAAATAGTGGCACTATTTTGGAACGACGTTTCTCGAGTCGTTTTCCCACAATTTAATCTTATTCGATGAGGCGTGACGATTTTCACTTTTGACAGGAGACGTTTCTATTTTTAGTTTCGTCCACCGTCATCGAAATTGCGATCCGTCTTCTCTGTCTTCTTTCTCTCGTCGTCCCGGTCATTCCAGTATTTATCTTACGATTTTTGGGCTTCGTTTGATCTACTTTCACTATTTCACCAAACTATTAATTGTTTAACCCTAAGTTTTATAATTGTAACCCTCTAATTATTCTATTAACAACAAATTATCACATCCTAATCAATTTTAAACCGTGCCATGCTTTCCACTTGGCCCCACACACGCAGCAAAGACATGGAGAGTTGGAATTGTTTTTCGAATAATTACATTGAAACCACCCAAAACACCTAAGTCTAGCCTCATGATCACGTGCTGAGAATATCCTCACTCATTTCTATTTTATATTAACACCGGTCTCCCTCACACATGGGCCTTAGGCTTTACTCATCTATTTTATATTAACCCTAGACCTAGGCCCTGTGTTCACGTGAGCAGCAAGCCCAATTCTTTTGAACCGTAGCAAGCCCTAGGGTTCCTTTACGTTTCCGTGATCTCCAAGCGCCGCAAATCAACTCGCGATCCCCTATGCTTCTCCAACTTCTCTCCTTTCCTCTTCCCCGACGTAGCCCCTTCCCGTCGATCCCCTCTGGCCAAGATCCAGGGCCACCGTCCCTTCTCCGTCGGAGCGCGGCGGCACAACCCCGGGCATCCTCGCAGCAGCACGCGACGGCGCAGCCCCGCAGCGCCGGATCTTCTTACAGCAGCAGCAACTCGCGGCATCGCCCCGGCGCCGCTCGACATCCCCAGGTACCGTTCCGCACGCCTGACCCCCCCCCCCCCCCCTCGACGACCTGCCCTTCCGTCGGACTTCCTCCGACCAAACCCGAGTCCCACCGCCCTGTAACATCGTCAGAATCACCTCCTGGCGCCGCATCGCGCTCCTGTCACGGCGCAGCACCGCCTTGGACGGCGGCAGCATCGCCCCATTGCCATGTAGGCCGACGGAACTCCTTCAGGCGTCGCAAAACCCCCCCTGCGAGCATCAGCGCAGCCCGAGCGCTGACGGCGACAGCCGCGACTTCCCCTCTACGCGGCAATCGACGTTGACACGGCAGCGACACAACTCGGGGTAGGTTGTGTGTGGTTGAACCCTACTTGTTACTTTTAGCCTATAATGATATTGTTGTAAGTTAAGTTTCATGATATAACTCCCTTACTATGCACGCAGCCTCATGTGGTGGCAGTATTTCACTAATATTCTTATATACATGAAATGTTAGTGAGTTAGTGTTTATTATTATTAGCTTATACCGCGTACCCGTTAAACGCAGATATACTACGATATTCTTCGTGACCCGTTACCGTTCATTCCATACCGTTCGCGCTACTGGAATCCAACCCCTGACGTCGCTACCCGACGTCAGAGTAGCTCTCACGTCGTGTTAAGGTATAACTGAACCGTAGGAACCCACACCGCATGTTAACAAGATAAAAACTGTGTTTTAAGGCTTTGTAACTCACTAATCCAACTTAATAATACGGGACTGTAGGCTGATTGTTGGACCGAGCGTGGGAGCTCTGGAATTTGTGAATCTGTGATTGGACATTGAGTATTGTGATACCGGCACGTATTTCAGGCAAGTGAAACTTGCTACCCTTGTTGTTTAGGCCGTGCTTAGGCCATTACCTTGTTTTAGCGTAAAAGAGACTAGACAGTGAAAGGATAGCTGTCTGGACGCTTTTGATCTAGCTTGACAACGAAGCTAGATCTGTCACCCCCATCATGCTTGTATGTCACGTTTAAATTCAATTAACGGTACGCAATTATCTGTTCATATCATCCCTGCATCTTTGCCTGTCATGTTTAATTCCATTAACGGTACGTGAATTAATTGTCATGTCATTGCATTCTTTAAGTGCTTTTGTGATTGCGTAGCTTTGCTACGAATGCTTGTGTTCCTGGCTCGTGTTCCAGAAGCGGGCCATGTGTTGGTTGATAGCCAATGCCCGAATTGCTTGTTTCCGGCTAGGTGCACCCCTACGCCAAATGTTTAAGAATGCGAGCTCATGCGTGGGGCAACCCCAGGCTCACTAGCTGAGCTCATTGTGCGGGGACCCTGGCTCCATTACGTGTGGGTATTGGGGGTAAGAGTTAAGCGACCAATCAACTGGGAGTCTGCCCGATCAGCAACTGCAGTGGTAAGGCGTAAACTCTGGGTTTGGGGTAGTTGTTAAGCGGCCACTCAGCGAATGTGAAACCATTCAGCTGTAAGGCGTAAACATCTACAAACAACGTGACTAGTTAAATGATTGAGATTGTTAGTAGCTTGGCTACTCTTGCCTTGTCCCGATAATTGTTCTCTTGTACTTATTGTCTCGCCATGTCTTGCTTGTGCACTCATGTTATAACTGCCATGTCATGCATACTATAACTGCTAGGTTGCTAGTTGCCTTACTTTCAGTTTCCTTGCCCAAGTCTTTTAGACTTGCTGACATGTGCCCCTTTTCTCTTTTGGGTGTCACATGTTAGATTATGAGCCAGAGTTGGTCGTCGAGGACGAACAGGTTGCAGGTGTTGAGTTCGAGGACATAGGAGACCAGTCCTAGAGCTCATTCTAGCTGTGGTTGTTTTCTGCTTAGTCGTTGTTAGGCTGTCGGTGCGTAGCACCTCTCTTTTCTTGTTGATGTTATGTATTATGTTGGCCATGCCTTAGGCCTCTTTTCAGTCTCTTGTACTTTCTTTTTCGATTCTTCTTTTAGCCTGGTGGCTTTTCTGGGATGTGTGAATTTATTTTTTTTGGACGTTCTGAGATAATCTTATCTGTCCCTCTCTTTACTATTATTGTTGTTCTGTTAGCACTTGCAAGGACCTGCAGTTGAAAATTTGATATCTTACGCTTATCAGACTGCAGCTTCACAGCTCCACGTCTGAGCGGACCTCCTCACGTCTCGCCTTCCATTTAAGGGAAGCGGGGCATGACACGGACTGATTTTGTAATTCGCGAGGATGGCTCGCTGAGGTTTGGAGCCAGGTTGTGTGTGCCTGCGGGAGATATCAGAGAGGAGCTGTTGGTGGAGGCACACAGTTCGCCGTATTCTGTGCATCCTGGTGGGACCAAGATGTACAAGGATCTTCGTTTGAATTTCTGGTGGCATGGGATGAAGATGAGCATGGCTCGGAGTGTGGCCAAGTGCTTAGTTTGCCAGCAGGTGAAAGCGGAGCATCAGCGTACGGCGGGATTGCTACAACCGCTTCCGATTCCGGAGTGGAAGTGGCAACACATCACTATGGACTTCGTGACTGGACTACCTCGGAGTCCGAAGCAGAATGACGCGATTTGGGTGATCGTATACCGATTGACCAAATCCGCGCACTTTATTCCATTCCGAGTAGGACAGTCCACTGAGGCGATGGCGAGGAGATATATGGAGGTAAATCCTTTTACTTTCCATTTTTTGTTTCCTTCCCCTAGAATAGTTAGTGATGTAACGTGTTCGTGCAGGAGATCGTTCGACTGCACGGAGTCCCGGTGAGTATCGTGTCGGACAGAGACACGAGATTCACGTCTCAGTTCTGGCAGAGTCTGCAGAAGAGTTTGGGTACGAGTCTGAGTTTCAGCACGGCGTACCATCTGCAGACGGATGGCCAGTCCAAGAGGACGATTCAGATCTTCGAGGACATGCTGAGGGCGTGTATGTTGGATTTTAAGGGTTCGTGGGAGGACCATCCACACCTGGTGGAGTTCTCTTATAATAACAGCTTCCAGGCGAGTATTGGCATGGCACCATTCGCTGCGCTATACGGAAGGAAATGTCGATCGCCACTGAGTTGGGATGACGTTGGAGATCGGGAGCTGTTGGGACCTGAGATGATCGTGGAGGTTATGGATGTTGTCAGAAACATACGGGAGCGGCTGAGGATTGCTCAGGACCGTTTTAAGCATTGGGCTGATGCGAAGCGGCGTCCGTTGGAGTTTCAGCCTGGTGACCACGTGTTTCTGAAGATTTCCCCGAATCGAGGAGTGATTCGCTTTGGGAAGCGCGGGAAGCTGAGCCCGAGATACATTGGACCGTTTGACGTCCTGGAGAGGGTTGGCGAGGTAGCATATCGCTTAGCCTTGCCGCCATCTTTGGTTGGAGTTTACGAAGTCTTCCATGTGTTGCAGCTTCGTCGTTATGTTAGCGATCCGTCTCACGCTGTGGATTTCTCGGAGATCACCGTTCGCCCTGATCTGATGTATGACCAGCTACCAGTTCAGATTTTGGACAGGCGTCAAAAGTCACTTCGGAACAAGACCATAAATCTTGTGAGGGTGATGTGGCGACACGGCTCGCCAGGGGAGTCTACTTGGGAGAGGGAAGATGAGATGCGTGAGCGCTACCCACTTTTGTTCCCTGACACGTGAGTGTTAGGAAATTCTGAGTGCGGAATTTTTCTTAAGGTGGGGAGGATGTAACGACCGGTGTTTGTAATAAATATTTTATATGAATAATATTGGATTTTCCTCCTTGTATGTTTTCTCGATTGAATCCTCACGTTTTAGCTTATTAACGCCGTAAATTTTAGAGTTAGAACGATCCTAGAAGCCATAGAATCTTTCCCGAAGCTTCACGCTTCGTTTCGGCACTTCTGGTGCATCTTAGTTGGTTCACGAAGGAGAACCAACCGACTAGAATGAGATCTAGTCGGTCGGCCATCCTTCATGGACCGACTAGTTCAACGTATTAAAAATAGCTGAGTTAATGTTTGTCGTTAGTCGGTCTAAGTTCAACCTTCAACCGACTAGTTCTCAAACTAGTCGGTCAAGCATTGTACTCAGACCGACTAATTCTGAGTTTCACTGAACAGTAGAGTTACTGTTTGTCGTTAGTCGGTCTAAGAACGATTTCCGACCGACTAGGTTGCAAACTAGTCGGTCAGCTGTTGTTCTTCAACCGACTAATTCTTGTACAGTCTTTTCTACAGTAGTTACTGTATATTTTTAGTCGGTTAAGAGTTGCTCTTCAACCGACTAGTTCTAATTCTCTTCTTGTACCTTTTGGTTGCATTTTAGTCGGTCAACGTTGGTCGACCGACCGACTAGTTCTTAAACTAGTCGGTCACCAGTTGTGCTTTGACAGACTAATTTAGTTGACCTGTACCAAAACCTATTCTCGGTTTGCCATTTAGTCGGTCTACGTTAGACGACCGACCGACTAGTTCTTAAACTAGTCGGTCAACCACTCTTCTTTGACCGACTAGTTGACCCCGAAACCCTAGATCTATTTTCCAGCAGCCATTTTATTTTTATTTAATCCGTCGATTCCTTCATTCTTCATTCATTCTTTCTGAGCCAAGATCATTCACAAATCATCCCTAAACTTCCCCAAATCATTTCTTTCATCCTTGGAGGTTCTTGCTCGCCGTATCTCGCGCCGAATACCGATCTAAGTCGCCGAGATCCCGTTTTCGGCCATAGTTTCCCGGGATCGTTCTTCGTCACCAAATCAAGATCCGTTTTGGTGTCTTCCATCTGCTACTCTACGGTTAGTAATCCTAATCTCGTAACCTCTATTAACCCACACCGTAAACTAGAAACCCTAAATTAAAAATGGATTATTAGACATAGGATTTCAATGCAAAACGATTTAGAACTTCCGTCTAATATTTATTTTGCCATAAACAGCGAATTCATCTACCGTAGGACATCATTCTCGTTACTCACATCGATCAACAATTCGGTACCAGGCAAGTGAAACTTGCCAACCCTTCTTTAGGCCATGTTTTTAGGCCAATTCTTGTACTAGCGTGAAAGAGACTAGATCGTGAAATGATAGCGATCTAGGCGCAACTTTGAGATCTAGCTTGACAACGAAGCTAGATCCGACACCTTGCCATATCATTCATGCATAGATATCTGCCATGTTTAAATTCCTTAACTGTACGCATTTGAATTGTTAACTGCCATGCATTGCATCTTACATGTCATCCTAGTTAAACTTGCATCGTAGCACACGCTACACTACCTGTACCAAATCCGTGTTTCCGTGTTACCGGCTAGGCACCCGTTATGCGGGCATAACCCTACGCCATCCGTGTTAAAAACACTTCCTGGCTCGTGATCCAGAAGCGAGCATTCCGTGTTCGGGGGTAATGCCCTGGCTCGACACACGTGGAGGGGTAGGGATAAACGATCACTTGAGCGTAAGAGTTGGCCCGTACAGCCACTCTAGCCAAAGGGCGGAATCTCTATGCAAGACGTGATTACAATTCCAGTACTTGTCCTTTACTTGTTTACTTGCCTTGCCATGTCATATGCCATGCTATATCATGCCATACTTTACTTTAGAACTGCTAGGTTGCTTTACCTTCATAGTTGTCATACTTTACTTTAGAACTGCTAGGTTGTTTCCTTTTATAGTTTCCTTGCACAAGTCTTTTTAGACTTGCTAACATGTGCCCCTTCTCTTTGGGTGACGCATGTTAGTTGCTGAGCCAGAGACAGTTGCGGAGGGTGACGAGTTCGTGGAGTTCATGCCCGAACCTGTTGGTGACGTGGAGTACGAGGACACCGGTGATCAATCTTAGAGATCTTCCGTACTCTTCTTTTGTTAGCTGTGGTTGTCGGTGAGTAGCACCGTTTTGTTAGTTTCTGTTGGCCATGCTTGGCCCTTTGCTTTTGACTCTTTTGTTGCCTGGTGGCATTTCTGGTTGTTGGACTTTTGGTTGGACTATGAGTTGGAATAATGTTATATTATTGTCTCTCTTTTCCTATTATTGTTATTGTTGTTCTGAGCCACATTACAGGGACCTGCTACTTCGTTTTATTTGACGCCTATCGGACTTGCGGCTTTGCAGCTTCATGTCCATGCGGACCTTCTCACGCTTCGCCTCCATGTTTTTGGGAAGCGGGGCGTGACAGTAATTCAGTTTCGTTTTGGCAAATCCTGGTTCCTCTAAAAGTAGTTTCAATATTGATTATTTTAAATTTTTTCCTAGCTTAAAGACTTTGAAAGCATTTAACATGAGCTTAAATTCTTCAGTTAATTTAATTTCATTCTTTGAATTTCAAAACTTTTGCCAACATTATATTAAATTACTAACGTATAATATTTTCTAAACTACGTCCTTAATGTTCGTGTGAATGATTTACTTCCTTTTTATAATAATTTTCGATTAGCCAATAAACCATTTTCTCCTATTATGTATATTCGACTCAAATTTATTTCGAACAACTTGTTTTATCGATCTCCAAATATTTTATGCAGACGAGGACTCCAAATTTTGAAGTACAGCAGTTTTCAAATTTCACGTATTTTAGCTTATGTTATTTAAACTATTTTCTTTCTGTATCATATAAGAGTATTACTACATCTCCTTTTCCTCTACCTAAAACATTCACAAGTGAGTCACTGTTTCACCTAACCAAGCCGTCTCCTTGTATTCGTCCTATCTGAACTCGTGCTTATCGATCCTTCCCTCGTCACGCTTTCGACCTCGATCTCCCTCTATTGCTTAGGCTTTAGTGCTCGTCAATGACTGTGTCAACTCTAATTTGTTAGTAGGCCCTTGGACCTTTGTGATGTTATCGTGATGCATGTACCTAAGTTGAGTATGTGGGCTTGAATGAGTGTACTACCCTGTAGTATATTAATGTCTGCCTATTGTATGATATATACATACTCAGAGTTATTCGTGATGTTATGAAGTTGTCTGTATGTTAGTATTTATAGGTAGGTGTGAGGATAGCTATACCACTCTAGGGGCATCTGTGTATATAAGAATCAGTGTTGGAATATCTAATGGTGTGTATGTAGTTGGGGATACTTATAATGGTTGAAATAATATGTTGGTAAAGTTATGTGTATGTTAGGTGTGATAATAATAGGCGTACGTATAGTTAAGTGAGTAGATCTAATATGACCTATGTGTTAGTACGTGTGAGTATGTGCTCGTACGTAGATACGTATTGTGCCTAGACGTAAGTAGTTATGTACTTGCTGCATGAGTATACAGGTGATATACGTATGGTAGTAGGATTATAATTTTGATTGGTATTGCTTGCTTTTACAGGATGTTGTATGCGTGTATACCATGATGTATACACGACTATTGCATAACTTAACTATGTATGAAGTAGATGTGTTGGTATACTAATTATAGGTAGTAGGATATGGTGTGAATATATGTTCTACATGCGTGTGACTATACGGTGAATGCATGTATTAGTGAGGGTATTATAATTATAGGTGTGTTGATGTCTGTATTAATATTATGGTATAAAAAGTGATTGAACTATGTGGGTGTTACTTGATTAGATATTAAGTGTGATTGACATATGGTATGTATATGGTTATATTGGTAGATGTGTATACATTGGAGTGGTATTGGTATAGGTATAATACCGTGTTACGTATATAGAGTATTCTGATATGTGTTCTGGGTCTACTCGAGCTTGAGTGGGTATACTCTAAGTATACTGTTTCTTATGTATGTGGTTACGTGTAGTACCATGCATAAAGCGATGTTTGATGTATGTATAGTGATAGGAGTGTTTAGGCCTGGTTGTATTACGCACATGATTGTGGGTCACTACACCAGTATATAGTTATAGGTGTTGGTCTTGGGTATAGTTATTTACTAAGGACTTGCATGTGTGAACGTATGTGTGCTAGCTAAACTAGGTGTGTAGACGTGCTAAGTATATAATGGTATGATTGGTATATATGAATGAAATGTTAGCGTGTGTCGGTGTGCACCATGCACGGGTAAATATATGCTTAGTTATAGGTATTGGTGACTATGGTATGTGTGGCGTGACGTGAATATAGTTATAGGACCGTATGGGACGTGAATATATGGTGAAATAATTGCATGCATTTGAATGACTATATATTGTGAAATTATAGTAGTGGTGAATGTATATTAGATATAGTAAAACTTGATTTAATAATGGTATGGTGTGACTACAGGTGTTGATGTGTTTGGTATTGGATGTATACTAGGAAATATTAGGGAGTAGTATACCCATGTTTGTTTTGTGCATAGGTAGCTACCTATACGTAGAGCAATGATTGTATTTGCTAGTGTGAGACTAATCTTATATGAATATCTGAACTATTGTTTTGTGCTAGGTGAGTAGTAGTTATATAAGGGATATATGCATATGATTGAAATAGGTGCATGAATATATACACGTTAGCAGAGTCATTATTTGACTACCAAGGGTATGTATAAGCATTTGTAATGACTATACCTGGTTGAATTATAGTGTGATGTGATCGGGATAGCTACTAGTCTGGCTAGAGTTATATTTAAAGTTAGAAAGTCCGAGGACGGACTTTATTCTAAGGTGGGGAGGATGTAACGGTCGCTTTCCGATCGTACTTTCTTCGTGCACGTGCTTTTAACCGTGCACGTATTTGTTTTAGACCTTGTTTGTTTTTGAACACTTTGGTGTGATATGTCGTTGTGAACGTCTATAAGAGTATTAAATTATGGCACTAATTTGGAACGACATTTCTCTGGTCGTTCTCCCACGATTTGATCTTATTCGAAGAGACGTTGTGATTTTCACTTTTGACGTGAGACGTTTCTATTTTTAGGTTCGTCGCTCGACGTCGAAATTAATATCCGTCTTCTTAGTTTCCTTTCTCTCGTCGTCCCGATCACTACAATATTTATTTCATAATTTTTGGATTTTATTTGACCTATTTTATATTTTTGGCCAAGCTTTAAATATTTTTAAATACTAAGTTTTAAAGTATTTTCGACCTAATAAATTTCTATTAGATTATAACTCTTCAAAACTATTTTTGACCCTAGCCCCTAGCCTTGGCCGCACCCACACATGCTTGGGTGTTGGTGAGGGTGAATAATTGGTTTTAAAATCAATTTTTAATTCTAATATTAACCCTAGACCAAGTCAACCCACCTACACTATATAAATACCCCCTAGGATAACCTATTTTCGCAAGAGAACAAACCCTAGCCGCCCCCACAACTCAAAATCTCGCTTGCGACGTTCGTCGCAACCTAGCCCTGCAGCCGCCCCCGCACGACCGACGTTTTTGCTTGGTTTCCCTCGGTCTGACCGAGGCTCAGCCCCGCACCCCCGCCCGCTCCGCACTCAGCCGCCCGCTTCGCACAGCCTCCCTGCGACCGAGAACTTCTCTCGGTCTGACCGAGAGCATCGCCCGCATCGCCCGCATCACCCCGCTCCGTTGCAGCCCGCTTCACTGCAGCTCCCGCTCCCCAAGCGCCCGACCGACCCGATTCACAGCACCGACCTGCTGTGACCGAGAGCCCCCGCTCCGCATCGCACCCCGCAGCGTTGCAACCCCCGCCTCGCAGTGTCTGACCGACAGAATTCCTCGCGGCGGCTCGGTCTGACCGAGCGACGTTCGTCGCAACGTCGCAACTTTCGCATCGCTTGCCACCGTGGGCCCCCCAAGTTCTCCAAAAGTTTTGTGGGTCCCCCATTGGCCCCTAGCACTACTCTGGGTCCCACCTAGGTGTCCCCTCTTCGTGGATTTGCCGATTACGACGTTGCGATACGTCGTAGCCCTTCGTCGCACGTCCTAGCTTTGGAAACTTGGTTCGTTGATCTGGTTGTTGCCCAGACTTGGCGAGCGAGGAATCTATTCTGGAATCTGGACTAGGAGCGCGTTCTTATATTCCAACCCCTGGCGTCGCTACCCGACGCCAGTGTAGCTTTCGCGTCGTGTTAAGGTAACACTTTGCACCCCTAGGACCCCCAACCTATTGCCTGTTAATCAAGACTAAAATTGACGTTTTAAAGTGTTTTAAATTCACTAATTAAAATTAATAATATGGGACTGTAGGCTGGTGGACTTGTGCACGTAGGTTATTTGTGACTTGGACTCTTTTGGACGGCGTTTCTGACAGCAGACTTGCAGGCAAGTGAAACTTGCCTGTTGCTTGTTTAGGCCATCTTTTAGGCCACTTTTTGTACCATAGCGTAAAAGAGACTAGGCAGTGAAATGATAGCTGCCTAGACGCCTATTTGATCTAGTTTGACAACGAAACTAGATCCGTCACCTCATTTGATCTAGCTTGACAACGAAGCTATATCCAACCCTTTAACTTGTTTTGTTCATGCATTTGTAACTGCCATGTTTAAATTCCTTAACTGTACGCGTTTAAATTACAGCTTGCCATGTCATGCCATCCATGTCTGATTGTTGCATTCGTAGCACACGCTACTATACTTGTACTTGCTTGTTGAGGCTAGGTGCACCCCTATGCCATATTAAAAACACTTCCTGACTCGTGATCCAGAAGCGAGCATTCACGTTCGGGTGTAAAGCCCTGGCTCGATACACGTGGAGGGGTAGGGTTGAGTGACCACTCAGCGTAGAAGTGTGCCCGTACAGCCACTTCAGCTGTAAGGCGTGAACTCTGTGCACGACATGAAAACGTGACTTATGGATGTTAGTAGTTGCTACTCTTGACATGCCATGCTAGATGCTTGTTGTACTTTACTTTACCTGTTGCACTCATACTTTAACTGCCATGTCATTGCATCATGCTAGAACTGCTAGGTTGCTTGCTTTACTTTCAGTTCTTTGCACAAGTCTCTTGTAGACTTGCTGACATGTGCCTCTTGCTCTTTTGGGTGTCACATGTTAGACCCTGAGCCAGAGACCGTTGCTGAGTACGTGGTGTTTGCTGACGCTGAGCCTGAGCCCATGTCTGTCCAGGAGGAGTTTGTGGACACCTGTGACCAGTCTTAGTGACCTTGCTGAGTTTTCCTTTTGTTTTAGGATTGCTGTTAGTTGTCGGTGCGTAGCACCTTTACTTTGTACGTTGTACTTTTGTTGGCCATGCTGGGGCCTTTTAGATTCTTTTCTTTTAGCCTGGTGGCTTTTTCTGTGATGTTGAAACTTATGTTATGGATATTCTGAGATTGCTTTTGTCTCATTTCCTTTATTATTATCTTTGTTTCGTATCGCATTGCAAGGACCTGCCGTTTAAAGTTTATTGACGCTTATCAGACTTGCAGCTTCACAGCTTCAAGTCTGAGCGGACCTACTCACGCCTCGTCTCCATATTTTTAGGAAGCGGGGCGTGACATATTTTGTCGTGGCCGCGTCAATCGGCTTCATTCTTCGAAAAGTCGCGGCCGCATCGTCTTTGTCCATGCGGGCCGCGTAAGCTTCTGATCTTCAATCTTTATATCGTCTGATGCAGTCGTTTGGTGGTATTTGACACGATCGCGTGGATGTTGTCTCCAATGCAGTTTGACGCGGTCACATGAGATATGGTGACGTGGCCGCATGGGTCTTAGTTGTTCACAAAATCCTCTCTCTTGCACCAATTGACTCCCCTGCTTTGCTCCTTTCGCCTCTTTACGCTAAGATCTCGCCATATGGTCCCTAATCGACACATATTTCCTGCAAAGCACGTGAGGGACCAAAAAAGCAAAAGAAGAGACAAAAACGGGGAAAACGAGGAGGAATGGAGAATGAAACGATGTAAAATGTACATGAAAAAGAGTGGAAAACTATATATAATAAACACTTATCAGACTGCCATCAAAGGGCAAGATCTCGCCGACTTCATTGTCGAATTCACTTACGACGACAGCCCGTCGGAAGAGGTACATGTTACTAACATACAACCCGATGCTACCTATTCACACTCGACAGGTCTCAATTCGTCAACCGATACAATTGAAGACAAGGGAACGTGGATCGTACAAGTGGACGGTTCAGTCACTCAAACCGGAAGCGGGGCCAGCATAATTGTCCAAACATCAGCGGATAATATATTCGAGTATGCTCTCTGCTTCGGTTTCCAAACCACGAATAATGGAGCGGAGTATGAAGTCACCGTCAACGGGCTTCGGTTGGCTCGAGCCCTAGGAGCGAAGGCGGTCCAACTACTCAGCGATTTCAATCTCGCCGTCCATCAATTAAACGGAGATTTCGAGGTCCACAAGGACACAATACAGAGCTACATGCAAGTTGCTAAAGCGGAGCTCACCAAGTTCAGACGAGTAGAGATACACCATATACCAAGGTCGAAGAATCACCGAGCCGATGCCCTTTCAAAGCTCACATCATCCTCCCCTGCAGAACTCGGTCGAACAGTGTACGTGCAACATCTGACACACTGATCGGCCCATATTTTACACCTTTTTTCTGCATGTTTTCACGCCATTTTGATTGCTCATATTGCGATTTTTACGAGTATTCGACGATATTGCGTTGCTTTCCACTATTTCGTATTTTTGTCGAATTTCAGGAAATATGGAGCAATCAGAAGCAAAAAATGAGCTTAATGGACTTGCACACGTACCGGAGCATCGCCCATGGCCCTATCAAGAAGCTAAATGTGCTGGATGATGAGTGGAAGAGTAAGGAAATCGATAGAATCGACGAAGATGCGAGGAGGAGAAGAGTTGACTCCAGAAACAGGCCACTCGGCCGAGTAACATAGGCCACTCGGCCGAGTAACATAGCGCACTCGGCCGAGTGAAGAAGCATATTCGGCCGAGTACAACTGATACGAATAGATCTTGAGCCACAACGTACTCGACCGAGTGGATAATTCCACTCGACCGAGTAGAGAACTCCACTCGCCCGAGTGAGTCAGAGTTTCTGAATGGAATCGAAGCCAACTCTCTGGAATTCTAGGGAGAACATCAGAAGACCCTACTCGGCCGATTAAAGAAGTCCACTCGCCCGAGTGAAGAATCCCACTCGGCCGAGTGACGCCGATGACACGAGCGCCCAGATTTTCAGACAGCCTCCCACTCTTTTGAAATCTGCTATCATTCTAGTAGGCAACTTATTTTTCTCATATTTTTTATGGATAGTAGACTTCATGACGGTTCCAACTCCGCCAAGAATGTGCCAATCGGAGGTCGGATGAAATCTGGAGAATTTCTGCAAGTTGATGCGCAGTGCTGGAATTCGCATATCAGTGTCACTCGACCGAGTGACACTTCCACTCGGCCGAGTGTGACAGTTTTTGACAGAGTGTTGTTTTTTGGAGTTTCTGCAGGAATTCTCACTCGGCCGAGTGAGCTTTCCACTCGGCCGAGTCGCTGCTGGCCCAGAACTTAAGTTACGCGCAGATCTGATTTTGGACGCTGGTTTCAGAGGGTTTTTAGGGGTTATTTGCTAGGGTTTTGGGGGGCTATATAAGAGATTTGTAGCCGTCATTAGAGGGGGTTTCCCATTATGTTTTCCTATGGATTATTTTAGAGGTTAGGCCATGCCCTAGGCCCCCTCTTGGATCTAAAAGCTTATATTGGGATTGAAGTTCTTCATCAAAGCTAAGTATCTTTGTTCTTATTATTTGAATCTTTGATTTGATATCTTTATATATGCAAGCAATGTTTTTTATCGATTTCTCTATCGTTATTGCTATGCTTGAGTAGATTCGTTGTTCTAGGGCAACGGGATAAACCCTATGGATCTAATTTCAGATTTGTGATGAATGAATCTCTATGTTACTGGAATTTCTAAAGGGGTTAGGTTGTGATTGATTTATTACGGATAGCTAGGGATTTCCATCGATTGGGGTTTGCAAGAGATTGGATTCTAATCGATGGGAAGGCCTAGATATTCGATTTAGGTTTATAATCGAGATTCTTTAGACTTGGTTTGCAAGAGATTGGACCAAAGCTAGGATTTTTATTATAAATCTATACCCATATTCATTTGCAAGAGATTGGACGAATACGAACTATTACAACCTAGATCGTAACTCCAGTTTGCACGAGAGTGGGCTCGAGGTGCGATTGGACGATGATGTCGATCTTCATGCGAGCGGCTTAGGTTAGGGTTTGCACGAGAGTGGGCCCTAATCTAAGTTGCAATAAACCGGCAATAGCGCAAGAGCATGAACTTGGTTCTATATTCAGTTACGACTAGTTCACCTCAACACTAGTCTAGTAATATTGAGATTCACTATTTACAATGATGTATGACGATCTGTAGTGGGGATTCCCTAGCCCTAGACGCTTTTATTATATCAAATTTGAATCGATATTTATCCAACTTCTCTATCACCGACACCGACATCCATCACCATTGTCATTACATCATACCATAACCATCTCCACCAATAATACATTCGTAGTCAAACCAACCCAGGATAGATTGGAGCCAACACCACCTCCTCGTGTTCGATACCCGCTCGCCACTACACCGTGCGCTTGCGGTAAAACTACAATCGTCTTCCGGGTGTATATCCGGGGCCGATCAAGTTTTTGGCGCCGTTGCCGGGGAGGTGTTTCCCGTTGGGTGCCAATTTATCACAATTAGGTTGATATGACTAAAAAACAAAAACCAAAAAATTAACAAAAGTAAATTTTCACCCCTGCCACCCTTATTATCATTTCCATATTCTTTTGTGCCACTGATATTTTTCTTCAGGTATTTGTTTTTGTTGATCAGGTGTTATGGATTATACTGTGGACCACAGATTTTGATCAGAGTGCTCAGACGGGAGAATACTATTTTGATCAGAGTGCTCAGATGGGAGAATACTTTTTTGAGGAAATGCACTGGCCCGAGCTTGATGAGAAACAAAGGATTTTTTTTGATGAGATGCATGCACACCAGGTTGAAATGCAAACCAGGCTTGAAAAAAGCAACCTTCAATTGGAATGGGCGAAAAGAGACCTTGAAATGAGTGCACTCATGCGTAAGGTTGCAGGGATTTCCAAAGATACCAGTTCTGCTTCTTCATATTATGGGCAAGAAGCATCGCCAGTCATATTACCAGAGCCAGAATGTGCCGTCGTCGATCCCACATCCTACGATACAGCTATTGCATATGAAGAGTGGATGGACGAAGAGGCAGTAGAGGAAACAAAAATTGAGTCATATGCGCAGCCAGAGGAGGACGCATTTCAGATATTATTGGAAGGCCTCTTGGAGTCAGTGAGGTTCGTCAGTTCAGAGAGCATTACAGCAGGTGATGCATTTGAGCTACGATTTGCAGATTTTGTTATGAACCGTGTTTCAGCTGCAGGAACAATTGAGGAGGACATCTATGTTAGTCTTGAGGGGGATATACTATATTTTCGGATTGCTTGCGGGCATTCCCCTCCACATGATACATCCCCCCAAGTTGACACACATGAGCAGCCAGCATCACCATTCCAGAGAGAGCCTACAATGACAGTTGATGAGAAGGCAAAAGAGCACACTGTCGAGCCAGAGCATATTGACGAGGAGGCCTCACATGCGGAGCCAGAGCATGCTTTTGAGGAGGCCTTACACACGGAGCCAGAACTTATCACCGAGGAGGTCGTGCATCGGGACGAAGACACAGCCATTCATGAGGATTCCGAGCACTACCCTCCTCCATTGGAGCTCCTGCAGCCACCTCATCCTTCCACTGACGTAGAGGACTATCCCACAGAGCTTACTGCTCACACTCAGGGAGATATTTTTACACATCCCATTTCTGAATCATGTATTCCATTTGATATTTACTTTGATTCAAATATTTTTGACACGTCGTACCTTTTACAGTGCACGTACGATTATGGATCGGAGGTATGCTTGGACGTGTCACAGTTTGACGAGCCTGTCGAGGATGTCCCCACCTATGATCTAGATTTACCTGAGCAGCTTAGAGAGGACACCATGGAGACAGATATCACAGCACAGGAGGATATTGGATTATTTCCAGGGAAGTAGCGTCCACAGTTATTTATTCCATTATTTCTATAGACGATCCTCTTTGGGATACTTTTATTATGAGGGTGAATTTTTTGCAGCGAACTGATGCATCCTATTCTCTGCAGGGAACAGGTGGAGTCCTTGTGGGAATGCTGGAAGATGCATTGCTGGAGTTCGTTGGTGTTCCTGGACACACGCGCCAGGCAGAGCCACAGAAAGAGCAGTTGGAGCAGTTGCCATCACCAGCAAAGATACTGGATCCGCATTTTACTATAGGTGATATCAATCCAGTAGTGTAGCAATAGCGTAAAATTTTGTGCTTTAAATAAACACGAATCCTCTCGACAGCGAAAGGACCGTATATATTTTCTTGAATAAATATCACCTCATGTGACGGCAACAAAAATCTTTTACCCCACAAACCCATTATATATATTAATTGCCCACTTCATATTTTGATACGCCACATCCTTTTGCTCACCACCATCGAGCATTTCTTTCAAGTGAATACTCACTTTCTTATTCGTTTGACTTGAGCTCGCTTAGCAAAGCCGTGACATTTTTGATCAAGTCATTTGAATAGGATTGTTTGGTATAAGCTTGGGGGAAGGCGCTCCCATGCATCATTGTATGTGAATTTAGTTACATTAGGATTTCATGGCATTCATTTTATCATTTTTCGTTCACCCCCTTATTATTATCGTTGTTTCTCGTATTCTTCCATTATGATCACATTGAGGACAATGTGAAGTTTAAGCTTGGGGCAGTGCATTTCCATGCCATTTAGATGCATTAGTTGCATTTTTACTTTATTTTAGGATTTTTAGAATTTTTCAAAAAATTTGCATCATCTTTTTTATTTTTCCATCTTATTTTCCCTTTATGTCTGTTCATACATCATATTGTGTGCTTGTTTTTCTTTTCTTTCCTCTCTTTTACTTTTATTTCTTTATTTTCTTTTCTGTCCTTTTGCTAGATATGTTCTTTATGATGATATCTCTTATTTCTTTAGCAACCATCACGAGTCTTATTATTCCTTGTCATGCTACTTAGAGTATATCATAGTCCTGCTATCCATGTGCTTGCTTATACATTCTTTTGATGATTCCTCTACATGAATTCATGATATTAATTGAAGCTAAATGTATGAATTAGTGTTTAGTATGCTTTTGATGGAAGTGCACCAAGATTCACGCATCAATTGTATAACGGAAGCATCTGCCTTATTGTCTTATTCACCTTCTGTTGCATGCCTGATATTATTGTATTCATTACTGCTTGACTTCACTATTTATTGAAATGATTGAGAATATCCATGCTTACATATGAGTTTAGTTGATGTATTATCTTATTGAACCATTTGTGCACATCATAGAATGAACCGAGCATTACACCATTTCCTTCTCCACATATATCTTTTTATTCTCTACATGTCACTTGAGTTCACCTCCTAAAGCTACTTATATCGCATCTATTTTCCAAAATTTCCTACAAAAGAAAACGTTAGCTCCAAAAAAGTCCAAAAAGCCAAAAAGGAGCTAAAAACCAAAAATACAAATCAAATAGCTCCTACAAAAATCCAAAAAGAAAATTGAGAAACAAAAAGTTCAAAAATAAAAAAAGAAAAATATTTCTCTATCTTATTATTGGAGCCACAAAATACTTGGGAAAACCAAGGCAAAAATCCAATTTTCAACTACTATATTCCTTTGGATGTGACGCCTCAAGCTAAGCTGGGGGGTGAATTAAATTGACCAAATGAGTGAGTATGACATTAGATTGGAGACGTGCATGAATGGGAATATTCGATAATGCTTAGACTTTGCAAAATATATTAGATATGGAGATTTTTCATGATTTGAAATAAATATGTGAATGCCATGACTCTTATTTTATTCTCTATTGCATGCTTGGTGTGATTTTTATATGCTTCTGTCATAACTCTTGATTGAAAAGTGCATCGCTAACATTTATATATTAAATTCTATGAAATGTGTGATGTGGATATGAATTGATTGTATGAATTTAGAGAGTCCCTTTTGTTGTTCTTAAAAGCTTGCAAGTACCATGATTAAGTATGATATGAAATCTTTGTAGCATGTGATTCGTATTTTCCAAGTTGTCGTGATGTGTAGCTTATGGCTTGAGATCTGAGAGAATAATCTAGTGACCCCTTTCACTTCGTATTCTTTTTCTTTCATTTCATTTCCTTTGTTTTCATTTCCCGAGTTCGTCTCTCTACTTATCTTCCTCGAGGATGAGTAAGAGGTAAGCTTGGGGGATTTTGATCGGTCCATATTTTACACCTTTTTTCTGCATGTTTTCACGCCATTTCAATTGCTCATATTGCGATTTTCACGATTATTCGACGATATTGCGTTGCTCTTCACTATTTCTTGTTTTTGTCGGATTTTAGGAAATATGGAGTAATCGGGAGCAAAAAAGAGCTTAATGGACTTGCACACGTACCGGAGCATCGCCCTTGGCCCTATCAAGAAGCTAACTGTGCTGGATGATGAGTGGAAGAATAAGGAAATCGATAGAATCGACAAAGAGGCGAGGAGAAGAAGAGTTGACTCCAGAAACAGGCCACTCGGCCGAGTAACACAGCCCACTCGGCCGAGTGAAGAAGCGTATTCGGCCGAGTATAACTGATACGAATAGATCTTAAGCCACAACGTACTCGACCGAGTGGATAACTCCACTCGGCCGAGTAGAGAACTCCACTCGCCCGAGTGAGTCAGAATTTCAGAAGGGAATCGAAGCCAACTCTCTGGAATTCTAGGGAGAACATCAGAAGACCCTACTTGGTCAAGTAGAGAAGTCTACTCGCCCGAGTGAAGAATCCCACTCGGCCGAGTAGAGAAGTCCACTCGCCCGAGTGAAGAATCCCACTCGGCCGAGTGACGCCGATGACACGAGCACCCAGATTTGCAGACATCCTCCCACTCTTTTGAAATCTTCTATCATTCTAGTAGGAAACTTATTTTTCTCATATTTTTTATGGATAGTAGACTTCATGACGGTTCCAACTCCGCCAAGAATGTGCCAATCGGAGGTCGGATGAAATCTGGAGAATTTCTGCAAGTTGATGCGCAGTGCTGGAATTCGCATATCAGTGTCACTCGACCGAGTGACACTTCCACTCGGCCGAGTGTGACAGTTTTTGACAGAGTGCTGTTTTTTGGAGTTTCTGCAGGAATTCTCACTCGGCCGAGTGAGCTTTCCACTCGGCCGAGTCGCTGCTGGCCCAGAACTTAAGTTACGCGCAGATCTGATTTTGGACGCTGGTTTCAGAGGGTTTTTAGGGGTTATTTGCTAGGGTTTTGGGGGGCTATATAAGAGATTTGTAGCCGTCATTAGAGGGGGTTTCCCATTATGTTTTCCTATGGATTATTTTAGAGGTTAGGCCATGCCCTAGGGCCCCTCTTGGATCTAAAAGCTTATATTGGGATTGAAGTTCTTCATCAAAGCTAAGTATCTTTGTTCTTATTATTTGAATCTTTGATTTGATATCTTTATATATGCAAGCAATGTTTTTTATCGATTTCTCTATCGTTATTGCTATGCTTGAGTAGATTCGTTGTTTTAGGGCAACGGGATAAACCTTATGGATCTAATTTCAGATTTGTGATGAATGAATCTCTATGTTACTGGAATTTCTAAAGGGGTTAGGTTGTGATTGATTTATTACGGATAGCTAGGGATTTCCATCGATTGGGGTTTGCAAGAGATTGGATTCTAATCGATGGGAAGGCCTAGATATTCGATTTAGGTTTATAATCGAGATTCTTTAGACTTGGTTTGCAAGAGATTGGATCAAAGCTAGGATTTTTATTATAAATCTATACCTATATTCGTTTGCAAGAGATTGGACGAATACGAACTATCACCACCTAGATCGTAACTCGAGTTTGCACAAGAGTGAGCTCGAGGTGCGATTGGACGATGATGTCGATCTTCATGCTAGCGGCTTAGGTTAGGGTTTGCACGAGAGTGGGCCCTAATCTAGGTTGCTATAGGCTGGCAATAGCGCGAGAGCGTGAGCTTGGTTCTATATTCAGTTACGAGTAGTTCACCTCAACACTAGTCTAGTAATATTGAGATTCACTATTTACAATGATGTATGACGATCTGTAGTGGGGATTCCCTAGCCCTAGACGCTTTTATTATATCAAATTTGAATCGATATTTATCCAACTTCTCTATCACCGACACCGACATCCATCACCATTGTCATTACATCATACCATAACCATCTCCACCAATAATACATTCGTAGTCAAACCAACCTAGGATAGATTGGAGCCAACACCACCTCCTCGTGTTCGATACCCGCTCGTCACTACACCGTGCGCTTGCGGTAAAACTACAATCGTTTTCCGGGTGTAGATCCGAGGCCGATCAAGTTTTTGGCGCCGTTGCCGGGGAGGTGTTTCCCGTTGGGTGCCAATTTATCACAATTAGGTTGATATGACTAAAAAACAAAAACCAAAAAATTAACAAAAGTAAATTTTCACCCCTGCCACCCTTATTATCATTTCCATATTCTTTTGTGCCACTGATATTTTTCTTCAGGTATTTGTTTTTGTTGATCAGGTGTTATGGATTATACTGTGGACCACAGATTTTGATCAGAGTGCTCAGACGGGAGAATACTATTTTGATCAGAGTGCTCAGATGGGAGAATATTTTTTTGAGGAAATGCACTGGCCCGAGCTTGATGAGAAACAAAGGATTTTTTTTGATGAGATGCATGCACACCAGGTTGAAATGCAAACCAGGCTTGAAAAAAGCAACCTTCAATTGGAATGGGCGAAAAGAGACCTTGAAATGAGTGCACTCATGCGTAAGGTTGCAGGGATTTCCAAAGATACCAGTTCTGCTTCTTCATATTATGGGCAAGAAGCATCGCCAGTCATATTACCAGAGCCAGAATGTGCCGTCGTTGATCCTACATCCTACGATACAGCTATTGCATATGAAGAGTGGATGGACGAAGAGGCAGTAGAGGAAACAGAAATTGAGTCATATGCGCAGCCAGAGGAGGACGCATTTCAGAGATTATTGGAAGGCCTCTTGGAGTCAGTGAGGTTCATCAGTTCAGAGAGCATTACAGCAGGTGATGCATTTGAGCTACGATTTGCAGATTTTGTTATGAACCGTGTTTCAGCTGCAGGAACAATTGAGGAGGACATCCATGTCAGTCTTGAGGGGGATATACTATATTTTCGGATTGCTTGCGGGCATTCCCCTCCACATGATACATCCCCACAAGTTGACACACATGAGCAGCCAGCATCACCATTCCAGAGAGAGCCTACAATGACAGTTGATGAGAAGGCAAAAGAGCACACTGTCGAGCCAGAGCATATTGACGAGGAGGCCTCACATGCGGAGCCAGAGCATGCTTTTGAGGAGGCCTTACACACGGAGCCAGAACTTATCGCCGAGGAGGTCATGCATCGGGACGAGGACACAGCCATTCATGAGGATTCCGAGCACTACCCTCCTCCATTGGAGCTCCTGCAGCCACCTCATCCTTCCACTGACGTAGAGGACTATCCCACAGAGCTTACTGCTCACACTCAGGGAGAAATTTTTACACATCCCATTTCTGAATCATGTATTCCATTTGATATTTACTTTGATTCAAATATTTTTGACACGTCGTACCTTTTACAGTGCACGTACGATTATGGATCGGAGGTATGCTTGGACGTGTCACAGTTTGACGAGCCTGTCGAGGATGTCCACACCTATGATCTAGATTTACCTGAGCAGCTTAGAGAGGACACCATGGAGACAGATATCACAGCACAGGAGGATATTGGATTATTTCCAGGGAAGTATCGTCCACCATTATTTATTCCATTATTTCTATAGACTATCCTCTTTGGGATACTTTTATTATGAGGGTGAATTTTTTGCAGCGAACTGATGCATCCTATTCTCTGCAGGGAACAGGTGGAGTCCTTGTGGGAATGCTGGAGGATGCATTACTGGAGTTCGTTGGTGTTCCTGGACACACGCGCCAGGCAGAGCCACAGAAAGAGCAGTTGGAGCAGTTGCCTGCACCGGCAAAGATACTGGATCCGCATTTTGCTATAGGTGATACCAATCCAGTAGTGTAGCAATAGCATAAAATTTTGTGCTTTAAATAAACAAGAATCCTCTCGACAGCGAAAGGACCGTATAGATTTGCTTGAATAAATATCACCTCATGTGACGGCAACAAAAATCTTTTACACCACAAACTCATTATATATATTAATTGCCCACTTCATATTTTGATACGCCACATCCTTTTGCTCACCACCATCGAGCATTTCTTTCAAGTGAATACTCACTTTCTTATTCGTTTGACTTGAGCTCGCTTAGCAAAGCCGTGACATTTTTGATCAATTCATTTGAATAGGATTGTTTGGTATAAGCTTGGGGGAAGGCGCTCCCATGCATCATTGTATGTGAATTTAGTTACATTAGGATTTCATGGCATTCATTTTATCATTTTGCGTTCACCCCCTTATTATTATCGTTGTTTCTCATATTCTTCCATTATGATCACATTGAGGACAATGTGAAGTTTAAGCTTGGGGCAGTGCATTTCCATGCCATTTAGATGCATTAGTTGCATTTTTTACTTTATTTTAGGATTTTTAGAATTTTTCAAAAAATTTGCATCATCTTTTTTATTTTTCCATCTTATTTTCCCTTTATGTGTGTTCATGCATCATATTGTGTGCTTGTTTTTCTTTTATTTCCTCTCTTTTACTTTTATTTCTTTATTTTCTATTCTGTCCTTTTGCTAGATATGTTCTTTATGATGATATCTCTTATTTCTTTAGCAACCATCACGATTCTTATTATTCCTTGTCATGCTACTTAGAGTATATCATAGTCTTGCTATCCATGTGCTTGCTTATACATTCTTTTGATGATTCCTCTACATGAATTCATGATATTAATTGAAGCTAAATGTATGAATTAGTGTTTAGTATGCTTTTGATGGAAGTGCACCAAGATTCACGCATCAATTGTATAACGGAAGCATCTGCCTTATTGTCTTATTCACCTTCTGTTGCATGCCTGATATTATTGTATTCATTACTGCTTGACTTCACTATTTATTGAAATGATTGAGAATATCCATGCTTACATATGAGTTTAGTTGATGTATTATCTTATTGAACCATTTGTGCACATCTTAGAGTGAACCGAGCATTACACCATTTCCTTCTCCACATATATCTTTTTATTCTCTACATGTCACTTGAGTTCACCTCCTAAATCTACTTATATCGCATCTATTTCCCAAAAATTCCTACAAAAGAAAACGTTATCTCCAAAAAAGTCCAAAAAGCCAAAAAGGAGCCAAAAACCAAAAATACAAATCAAATAGCTCCTACAAAAATCCAAAAAGAAAATTGAGAAACAAAAAGTTCAAAAATTAAAAAAGAAAAATATTTCTCTATCTTATTATTGGAGCCACAAAATACTCGGGAAAACCAAGGCAAAAATCCAATTTTCGACTACTATATTCCTTTGGATGTGACGCCTCAAGCTAAGCTGGGGGGTGAATTAAATTGACCAAATGAGTGAGTATGACATTAGATAGGAGACGTGCATGAATGGGAATATTCGATAATGCTTAGACTTTGCAAAATATATTAGATATGGAGATTTTTCATGATTTGAAATAAATATGTGAATGCCATGACTCTTATTCTATTCTCTATTGCATGCTTGGTGTGATTTTTATATGCTTCTGTCATAACTCTTGATTGAAAAGTGCATCGCTAACATTTATATATTAAATTCTATGAAATGTGTGATGTGGATATGAATTGATTGTATGAATTTAGAGAGTCCCTTTTGTTGTTCTTAAAAGCTTGCAAGTACCATGTTTAAGTATGATATGAAATCTTTGTAGCATGTGATTCGTATTTTCCAAGTTGTCGTGATGTGTAGCTTATGGCTTGAGATCTGAGAGAATAATCTAGTGACCCCTTTCACTTCGTATTCTTTTTCTTTCATTTCATTTCCTTTGTTTTCATTTCCCGAGTTCGTCTCTCTACTTATCTTCCTCGAGGACGAGTAAGAGGTAAGCTTGGGGGATTTTGATCGGTCCATATTTTACACCTTTTTTCTGCATGTTTTCACGCCATTTCGATTGCTCATATTGCGATTTTCACGAGTATTCGACGATATTGCGTTGCTTTTCACTATTTCTTGTTTTTGTCGGATTTTAGGAAATATGGAGTAATCGGGAGCAAAAAAGAGCTTAATGGACTTGCACACGTACCGGAGCGTCGCCCATGGCCCTATCAAGAAGCTAACTGTGCTGGATGATGAGTGGAAGAATAAGGAAATCGATAGAATCGACAAAGAGGCGAGGAGGAGAAGAGTTGACTCCAGAAACAGGCCACTCGGCCGAGTAACACAGCCCACTCGGCCGAGTGAAGAAGCGTATTCGGCCGAGTATAACTGATACGAATAGATCTTAAGCCACAACGTACTCGACCGAGTGGATAACTCCACTCGGCCGAGTAGAGAACTCCACTCGCCCGAGTGAGTCAGAATTTCAGAAGGGAATCGAAGCCAACTCTCTGGAATTCTAGGGAGAACATCAGAAGACCCTACTTGGTCGAGTAGAGAAGTCTACTCGCCCGAGTGAAGAATCCCACTCGGCCGAGTAGAGAAGTCCACTCGCCCGAGTGAAGAATCCCACTCGGCCGAGTGACGCCGATGACACGAGCGCCCAGATTTTCAGACATCCTCCCACTCTTTTGAAATCTGCTATCATTCTAGTAGGCAACTTATTTTTCTCATATTTTTTATGGATAGTAGACTTCATGACGGTTCCAACTCCGCCAAGAATGTGCCAATCGGAGGTCGGATGAAACCTGGAGAATTTCTGCAAGTTGATGCGCAGTGCTGGAATTCGCATATCAGTGTCACTCGACCGAGTGACACTTCCACTCGGCCGAGTGTGACAGTTTTTGACAGAGTGCTGTTTTTTGGAGTTTCTGCAGGAATTCTCACTCGGCCGAGTGAGCTTTCCACTCGGCCGAGTCGCTGCTGGCCCAGAACTTAAGTTACGCGCAGATCTGATTTTGGACGCGGGTTTCAGAGGGTTTTTAGGGGTTATTTGCTAGGGTTTTGGGGGGCTATATAAGAGATTTGTAGCCGTCATTAGAGGGGGTTTCACATTATGTTTTCCTATGGATTATTTTAGAGGTTAGGCCATGCCCTAGGGCCCCTCTTGGATCTAAAAGCTTATATTGGGATTGAAGTTCTTCATCAAAGCTAAGTATCTTTGTTCTTATTATTTGAATCTTTGATTTGATATCTTTATATATGCAAGCAATGTTTTTTATCGATTTCTCTATCGTTATTGCTATGCTTGAGTAGATTCGTTGTTCTAGGGCAACGGGATAAACCCTATGGATCTAATTTCAGATTTGTGATGAATGAACCTCTATGTTACTGGAATTTCTAAAGGGGTTAGGTTGTGATTGATTTATTACGGATAGCTAGGGATTTCCATCGATTGGGGTTTGCAAGAGATTGGATTCTAATCGATGGGAAGGCCTAGATATTCGATTTAGGTTTATAATCGAGATTCTTTAGACTTAGTTTGCAAGAGATTGGATCAAAGCTAGGATTTTTATTATAAATCTATACCCATATTCGTTTGCAAGAGATTGGACGAATATGAACTATCACCACCTAGATCGTAACTCGAGTTTGCACAAGAGTGGGCTCAAGGTGCGATTGGACGATGATGTCGATCTTCATGCTAGCGGCTTAGGTTAGGGTTTGCACGAGAGTGGGCCCTAATCTAGGTTGCTATAGGCTGGCAATAGCGCGAGAGCGTGAGCTTGGTTCTATATTCAGTTACGAGTAGTTCACCTCAACACTAGTCTAGTAATATTGAGATTCACTATTTACAATGATGTATGACGATCTGTAGTGGGGATTCCCTAGCCTTAGACGCTTTTATTATATCAAATTTGAATCGATATTTATCCAACTTCTCTATCACCGACACCGACATCCATCACCATTGTCATTACATCATACCATAACCATCTCCACCAATAATACATTCGTAGTCAAACCAACCTAGGATAGATTGGAGCCAACACCACCTCCTCGTGTTTGATACCCGCTCGCCACTACACCTTGCGCTTGAAGTAAAACTACAATCGTTTTCTGGGTGTATATCCAGGGCCGATCAAGTTTTTGGCGCCGTTGCCGAGGAGGTGTTTCCCGTTGGGTGCCAATTTATCACAATTAGGTTGATATGACTAAAAGAACAAAAACCAAAAAATTAACAAAAGTAAATTTTCACCCCTGCCACCCTTATTATCATTTCCATATTCTTTTGTGCCACTGATATTTTTCTTCAGGTATTTGTTTTTGTTGATCTGGTGTTATGGATTATACTGTGGACCACAGATTTTGATCAGAGTGCTCAGACGGGAGAATACTATTTTGATCAGAGTGCTCAGATGGGAGAATACTTTTTTGAGGAAATGCATTGGCCCGAGCTTGATGAGAAACAAAGGATTTTTTTTGATGAGATGCATGCACACTAGGTTGAAATGCAAACCAGGCTTGAAAAAAGCAACCTTTAATTGGAATGGGCGAAAAGAGACCTTGAAATGAGTGCACTCATGCTTAAGGTTGCAGGGATTTCCAAAAATACCAGTTCTGCTTCTTCATATTATGGGCAAGAAGCATCGCCAGTCATATTACCAGAGCCAGAATGTGCCGTCGTCGATCCCACATCCTACGATACAACTATTGCATATGAAGAGTGGATGGACGAAGAGGCAGTAGAGGAAACAGAAATTGAGTCATATGCGCAGCCAGAGGAGGACGCATTTCAGAGATTATTGGAAGGCCTCTTGGAGTCAGTGAGGTTCGTCAGTTCAGAGAGCATTACAGCAGGTGATGCATTTGAGCTACGATTTGCAGATTTTATTATGAACCGTGTTTCAGCTGCAGGAACAATTGAGGAGGACATCCATGTCAGTCTTGAGGGGGATATACTATATTTTCGGATTGCTTGCGGGCATTCCCCTCCACATGATACATCCCCACAAGTTGACACACATGAGCAGCCAGCATCACCATTCCAGAGAGAGCCTACAATGACAGTTGATGAGAAGGCAAAAGAGCACACTGTCGAGCCAGAGCATATTGACGAGGAGGCCTCACATGCGGAGCCAGAGCATGCTTTTGAGGAGGCCTTACACACGGAGCCAGAACTTATCGCCGAGGAGGTCGTGCATCGGGACGAGGACACAGCCATTCATGAGGATTCCGAGCACTACCCTCCTCCATTGGAGCTCCTGCAGCCACCTCATCCTTCCACTGACGTAGAGGACTATCCCACAGAGCTTACTGCTCACACTCAGGGAGATATTTTTACACATCCCATTTCTGAATCATGTATTCCATTTGATATTTACTTTGATTCAAATATTTTTGACACGTCGTACCTTTTACAGTGCACGTACGATTATGGATCGGAGGTATGCTTGGACGTGTCACAGTTTGACGAGCCTGTCGAGGATGTCCACACCTATGATCTAGATTTACCTGAGCAGCTTAGAGAGGACACCATGGAGACAGATATCACAGCACAGGAGGATATTGGATTATTTCCAGGGAAGTAGCGTCCACAGTTATTTATTCCATTATTTCTATAGACGATCCTCTTTGGGATACTTTTATTATGAGGGTGAATTTTTTGCAGCGAACTGATGCATCCTATTCTCTGCAGGGAACAGGTGGAGTCCTTGTGGGAATGCTGGAGGATGCATTGCTGGAGTTCGTTGGTGTTCCTGGACACACGCGCCAGGCAGAGCCACAGAAAGAGCAGTTGGAGCAGTTGCCTGCACCGGTAAAGATACTGGATCCGCATTTTGCTATAGGTGATACCAATCCAGTAGTGTAGCAATAGCGTAAAATTTTGTGCTTTAAATAAACACGAATCCTCTCGACAGCGAAAGGACCGCATAGATTTGCTTGAATAAATATCACCTCATGTGACGGCAACAAAAATCTTTTACCCCACAAACTCATTATATATATTAATTGCCCACTTCATATTTTGATACGCCACATCCTTTTGCTCACCACCATCGAGCATTTCTTTCAAGTGAATACTCACTTTCTTATTCGTTTGACTTGAGCTCGCTTAGCAAAGCCGTGACATTTTTGATCAAGTCATTTGAATTGGATTGTTTGGTATAAGCTTGGGGGAAGGCGCTCTCATGCATCATTGTATGTGAATTTAGTTACATTAGGATTTCATGGCATTCATTTTATCATTTTTCGTTCACCCCCTTATTATTATCGTTGTTTCTCATATTCTTCCATTATGATCACATTGAGGACAATGTGAAGTTTAAGCTTGGGGCAGTGCATTTCCATGCCATTTAGATGCATTAGTTGCATTTTTACTTTATTTTAGGATTTTTAGAATTTTTCAAAAAATTTGCATCATCTTTTTTATTTTTCCATCTTATTTTCCCTTTATGTGTGTTCATGCATCATATTGTGTGCTTGTTTTTCTTTTCTTTCCTCTCTTTTACTTTTATTTCTTTATTTTCTATTCTGTCCTTTTGCTAGATATGTTCTTTATGATGATATCTCTTATTTCTTTAGCAACCATCACGATTCTTATTATTCCTTGTCATGCTACTTAGAGTATATCATAGTCCTGCTATCCATGTGCTTGCTTATACATTCTTTTGATGATTCCTCTACATGAATTCATGATATTAATTGAAGATAAATGTATGAATTAGTGTTTAGTATGCTTTTGATGGAAGTGCACCAAGATTCACGCATCAATTGTATAACGGAAGCATCTGCCTTATTGTCTTATTCACCTTCTGTTGCATGCCTGATATTATTGTATTCATTACTGCTTGACTTCACTATTTATTGAAATGATTGAGAATATCCATGCTTACATACGAGTTTAGTTGATGTATTATCTTATTGAACCATTTGTGCACATCTTAGAGTGAACCGAGCATTACACCATTTCCTTCTCCACATATATCTTTTTATTCTCTACATGTCACTTGAGTTCACCTCCTAAATCTACTTATATCGCATCTATTTCCCAAAAATTCCTACAAAAGAAAACGTTAGCTCCAAAAAAGTCCAAAAAGCCAAAAAGGAGCCAAAAACCAAAAATACAAATCAAATAGCTCCTACAAAAATCCAAAAAGAAAATTGAGAAACAAAAAGTTCAAAAATAAAAAAAGAAAAATATTTCTCTATCTTATTATTGGAGCCACAAAATACTTGGGAAAACCAAGGCAAAAATCCAATTTTCAACTACTATATTCCTTTGGATGTGACGCCTCAAGCTAAGCTGGGGGGTGAATTCATTTGACCAAATGAGTGAGTATGACATTAGATTGGAGACGTGCATCAATGGGAATATTCGATAATGCTTAGACTTTGCAAAATATATTAGATATGGAGATTTTTCATGATTTGAAATAAATATGTGAATGCCATGACTCTTATTCTATTCTCTATTGCATGCTTGGTGTGATTTTTATATGCTTCTGTCATAACTCTTGATTGAAAAGTGCATCGCTAACATTTATATATTAAATTCTATGAAATGTGTGATGTGGATATGAATTGATTGTATGAATTTAGAGAGTCCCTTTTGTTGTTCTTAAAAGCTTGCAAGTACCATGTTTAAGTATGATATGAAATCTTTGTAGCATGTGATTCGTATTTTCCAAGTTGTCGTGATGTGTAGCTTATGGCTTGAGATCTGAGAGAATAATCTAGTGACCCCTTTCACTTCGTATTCTTTTTCTTTCATTTCATTTCCTTTGTTTTCATTTCCCGAGTTCGTCTCTCTACTTATCTTCCTCGAGGACGAGTAAGAGGTAAGCTTGGGGGATTTTGATCGGTCCATATTTTACACCTTTTTTCTGCATGTTTTCACGCCATTTCGATTGATCATATTGCGATTTTCACGTGTATTCGACGATATTGCGTTGATTTTCACTATTTCTTGTTTTTGTCGGATTTTAGGAAATATGGAGTAATCGGGAGCAAAAAAGAGCTTAATGGACTTGCACACGTACCGGAGCGTCGCCCATGGCCCTATCAAGAAGCTAACTGTGCTGGATGATGAGTGGAAGAATAAGGAAATCGATAGAATCGACAAAGAGGCGAGGAGGAGAAGAGTTGACTCCAGAAACAGGCCACTCGGCCGAGTAACACAGCCCACTCGGCCGAGTGAAGAAGCGTATTCGGCCGAGTATAACTGATACGAATAGATCTTAAGCCACAACGTACTCGACCGAGTGGATAACTCCACTCGGTCGAGTAGAGAACTCCACTCGCCCGAGTGAGTCAGAATTTCAGAAGGGAATCGAAGCCAACTCTCTGGAATTCTAGGGAGAACATCAGAAGACCCTACTTGGTCGAGTAGAGAAGTCTACTCGCCCGAGCGAAGAATCCCACTCGGCCGAGTAGAGAAGTCCACTCGCCCGAGTGAAGAATCCCACTCATCCGAGTGACGCCGATGACACGAGCGCCCAGATTTTCAGACAGCCTCCCACTCTTTTGAAATCTGCTATCATTCTAGTAGGCAACTTATTTTTCTCATATTTTTTATGGATAGTAGACTTCATGACGGTTCCAACTCCGCCAAGAATGTGCCAATCGGAGGTCGGATGAAATCTGGAGAATTTTTGCAAGTTGATGCGCAGTGCTGGAATTCGCATATCAGTGTCACACGACCGAGTGACACTTCCACTCGGCCGAGTGTGACAGTTTTTGACAGAGTGCTGTTTTTTGGAGTTTTTGCAGGAATTCTCACTCGGCCGAGTGAGCTTTCCACTCGGCCGAGTCGCTGCTGGCCCCAGAACTTAAGTTACCCGCAGATCTGATTTTGGACGCGGGTTTCAGAGGGTTTTTAGGGGTTATTTGCTAGGGTTTTGGGGGGCTATATAAGAGATTTGTAGCCGTCATTAGAGGGGGTTTCCCATTATGTTTTCCTATGGATTATTTTAGAGGTTAGGCCATGCCCTAGGGCCCCTCTTGGATCTAAAAGCTTATATTGGGATTGAAGTTCTTCATCAAAGCTAAGTATCTTTGTTCTTATTATTTGAATCTTTGATTTGATATCTTTATATATGCAAGCAATGTTTTTTATCGATTTCTCTATCGTTATTGCTATGCTTGAGTAGATTCGCTGTTCTAGGGCAACGGGATAAACCCTATGGATCTAATTTCAGATTTGTGATGAATGAATCTCTATGTTACTAGAATTTCTAAAGGGGTTAGGTTGTGATTGATTTATTACGGATAGCTAGGGATTTCCATCGATTGGGGTTTGCAAGAGATTGGATTCTAATCGATGGGAAGGCCTAGATATTCGATTTAGGTTGATAATCGAGATTCTTTAGACTTGGTTTGCAAGAGATTGGATCAAAGCTAGGATTTTTATAATAAATCTATACCCATATTCGTTTGCAAGAGATTGGACGAACACGAACTATCACCACCTAGATCGTAACTCGAGTTTGCACAAGAGTGGGCTCGAGGTGCGATTGGACGATGATGTCGATCTTCATGCTAGCGGCTTAGGTTAGGGTTTGCACGAGAGTGGGCCCTAATCTAGGTTGCTATAGGCTGGCAATAGCGCGAGAGCGTGAGCTTGGTTCTATATTCAGTTACGAGTAGTTCACCTCAACACTAGTCTAGTAATATTGAGATTCACTATTTACAATGATGTATGACGATCCGTAGTGGGGAGTCCCTATCCATAGACGCTTTTATAATATTAAATTTGAATCGATATTTATCCAACTTCTCTATCACCGACACCGACATCCATAACCATTATCATTACATCATACCATAACCATCTCCACAAATAATACATTCGTACTCAAACCAACCTAGGATAGATTGGAGCCAACACCACCTCCTCGTGTTTGATACCTGCTCGCCACTACACCTTGCGCTTGCAGTAAAACTACAATCGTTTTCTGGGTGTATATCCAGGGCCGATCAAGTTTTTGGCGCCGTTGCCGAGGAGGTGTTTCCCGTTGGGTGCCAATTTATCACAATTAGGTTGATATGACTAAAAGAACAAAAACCAAAAAATTAACAAAAGTAAATTTTTACCCCTGCCACCCTTATTATCATTTCCATATTCTTTTGTGCCACTGATATTTTTCTTCAGGTATTTGTTTTTGTTGATCTGGTGTTATGGATTATACTGTGGACCACAGATTTTGATCAGAGTGTTCAGACGGGAGAATACTATTTTGATCAGAGTGCTCAGATGGGAGAATACTTTTTTGAGGAAATGCACTGGCCCGAGCTTGATGAGAAACAAAGGATTTTTTTTGATGAGATGCATGCACACCAGGTTGAAATGCAAACCAGGCTTGAAAAAAGCAACCTTCAATTGGAATGGGCGAAAAGAGACCTTGAAATGAGTGCACTCATGCGTAAGGTTGCAGGGATTTCCAAAGATACCAGTTCTGCTTCTTCATATTATGGGCAAGAAGCATCGCCAGTCATATTACCAGAGCCAGAATGTGCCGTCGTCGATCCCACATCCTTCGATACAGCTATTGCATATGAAGAGTGGATGGACGAAGAGGCAGTAGAGGAAACAAAAATTGAGTCATATGCGCAGCCAGAGGAGGACGCATTTCAGATATTATTGGAAGGCCTCTTAGAGTCAGTGAGGTTCGTCAGTTCAGAGAGCATTTCAGCAGGTGATGCATTTGAGCTACGATTTGCAGATTTTGTTATGAACCGTGTTTCAGCTGCAGGAACAATTGAGGAGGACATCCATGTCAGTCTTGAGGGGGATATACTATATTTTCAGATTGCTTGTGGGCATTCCCCTCCACATGATACATCCCCACAAGTTGACACACATGAGCAGCCAGCATCACTATTCCAGAGAGAGCCTACAATGACAGTTGATGAGAAGGCAAAAGAGCACACTGTCGAGCCAGAGCATATTGACGAGGAGGCCTCACATGCGGAGCCAGAGCATGCTTTTGAGGAGGCCTTACACACGGAGCCAGAACTTATCGCCGAGGAGGTCGTGCATCGGGACGAGGACACAGCCATTCATGAGGATTCCGAGCACTACCCTCCTCCATTGGAGCTCCTGCAGCCACCTCATCCTTCCACTGACGTAGAGGACTATCCCACAGAGCTTACTGCTCACACTCAGGGAGATATTTTTACACATCCCATTTCTGAATCATGTATTCCATTTGATATTTACTTTGATTCAAATATTTTTGACACGTCGTACCTTTTACAGTGCACGTACGATTATGGATCGGAGGTATGCTTGGACGTGTCACAGTTTGACGAGCCTGTCGAGGATGTCCACACCTATGATCTAGATTTACCTGAGCAGCTTAGAGAGGACACCATGGAGACAGATATCACAGCACAGGAGGATATTGGATTATTTCCAGGGAAGTAGCGTCCACAGTTATTTATTCCATTATTTCTATAGACGATCCTCTTTGGGATACTTTTATTATGAGGGTGAATTTTTTGCAGCGAACTGATGCATCCTATTCTCTGCAGGGAACAGGTGGAGTCCTTGTGGGAATGCTGGAGGATGCATTGCTGGAGTTCGTTGGTGTTCCTGGACACACGCGCCAGGCAGAGCCACAGAAAGAGCAGTTGGAGCAGTTGCCTGCACCGGCAAAGATACTGGATCCGCATTTTGCTATAGGTGATACCAATCCAGTAGTGTAGCAATAGCGTAAAATTTTGTGCTTTAAATAAACACGAATCCTCTCGACAGCGAAAGGACCGCATAGATTTGCTTGAATAAATATCACCTCATGTGACGGCAACAAAAATCTTTTACCCCACAAACCTATTATATATATTAATTGCCCACTTCATATTTTGATACGCCACATCCTTTTGCTCACCACCATCGAGCATTTCTTTCAAGTGAATACTCACTTTCTTATTCGTTTGACTTGAGCTCGCTTAGCAAAGCCGTGACATTTTTGATCAAGTCATTTGAATAGGATTGTTTGGTATAAGCTTGGGGGAAGGCGCTCCCATGCATCATTGTATGTGAATTTAGTTACATTAGGATTTCATGGCATTCATTTTATCATTTTTCGTTCACCCCCTTATTATTATCGTTGTTTCTCATATTCTTCCATTATGATCACATTGAGGACAATGTGAAGTTTAAGCTTGGGGCAGTGCATTTCCATGCCATTTAGATGCATTAGTTGCATTTTTACTTTATTTTAGGATTTTTAGAATTTTTCAAAAAATTTGCATCATCTTTTTTATTTTTCCATCTTTTTTTGGAGTTTCTGCAGGAATTCTCACTCGACCGAGTGAGCTTTCCACTCGGCCGAGTCGCTGCTGGCCCAGAACTTAAGTTACGCGCAGATCTGATTTTGGGCGCGGGTTTCAAAGGGTTTTTAGGGGTTATTTGCTAGGGTTTTGGGGGGCTATATAAGAGATTTGTAGCCGTGATTAGAGGGGGTTTCCCATTATGTTTTCCTATGGATTATTTTAGAGGTTAGGCCATGCCCTAGGGCCCCTCTTGGATCTAAAAGCTTATATTAGGATTGAAGTTCTTCATCAAAGCTAAGTATCTTTGTTCTTATTATTTGAATCTTTGATTTGATATCTTTATATATGCAAGCAATGTTTTTATCGATTTCTCTATCGTTATTGCTATGCTTGAGTAGATTCGCTGTTCTAGGGCAACGGGATAAACCCTATGGATCTAATTTCAGATTTGTGATGAATGAATCTCTATGTTACTGGAATTTCTAAAGGGGTTAGGTTGTGATTGATTTATTACGGATAGCTATGGATTTCCATCGATTGGGGTTTGCAAGAGATTGGATTCTAATCGATGGGAAGGCCTAGATATTCGATTTAGGTTTATAATCGAGATTCTTTAGACTTGGTTTGCAAGAGATTGGATCAAAGCTAGGATTTTTATTATAAATCTATACCCATATTCGTTTGCAAGAGATTGGACGAATACGAACTATCACAACCTAGATCGTAACTCGAGTTTGCACAAGAGTGGGCTCGAGGTGCGATTGGACGATGATGTCGATCTTCATGCTAGCGGCTTAGGTTAGGGTTTGCACGAGAGTGCGCCCTAATCTAGGTTGCTATAGGCTGGCAATAGCGCGAGAGCGTGAGCTTGGTTCTATATTCAGTTACGAGTAGTTCACCTCAACACTAGTCTAGTAATATTGAGATTCACTATTTACAATGATGTATGACGATCCGTAGTGGGGATTCCCTATCCATAGACGCTTTTATAATATCAAATTTGAATCGATATTTATCCAACTTCTCTATCACCGACACCGACATCCATCACCATTATCATTACATCATACCATAACCATCTCCACAAATAATACATTCGTACTCAAACCAACCTAGGATAGATTGGAGCCAACACCACCTCCTCGTGTTCGATACACGCTCGCCACTACACCTTGCGCTTGCAGTAAAACTACAATCGTTTTTCGGGTGTATATCCGAGGCCGATCACACACCCCAGCGTGCTGGAACAGGAACTGCTGAGCATCGACCAAGGGGTCATTTGGATGGATCCCATAATCCGTTACTTAAACACGGGGGAGAAGCCAACCGACCCTGTAGAGGCGCAAAAGCTAGAACGAAAGGCCTACCAATTTGTTCTGCTAGACGGTTCATTGTATAAAAGAAGATGGACCAGGTATGACGTCTTCCTCTACCTCAAATGTTTAACCCCGCAGGAAGCGCTCTATGTGATCCAGGAGATCTACGAGGGTGATTGCAAGAACCATTGAGGAGGAAAAGCTATAGCTTTTAAGGCCGTACGGCAAGGTTAATTCTGGCCAACCATATTCAAAGATGCGATCGAGTATGTGCGAAAGTGTTCGACTTGCTAGAAGTTCTCAAGGATCAGCTCGGCCCCTCCAACTGATCTAATCCACATCGTCAATCCAATACCCTTCGCTAAATGGGGATTGGACATCCTCGGTCCGTTAAAGAAAGCAAGCGGGCACGGAAATTCCTGATAGTGGCGATCGACTACTTCACAAAACGGATCGAGGCAGAGCCCCTGTCCCAAATCACCTGGAAGGAATTCAGAAGCTTTATCAGGAAATCCATTATCTGTCAGTTTGGCATCCCTCATTCCATTGTGACAGACAATGGGATGCAAATCGACAGCACTGGCTTTAGGGACTTCTGCTCCAAGTTGAAGATCAAGCTGTATTTCGCCCATGTTGCCCATCCCCAATCCAACGGACTGGCAGAGGCTGCTAATAAATGCATCCTCGGACCCCCTGTGAAAGAGGATCGCCGGGCTCGAGAGAAAATGGCCAGAAGAGATCCCCGACATATTGTGGTCATACAGAACAGCTCATAAAACTTCAACAGGTGAAACACCATTCATGCTTGCTTATGGTTGTGAGGCCGTCGTCCCAGTAGAGGTTAATGAGCGACCGCTCCGCCTCCAATACTACGATGAGGAGAGAAACTCAGAGGAACTCAAGCTCAACCTACAGTTGGACGACGAGGTTCGTGAACGAGACTTGGCGACCCTCATTGAACAAAAGGGACGCATGGCCCGATAGTTCAATTCCAGAGTACGCGGGCACAGTTTCCGTATAGGCGACTTGGTGTTACGTAAGGCTGCATTCACTCCCGAAATTTTCAAACAAGGGAAGCTCGCTACAATATGGGAAGGCCCTTACAAGGTAATCGTTGTTCTCGGCCCGGCCACCTATCGACTCACTACGCTGGATGACAGGGAGCTGCCCCACCCTTGGAATGCTAAGCATTTGCAGAAGTACTATCAATGATTGTACCAGCCATAACAGATAAATTGGGTGATCGAAACTTACCTTTGTTTTTATTTTATGCCAATTTATGATAAATACAAAGTCAATCGTTTTTCCTATCTATCTAATGATTTCTAACCATCATCGGCCATAAGTCGAAGGGGCATCGCCCCTCACCATCGAACGATCCTAGTCGTCAGTCGTAAGCCAAGGGATCGCCCCTCGTCACTGAATGACCCTGACCTTTCGTCGACCGTAAGTCGAAGGAGCCTCGCCCCTCGCCACCGAACTACCCTAGTCGTCAGTCGTAAGCCGAGGGATCACCCCTCACCACTGAATGACCCTCGACTGTCATCGGCTGTAAGTCGAAGGGGCCTTGTCCCTCGCCACCGAACGACCCTAGTCCTCATCCGTAAGCCGAGGGATCACACCTTGCCACTGAACGACCCTCGACCACCATCAGCCGTAAGTCGAAGGGGCCTCGTCCCTAACCACCGAACGACCCTAGTCATCAGTCGTAAGCCGAGGGATCGCCCCTCGCCACTGAACGACCCTCGATCGTCGTCGGTCGTAAGTCAAAGTGGCCTCGCCCCTCGCCACCAAACGACCCCATCGTCATCCGTAAGTCGAAGAGGCCTAGCCCCTCACTACTGGACGAAACGTGCGAGGATCACCCCTATGATCTATGATCTAAAAATCATACTTGTTGGATGAATAGGCTATATGTATCAACGACCCAACTTACCATCGATTTTTAGAAAATTGAAACTTGACTCGTTGAGGGGCCATACACGCCCACTCAAATGAAACTTGGAAATAGAAAAACCAAAAAAATAAAAATTTCTTTTATTTCCTTTCAATACAAACAGGTTAGATAAAACCTATGTCTAGGAGGGAGGAGCACCCCTCGACAGGAAGATGTTCTGGAAAGCTTCCATCGCCTTTGTGAAACTCGACGTGAGGTCCTCCTTATGCATCGTGGCAGCTCTCTCAGACTCAATGGCTTTGGATTGGAGCTCAGCTACCTCCACTTTGCAAGCCTCCTCCCACCTCTCCGAGTCGGAAGCTTTGGCTCGAAGCTCGATTGCTTCCCTCTTCGAAGCTTCGAGGTCCGCCTGGAGCTGAGACCTCTCCATCCTCCATTGAATCTTAGCAGATTTTCAGAGGTCAGACATGGACGAGAGGCTATTTTGGCCTCCACAGCTGCACATTCGGCCTCCGCGTTGGTCGCAAGGGCTCTCTCCAGATCCTCTTCTGTCTTCCTCATCCGGGCTTCGAGCTCGGACGCCATGCGCTCAACAGCCTCCACTCACTGTCCTCCTTCAATTATGTCGATGGCATGGCGGTGCAATACATCGCCAAGAGTAGAAAATACCAGTCAGAAACAGCCACATTGCGAGTCAATAGACAAATGGCAAACGACGTACCTGATATCCCTCCCCACGAAGAATTTGGCCACCCTTTCGAGGTCCAACCTTTGAAGGAGCTCCAAATCCCGAGGGAGAATGGAGTTCTCCACCTGTAACGACCGCTTTTCGACCGTTCGTATTTTCTACGCGTACGACTCTTTTCGTGTGTGTAATTTATTTGGTCTCTTCTTGGATCCGGACTATATGATGTGAAATGTCATTGTGACCGTGGTGAAGAGTAGTTATTTGTGGGATTTTTAGTGAATGTCATTTCACGTTTCGTTCCCCCACAAATCAGCTTTGAATGAAGGGGTGTTTTAGCCTCTAGACTTCAATGCTTAGTTTTTGTTTTTATTTTCATTTTTGGTAGGCTTACCTCGTGACCAGATCCTGTATTCTCGATCCTCTCGTCGTCACGGTCGTCCCGATATTTTTTTCATAATTTTCGGACACCGTTTGCTTGGTCTTTCACACTAATTACCATCAAAACCCGATTAGCCTAATCCAATTTCGAATTTCAAACTTAACCCAAATCTTTTGGGATGCTTACGTATCATGAATATTTCCTGGGCTATTCTCACCCTATTTCTACCCTTCATCTATCACACACTCTCTCTCCCACTTTGCTAAACTACACTCCTTTTAACCCCTAAATAGAAATCCTTCATGTTAAAAAACCAAACCCATGAATAACCCTAGGCCAACACGCAACACCAGCTGCCCCCTCTTCTCACACGCACGCCCGACCTCCTCCCATCATCGCCGGCCTCCCTCCGGCGACCTCCGGCCTCCCTCCCTCCGGCGATCTCCTCCTCTCTCTTCTCTCCCTCCTCTCTCTTCTCCCTCTCCATTAAAACTCACCCAAAACCCCCATGGCCGCACAAAACTACAGCCAGCCCTAATCCGGCGGCCAGCCCATTTTTCGGCCACCTCCGACCGTCCTCCAGCCCCCCTCCTTGTCGGCAACTCCCTTCCCTTTCTCCTCCTCGCTCTCCCTTCATCAAAACCCCTCAAAACTCCATTAAAACACACAAAAATCTGCCATTGCCCAGGTCTGTCCATCGCCGAAGATAACCCATGCCCGGCCACCTCCGGCCACCAACGGTGACCACTCCATCACCATCGGACTCCCATCGAACCCCCCTATCAACTGCAACTCCCCTTCCTCACTTCCCTCATCTCTATCTCCCTCAAAACACTCTCAAACACAACACTAACGGCAGTTTGGACAGATCTGTCCATCGCCGGAAAAACACCGCGCCCAGCCACCTCCGGCCACCGCCGTCGACCACCATACCACCGTTGGACTACTCTCGAACCCCTCTATCATCTGCAACTTTTCTTTCCCTCTTTCCTCATCTTTAACTCCTCGAAAACCCGTTGAAACTCAGCCCTAGCAACTGTTTTTGACAGATCTGTGTGCTGCTCTTCAATGCCGACGCCCGGCCATCTCCGACCGCTTCCAGTGACCACTCCACCACCATTAGATCCCCCTTGAACCCCTTTAACTACTGCAAGTCCCCTTTGACTCCTCTGATCGCTGCTTTTCCGCTGTGACATGCGACAACGACCGTTGCGCGAATCTGTCCTCTTCATCTTCTCACGGCCGCCCACCGCCGTGCGCTGACGCCGTCGGCCACCCACCAGGCCAAGCAACCCCCCACTGACCTTCTTCAATCCCCAGCAGCCCCCTTTGCTCCTCGGAGTTCACGCGCGTCGCCGAACTCGCGTGTTTTTCCCCGACGTTGCCGCCGTCGTGAAGATCCGTTGCGCTACCCGCAACGGGAGAGAGATCGTCGTGTGCTCACTGTTCGTGCCTCCACCTCACTGTCCAGAAGTGTCTCTCTGTGCTACCCATGGCCGAGACGTTGCAGACGACACCAATCCATCGCCGTTCAGACCCGACATCCGCTTTTCGATCAACGTCAAAAGGTTAGTCCTCTAACGCGTAGTAAGAACCCCCACTGTAGCAAATCAAAAACCTAATCTAAAAATCATCAACAATAACTAAATTTCATTTCTGCTCCTTTAAAACGTTGCTAAATTTTAGACATCGACGAAGGACTTGAATATCTGTGCACATAGGATAGATCGTCGATTAGGCTGAACCAAAACAAAAACGTGACTTTGACTGCTAGGATAGCCCCGTTGAACCTAGAAATGAACCTTAATAGGATCAATGATGAGCGTGACCTGACACCGTCGCTTGACTCGTTTCAGCCGACCCATTACCGACGCTCCGACTCGACGAGGCACTCCCGACGGACGTACCGCTCGCCACCACAGGCAAGTGTGTTCACTTGCACAGTTTCGGCCACGTTTAGGCCATTGTTTCCCTTAAACTGTAAAAAGTAATAACAAGAGAACCAGACGTGAAATGATAGCATCTGGGACACCCCACGACAGCCTGGACTTGACGACGAAGTCCGGGCATAACAACAATAACTGACACCATAGGTTTTATCTGTGTGTGCATGTGTGTGGACCCCCTAGAATCAACAACAACAACTGCTACCATATGTTTCATCTGTGTGTGCATGCGTGTGGACCCCCTAGAAAGAACAACTCTCATCCATTCTCGTCTTGTCATGTCATGTCATGTATTGCATAAGCCTGCGGGCGAATAGGGCACTCTCCAAGCTAGAGAGGGTGATCCCTTGTCACGATTGGAAATGGATAAGCCTGCGGGCGAATAGGGCACTCTCCAAGCTAGAGAGGGTGATCCCTTGTCACGATTGGTAATGGATAAGCCTGCGGGCGAATAGGGCACTCACCGAGTGAGTGGGTGATCCCTTGTCATGTCTTGTCTTGTGCACTTGGGTTGGGGTAGGGTTGAGCGGTCGCACGGGAAGATGGTTTGATCCCCCTCAAACTGTAAGGCGTGAACCCTTCGTGACACACACTTGTCTTGTCTTGTCTTGTCTTGTCCTGTAGCCAGTAGCACATGCTATGGCTATTGCCTGTCACGTTTACTTTTCAGCGTTGTCTTTACTTTCTTGCACATATACATATCTGCCATGCTGTTGCATCATCATCATGTAAACAACCTTTAAAATGTCAACCTTAAAATGTTATACACCTTGCAGTGGAGTCTTCTCACGTTTACGTGCAGACTTCGCCTGACGTACAACCACTTTCTCTTGGTGTTTATACGTCAGGTACCGAGACAGAGTTAGTAGATCAGGAGCCGGTACCAGAGGACTTGGAGCAGGAGTACGTTGCTGATCAGGAGTACGACCCGAGGCGAGGACCAGTCTTAGAGGTTCCTCAGTTGCTGACTTTGGAGGTTTATTCGTTTTCCTAGTGTGGGTGCGTAGCACCATTTTGCTTTCTGTTTTAGGTTGGGTGCGTAGAACCAGTAGTTTCCTTTTCTGCTGTTGTAGCCATGCCGGGCTTCTATTTAGACTTTTGTACTCGCTGGATATTATCTTTTACTTTAATGAATGCATTTTCCTTATTTGTACTTTTATTCCTTTGTTCGGAACTTTTATATGCAAGAACCTGTAACTTCATAGTACCTCACAGACGCTTATTCGGTCCGAGCCTCACAGCTCCGGCCCAAGCGGACCTTAGTCACGCTTCGCCTCCGTAGTTTTGAGAAACGGGACGTGACAGGTTTTAGTGGTGGCCCATGCAGGTCATGCAAAAAGTTCGGAACAATAAAAGTACCGTATTCATTTAATATATCCGGTTTAACATGTACGAGTCTAAATTGGGTTTTCCCTGTCAATAGGATGGCAGGAGGATGTAATACCCGTGCCGGTCCCTCTTCTGACGGAGATATGGATGGTCGAGGTGGCGAGTTTCACCAATTTCTGGGCGTTATGAAAGAGAGTTGGAGGTTCAGCATCAGTTGGTTGAGCAGACACATCGGGCTGCTCTGGCTGCATCACCACCGCCGCCTCTGCCTGCACCTCGAGCTGCTCCTGGAGTGAAGCAGTTCAATGAGCTTCAGTCGAAGACATTTTCTGGGAAGGAAGGACCGTTAGGTGCTGATGAGTGGGTCCAGAGCACAGAAGAGAAGCTGGTAGCTGCGAAGATCCCTGAGAATACCAGAGTGGAGATAGAGAAGATGCAGCTGGCTGAGAATGCTAGGAACTGGTGGCGCATTGAGGAGAGGCGTCTGCAGAAGCCAGTGGAGGGGAAGACTTTCAAGTCCATGTTCAGAGAGAAGTATTTCCCCAAGGCTGCTAAGAGGGATCTTTTGAGCCAATTTATGAATCTGAAGCAGGTGGACATGACGGTTGATGAGTACGAGGCAGAGTTTGAGATGCTCAGTCGTTTTGCCTCTCATATGGTGAAGAAGGAAGAGAACCGAGCTGACCGGTTTCGTCAGGGGCTGCGACCGAAGATTCAGGCCTCCATGTCCTCGACAGACTTTTCGACCATGGGAGCTGTGCTGAATGCCGCCAGGAATCATGAGATCATATCGCGTCTTCCTGATCCTCCTGCTGGTGGAGGAAAGCGACCGATGGAACAGTTCAAGCCAGCAGCTAGGCCTGCAGTGGGACCCGTTCAGTCGGTGCATTTCAAGAGGCCAGGAGCACCTGCACAGAGCCAGGCTAGGGATCAATGTCATTTATGTGGCAAGCCGGGGCATCATTTGAGTTATTACAGGAAGAAGCTGGGTTTGTGTCTGGCATGTGGAGCTGCCACACACGTCGTTATAGATTGCCCGAGGTATCGCCATACTGAGGGCGGAGCACCTGCCCCTATTCAGAGAGGAACTGTTGTTCGTGGAGCTTAAACCAGGACGGCCGTCGATGGCGTCATTGCAGGTGATTCTATAGACTTAGTCTTTCATATTATAGTTTAGATTATTTTTGGATGCATGTGTATGTTTCAAAACTTTTTGTCTTCTTTTAAAGAAAATCTTTAATGTTTTGAGACTAGCTCACAAAGATCACAACCCACATATCTTCCCTCATTTAATACCGCAACTCCACACGTTTTTCCCACATGTTTTAAAACATTCTTTTCTTCTCTTCCCTCTTCGGGAGTGTTATTTTTATTGTTATGATATTGTTAGTACTAGCTATTATTGTTATAGGATTATGCTGTAGGTAGTCATATAGTGAGATGAGATATGTTGTAGCGGTGATTGGTTGATTTTGAACACAAAGATATTAGATTAGATTTCTGTTGGATGAAAAGAACGAGGTGTCCAAGACTTATTTATAATACTAATGCGTGAAAGACTCAATGGAGAATTCTGGTTGACTGAAATTATACACAAGGAGATGAGTACTTAATCGATCTGAAACTTGGACGAGTGGTAGATAGGAGTAGCTAGGACGGGATAGTATGAGTTAGGGTGATTATGAGAATGTAACGGCCTGTTTCTATCGTACCTTCTTCGTGCACGTGCGTTTGATCGTGCACGTGATTATTTTAGACTTTAATTGTTTTTGAACGTTTTTGTGTGATATGTCGTCGTGATCGTCTCTGAAAGTATTAGATTGCGGAATGACTTTGGAACGACATATCTCGAGTCGTTCTTCCACGATACTAACTTAATTGACGTGACGTCGCGACTTTCTGTTTTGACGCGAGACGTTTCGAATTTTAGTTTCGTCTCTCGACGTCGAAATTTAGATCCGTCTTCTCCACTCTCTTTCTTTAGTTGTCCCGAACACCCCATAATTATTTTACAATTTTTGAACTTAATTTGACCTATTTTCCATTTTTTTGAAAGTTTTAAATAATTTTAAAACCTATTTTTATAAGAGTTTTAATTACAATAAAATTACTATAATATAATAACGTATTGGAGATTTTTTAGGCCAAATTTTAGAATTTTTGGCTGCACCCATCTTGCGTGAGGGAGAGGAGAGAATTTTAAATTATATTAATTATTTTTTTAATTATTTAATTACGATTTCTTAAACCCAAACCCTAACCCTAGCTCTAAACTATTTATAATAGCCCTAGGATAGGTTATTTTCGCATTACACAAACCCTAGCCGTCAAAAACACCTTCCCGACGTTCGTCGCAACGTTGCGACGATCGCCCAGTACACGACCGACGGCCGCCCCCGCAATTCCCAGCGCACGACCGGCGCTCCGCTCCGCATCGCCGCTTGCAACGCTCCGCTGCAACCCCCCCCCCCCCCCCCCCCGCTGTTGCCCCGCTCCGACCGGGGCTGTCTCTCGGTCTGACCGAGAGAACAGCCCGCTCTGCACCGCTCCACAGCCGCACCGCTCCGCTCCGCATCGCCAAGCGCCCGACCGACCCGCTTTGTCGGTCTGACCGAGAGGCCGCCCCGCTTTTCCCAAGCGCCGCTTCGCCCGCACCCCGCAGCGCCCGACCGACGGGATCCCTCGGTCTGACCGAGGGAATCCCTCGCACCGCACCACGCCCTCGCCTCCGCTGCGCTGCTACACGCCCGACCGAAGCCACCTCTCGGTCTGACCGAAAGGAACCCCCGCACCGACCGACAGAACTTCGTCGCAACATTGTTTCTCCCACACCAACTTCTGTGGTGGGCCCCCCAAGTGCTCCTGAGGTGTTGTGGGCCCCCTTGGACCCCTAGCACTGATGTGGGCCCCACTTGGACGTGCTACTTCGCGGATTTGCCGTCTACGACGTTGCGACACGTCGTAGGCCTTCGTCGCGAGTTTCGACTTTTGGAGAATCGTACGAGGACCAGATCTGAAGCTGAGGAATTCTCCGATCAGACCCGACTTCCTATCTTCGACAAACTCCGGTTCAGGTTGGTTCCCCGAAACTCGTAGAAACCCCCACAATAGCTGACTGAACCCTAAACTAAAAACCGTCAACTTGAACTAAATTTACTTTCCAGCTCCTGTAAAACGTTGTACGAACTTAGAAAATCGACGAATGGACTTTGTTGACTGTGCACATAGGATAGATCGTCGATTAGGCTGAAACACCAAAAAGTGACTATTGACGAATAGGATAGTCCCGAAACCCTAGAGACGAAACCTAATAGGATTTGATGAATTTGAGACCTGACACCGTCACCGTGGCGATATTTCAGACGGACTTCTGCGGACGAGACGCTTGGACGAGACGATTCGAGAGGACGACACCCTCGCCATTTCAGGCAAGTGTACCCACTTGCGTTTTTGACCGTGCTTTGGTCTTAGATTGCTAGAACTGTTAGACTATGAATGTATAGAACCGGACGTGAAATGATAGCGTCTGGGACGCCCCTGACGACTTAGACTTGACGACGAAGTCTAAGCTCGACAAACAATAACTCTTGACACCGTAGGGCTATCTTGTGTGTGCGTGCGTGTGGACACCCTAGAATAACAATTCCTTACACTTGTCGTGTCTTGTCCCTGTTACACAAAAAGCCTTCGGGCGTTTCAGATGCTTCCCGAGCGGAAGTGATCTCTGTGATACAAAAAGCCTTCGGGCGTTTCAGGTGCTTCCCTTGCGGAAGTGATCTCTGTGATACAAAAAGCCTTCGGGCGTTTCAGATGCTTCCCGAGCGGAAGTGATCTCTGTGATACAAAAAGCCTTCGGGCGTTTCAGGTGCTTCCCTTGCGGAAGTGATCTCTGTGATACAAAAAGCCTTCGGGCGTTTCAGATGCTTCCCGAGCGGAAGTGATCTCTGTGATACAAAAAGCCTTCGGGCGTTTTAGGTGCTTTCCTTGCGAAAGTGATCACCGTGCTTCCTGTCCTGAGTTCTGGGGTTTGGGGTAGGGTTGAGCGTGCGCACGGTGAGAGGGTCTGATCCCCCTCGAACCGTAAGGCGTGAACCCTTCGTGTTTTACTAGTCCTGTCAGTCGTGTCGTGTCCTGTCTTGTCTTGTCTAGTTCCGTCTTGTCCTGACACCTTTAGGATAGTCCCGTAGTTGGTAGCACACGCTACGACTACTACCTGTCCCGTTTTACTTTCCTGTTGCGTTACTTCCTGTCTTGTTACCCTGTTATAACCACAGCATGCTAATCAACCAATAAACTGTTGTCAAAAAGAACCCCAGCATGCTAATCAACCAGTAAACCGTTGTTTAAAGTTCGGTGCACTTGCAGTAAAGTCTAACCCTTCTTGTAGACTTTACCTGACGTACAGTTCCTTTTTCTTGGGTGCTGTACGTCAGGTGTTCAGCCAGAGTTCGTGGACGAGGCAGACTCACTGGAGTACGAGGAGCCGAGGACGTTGATCCAGAGTTCGTGCCTGACGAGGATCAGACCTTGATGTCTTTTAGTCGCCACTTTCAGAGGTTACTACTTTCCGTTTTCTCTTAGTTAGTTTGTTGCCACGCTTAGGCTTCTTTTTAGACTTTGTACTTGTCGGATATTATATCTCTAATTTAATGAATGCATCTTCCTTTCCGTACTTTCTGTTGTTTCGAACTATATTAATGCAAGAACCTGAAACTTTTAAAATGGTACCTCTACAGACGCTTATTGGGTCCAAGCTTCTAAAGCTCTGGCCTAAGCGGGCCTCGTCACGTTTCGCTTCCGTCCATTTTGGGAAGTGGGGCGTGACAGAGAATGAGTATAGTTTTTTTTAAAGCATCAATGCTTGATTATTAAGTTGACGTGAGAAGACCTTGGAGATAACACGACATGTTGAGATGAATGGATGGTTAGGTAGACGGATTTAGTTTGATTAGGAGATTAGATGATAGAGGTAAGGATAGATGTGGTTCGATGGTTCATTGATTATGGAGGAAATTTATGAGTCGATATGATGAAAAATGTATTGGGGACGTGATGATTGTTGATTTATAGACAGTGATGTGGATCTATAGTCAGGTGCTAGGGTGTGATTCTAGTTGTAGCATTAGCCAGTGGAGAGACGAGTTATGATGGATTGTTGAGGAACACTGATTAAAAGTTATAGGATTAGCGACCATTATGTGGGTTATGGGAGTTGTAGGCATAAGTGTATATAGATATTATTACTATTAGTATAAGTGATTCCGAGGGCGGAATCATTTCTGAGGTGGGTAGAATGTAACGACCGCTTTCCGACCGTTCGTATTTTCTATGCGTACGACTCTTTTCGTGTACGTATTTTAATTGGCCTCTTCTTGGATCCGGACTATACGATGTGATATGTGGTTGTGACCGTGGGGAATAGTAGTTATTTGTGTTGAATATTGGACTCCCCGGATTTGGTTTTGATGATGAGCAAACATAAATAATCCATGAACTAACAATTTGTGAGCGCAGTATTGGAGATCGTCGCCAAATTCACGAGAACATTCAAAGCGACATCTTAACACTTCCCAAAGCTCGTATTCATGCCTAAAGCTTCGTTGAAGCTCTTGCGCCGTTTTGGAAGTTATGAAGATTCAATCGAAGCTCTCAAAGACCGTTTATTTAGGTTTTATTTATAGTCTTTTTAGCTTCGATATATAGAATGTTAAGCCTTGAGTATATCTTACCATTCTAACTTCATAACGCTCATATCGTAGCTCTAGGATCTTAGTACAAGTTCATTCTAACTTCCTCGAAGCGTCGCGCTTCGATTCGGACTTGTATGTGCATGTTAGTTGGTACAAGAACAAGTACTGACCGACTAGATGGTGATCTAGTCGGTCAGCAACTCTTCTTGGACCGACTAGTTTGATTCCTTAATTTCTTGGACTTTACTGTTTACAGTTAGTCGGTCTACGTTGACTCACCGACCGACTAGTTTGTGAACTAGTCGGTCAGTGATGCTTCTTTGACCGACTAGTTGTGACTTACTGTTCATGCTTAATTTCTCCTAAGCTACTGTTTATCGTTAGTCGGTCTAAGAACGTTTGGTGACCGACTAGTTGACAATCTAGTCGGTCAACTTTTGTTCTTGGACCGACTAAGTCAACTTGTGTTCAGACTATTTCATTTTGCCTCTTAGTCGGTCTACGTTCACTGACTGACCAACTAGTTGTGAAACTAGTCGGTCAGAAAGTCTTCTTGGACCGACTAGATTTCTAGGTCTGAAATTCTCTTTCTTCTCAGTTCCTCTCTTAGTCGGTCCATGTTGTTTGACTGACCGACTAGTTGATGAACTAGTCGGTCAGTGATTGTTCTTTGACCGACTAATTCTCACAGATTTCTATCCGTTGGAGAATGACCTAAGTTGTTTTTATGGGACCCTATAAATACGAACCTAGGTCATTTCTATCTAGGTCAGAGCTTCCATTCAGAGATTCATTGAGATCAAAAGAGATAGCTATTCTCACTCAAATCAAAAGCTCTCTTCCTCACAAGAAACCCATTCTCTCTCATTTCTAGATCTAGAATCCATCTAGAGAGAAGCTTGTTCTTGGTGAGCTCTTCAAGCTATTGCTTGATCCAAGTCTCCAAATCATCCCTAGGCACCGATTGCTGGTCATTTCCTTGGTGCTAGGTCTTGGTGACTTCATCTTCCTCAAATCCTCCATTTCACCTATTGGGTAAGAAAAACTCAAGGTATAGGATTTTGTGGTAAGTTTGCTTATTTCAATATAACTCATTTATATTGCTTGTTGATTCTCTCGGTTGTGAGAGAAGGTTGTGATCCCGGGTTGTGGGATTCACTATTGCCGTTGTTGTATGATATGATCTTGTGAAGGTTTTTCACAAGATATTCATAGTGGAAATCTTGAGTTAGGGTTTCTAACTCAAGTATCCGGAGGGGATCCGGGTGGTTGGGACGTAAGATCACCGGGAACAAGTCGCGGAGACTTGGGTGGATCCGAACCCATTAACATCATTTGTTTGCATTGTTAATTTTGTTGTTGTCATTCAATTTAAGCTTCCGCAAATTGATTTGGTAGTTGTTTGCAATTTAATTTGGAATTATACTCCTTATTATTTTAAAGTACTATTCACCCCCCCCCCCCCCCCCCCTCTAGTACTTGTGCAGTAGCTGGTAGGGCATTACATTTGGTATCAAAGCCAGATACTTAGCTATGTCTGCCAACGACAACAAGACCGTGCGTCCACCTTCCAACTATGACACCTTCAGGAACCGAGAAGGAGCATCTTCGGTGATGGAAGGACATTCCTCTACGAGGCCTCCATTCTTCAACGGTACCAACTACGGGTACTGGAAATGCCGGATGGAAACCTTCCTCCGGAGTGCATCCTTATGGAGGACCACAATGAAGGAATACATAGAGCCCGTAGAAGAAGACTTTGAGAAATGGACTACCGCGGAGATCGCCGCGGAGGTAAGCAATGCCAAGGCAATGAACGCCTTGCAATGCGCATTGGAGCCCGAGGACTTCAATAAGATATGCACATGTAAGAGTGCATATCAAATTTGGAACTCCCTCCTCATTCTTCATGAAGGGACGAGTAGGGTAAGAGACTCTAAACTCGTAGTCGTAAACAAAGATTACGAAATGTTTCATATGCAACAGGGCGAGAAGATGAAAGAATATTACGCTCGCTTCGTTGACATAATAAACTAGTTGGAGGCCCTCGGCAAGTCCTACACTCAAAAGGAGAAGTGCTCAAAGCTTATTGAAGGACTTCCCTCTTCTTGGGAAAAACGTACCTTCGCCATCGAGGAAGGTAATGACATGAACAAATATACCGTAGTTCAACTAATGGGTACTTTGATGTTATACGAGGTACGCAAAGATAGCAAGGTGAAGCTACAAGAAAAGATGAAGTCCTATTTGAACCAAGATGCGCCTAAGAAAAAGGCGATTGCATTCAAGGCGGCTTCATCCACCTCTACCGATGATGAGGACTCGGAAGAAGAAATGGACATGGAATCCATTGCACTCATGGCAAAGAAGTTCAATCGCTTCTTCTGAAACGGTAACTTCAAACAAAAATCTAAATTTACTTCTACTAACGCCTCTCCACCCTTGTGCTTTAAATGCAATAAGCCAGGACACATCAAAGCGGATTGCCCTCAAAACAAGCAAAAGGAGAAGTGGAAGGCGCCGAAGTTCGACAAGTCAAAGAAGTACAAAAAGGGGTACAAAAAGGGACTTGTCAGAGCAACATTCACCGACTCCGAGGATTCCTCAAGCGGAGAGTCGGATGATGAGAAAGTGGAGCAAGCGCACATGTGCTTCATGGCAAGAGAGGAGCATGATCAAGGATCTTCCTCCTCCGATGATAGCGACGACGAAGGCGATGAGGTAACTATGGATGATCTTAGGGATGCTAACTCTCATTTATGGTCTAAATACACAAAATTAGTAAATCGATATACTAAAGTAAAAGATGACCTAGCTAGCATTCAAACCTCGCCTAAGACTATCATCACCAACAACGACACCGTTGTTGAAGAGTTAAGAAATGAGATTGTTAATCTCAAATCTAAACTTGAACATGTTAGCATTGATGATCCGGAAGAACATAGGATAGCGGATTTAACTTCTCAAAACTCGACTTTGAGTATTGAGAACGAGAATCTTAAATCTCGTGTTTATGTGCTCACATCGCAAGTATCCACATTAGATACTTCTATGCGTTCTCTCAAAGAGAAATATGAGAACACATTAGGCCGAATCAATAGATTCAATAAGGGTAAGGAACAATTGGATAAAATCCTAAGTGACTTACTTCCGGCCAATCACCACATTGGTTTGGGGTATACGATGGGATGTCCATCCAAAGCGGCCACTACTTTTGTTAGGACAACTTCCGGTGACTCTACGAGTGGTAGCAAACACTCTATTGGTAGTTCATCTACCAATGGTGCTTCCACCTCGTCCACACCCTCTTTTGGAAAGAAACCCACTTTGGGTGGACCTCCAAAGAAGGGGCATGCTTATATGTACACAAATACCATGCCACGTAGGAACACACGTCCTACTCCACCATCTCACACATATGATGATTTCTATGCTACACGTTCACGGGCACGTGCACACCATGTGAGACACCCTCACGCACGTGTTCCCACACATGCATATGTTCACCCACCTCATCGTATGAATAATTCTCGTCATGCACCATTCCATCATGTTCCGTATGCCTATCCACGTCATGCATCACGTAGAAACCAACAACGCATGCATGCACCCAATAGGATGATGGCTCCCAAAATTTTCACTATTTGGAGCCCAAAGGACACAAGCATGGATGAAAAACAAGTATATATGAATGCTTATTTTTCGGATGTTGTGCATAGTAGAAATTATGTGGGGAAGTCAAAGTCCAATTGGACTTGGCTTCCAAAGGTCTAACTTTTGAGGACCCAATGACCTTGGGTACCATGATATGAAAGGTTCTATCTTTAGGTACTCAAGGAAAAGAAAAAGAAAAGGAGCAACAAATTTAAATTTAGCTCCAAAGGGAATTGGATACTCGATAGCGGGTGTTCAAAACACATGACGGGTGACGCTCAATTGCTCTCCGAAGTGGTTCCCATTGCAAATGGAAATCGCGTCGTATTTGGAGGCAACGAGAGCGGAACCATCGTCGGTGTTGGTAAAGTGGGTAACCCTTCTAAACCCTTAATTAGTGATGTCTATCTAGTTAATGGTTTAAATCATAATCTTATTTCAATAAGCCAACTTTGTGACAAAGGTTACAAAGTTAGCTTTGCGAAAGGATTGTGTCATATTTCAAATGATAATAATAAATTATTATTTTCCGGCACACGCCATAAAGATATTTATATTTTGGATCTTCCTAAGTCATATGAACAATGTCTCGTTGCCAACACAAGTGAACAACACTTATGGCATCGACGCTTTGGACATGTGAACTTTGGAACACTTTATAAGCTTTCGAAATTAAATTCCATTAAAGGTTTTCCGAAGCTCGTTTTCGAAAAGAAAAGTTTTTGTGATTCTTGTCAACGTGGCAAGCTTCCTAAATCTTCATTTAAACCTAAGAAAAGCATTTCTACGAAACGGCCACTAGAGCTATTACATCTAGATTTATTTGGGCCAACTAGAGTTGCTTCCTTAGGAAATGCAAGATATGGACTAGTCATCGTTGATGATTATTCAAGATTTACATGGGTATTTTTTCTTATGTAATAAAAATGAAGCTTTTGAAAACTTCACAATATTTGTGAAGAAAGTACAAAATCTCATCGGAACCACCATTGTCACTATTCGTAGTGATCATGGGGGTGAATTTGAGAATGAGTCTTTCTCAAATTTTTGTGATGATCTTGGAATTACTCACACGTTTTCTTTCCCTCGCGCACCTCCTCAAAATGGTGTTGTTGAGAGGAAGAATAGAACGCTTGTGGAGTGTGCTCGCACTATGCTCGAAGATAGTCAACTTGGTTATCAATTTTGGGCGGAAGCGGTACACACCGCTTGTTATGTGTTTAATAGAATACTTTTGAGGCACGGCACCAAACAAACTTGCTATGAATTGTTGTTTGGTAGATTGCCTCAAGTTAAACATTTTCGTGTTTTCGGCGCAAAATGTTTCATTAAAAACACATATGATAATTTGGACAAGTTTGATCCGAGATCGGATGAGGGGATATTTGTTGGGTATTCCTCACGTAGCAAAGCCTACCGGATATACAACAAAAGATCCTCTACGATCGAGGAATCACTTCATGTCTCTTTTAATGAGAATTTTACTACTTCTAGAATTTCAAATGATAATGATTCTATGGATGTTTTATGTGATTCGTTTGAAAATTCTAAGTCTATTGATTCAATTGATTCTATTGAGACTAACCCGACTAATGAAGTTGCTGAGAATGTGCCTAGTGATCAAGGTATTCCCAAGCGGCTTCATACCGTTCGCGACCATCCCCATGAGCAAGTCATTGGCAATATTAATGATAGTGTCAAGACGAGATCTCAAGTCCACCACTTCGCCAATTGTGCCTTTGCCTCATCGATAGAGCCAAAGAATATCGTTGAAGCGTGCGAAGATAGTGCTTGGATCCTTGACATGGAGGAGGAACTCATTCAATTCGAGAGGAATGAGGTATGGGAGCTTGTTCCTTTGCCATCGAAGAACCACACCGTCATAGGGACAAAGTGGATCTTCAAGAACAAAACCGACGAAAATCAAGTCGTCGTCCGGAACAAAGCTAGGTTAGTTGCTCAAGGCTATCGCCAAGAGGAAGGTATCGATTTCGAAGATTCCTTCGCTCCGGTAGCTAGATTAGAATCAATTAGACTTTTATTGTCTTATGCATGCCATAAAAATTTTAAGTTATTTCAAATGGATGTTAAAAGTGCATTTTTAAACGGAGATGTTGTTGAGGAAGTTTACGTTTCTCAACCTCCGGGCTTCATAAATGAAAAATTTCCAAATCATGTTTTTAAACTAAAGAAAGCTCTTTATGGTTTGAGACAAGCTCCTCGAGCTTGGTATGATCGCCTAAAGAATTTTCTTTTGGATTTGAATTTTAAAATGGGCGAAGCCGATTCTACACTTTTTGTTAAGCATGCGAATAATGATATTTTATTAGTTCAAATTTATGTTGATGATATCATTTTCGGTGCTACTAACTTCACTCTTTGCGAAGAGTTTTCTAATGTTATGAAGGACCAATTTGAGATGAGCCACATGGGCGAACTCAAATATTTCTTAGGTCTCCAAATTCGCCAATTGAACGATGCAATCTTCATCCACCAAACGAAGTATACGGTGGAGTTGCTTAAGCGATTTGGAATGGAAAGTGCTTCCGGGAAAAAGACTCCAATGAGCACGACTACGCATCTTGACAAGGATACGGGCGGTAAGGATGTAGACATTCGTCTATATCGAGGTATGATAGGTAGTTTACTTTATCTTACCGCAAGTAGGCCCGATATTATGTTTGCCGTATGCGTATGTGCTCGTTATCAGTCTCAACCTAAGGAGTCTCACTTAGTAGCGGTAAAACGTATTTTCCGTTATCTAAGTTACACTTTAGATTTTGGATTACTTTATCCGAAATCTAGCACGTATAAGTTAGTCTCATACAGTGATGCCGATTATGCGGGATGCAAATCCGACAGGAAAAGTACTAGTGGCACTTGCCATTTTCTAGGAAATTCTCTTGTCTCTTGGTTTTCCAAGAAGCAAAATTCCGTATCACTTTCAACCACCGAGGCGGAATATATTGCCGCCGGTGCCGCTTGTGCCCAGGTTCTTTGGATGAGACACACTTTGAAGGATTTTGGTATTCACTGTGATACTAGCCCTATCATGGTGGATAACCAAAGTGCTATCTGTCTTTCAAAGAATCCGGTGCACCATTCCCGATCAAAACACATAGATGTCCGACACCATTTCTTAGATGATCATGTTGCTAAAAAGGACATCATTTTAGTGTACGTTGAAACCCAAAAGCAAATCGCCGATATTTTCACGAAACCCCTAAAGGAGGACTCCTTTGTGCGGTTGCGTCGAGAATTGGGGATTATGGGTGAATCCGAGATATATGATTCATATTTCATTCAATTATCTTGCATGCTATTATATTTTGCGATATTTCATTCATGCTAGATTTATTGAATTTTTGGGAATTTTATGTGATATGTTTGAATTTATGATCGAATTCGTATTTCAATGTCGTATTTAAGATTTTGACGTTTTATGGGGTAATTTAGATGACTAATGAGAGTGTTAAGATGTTTCATCCAAGTGGTTTGTGAAGAGAAATCAATTATCAATTTTTGGACTCTTCTAGTCGGTTTCAGTTCATTTGTCAACCGACTAGATGCCATCTAGTCGGTCAGCAAATGAACTCAGACCGACTAGATCAAGCTTTCATCTAACTCTTTTCATTTTCTTTCTTTAGTCGGTCACAGTACATTTACCGACCGACTAGATTGAAAACTAGTCGGTCAGTGAATATACTGCGACCGACTAATTCTAGCCCTTAAAATCCCTGTTTGCCTCTGTTTCGACTTAGTCGGTTCAAGCTCATTGACCGACCGACTAGATCGTAATCTAGTCGGTCAGTGCTTGAACTGTGACCGACTAAGTGGGTTAGGGCAAATGCGTCTTTTCGATTTCTAGACCGACTTAATCTCATTTCGTCCGACTAAAAATCATTTTAGTCGGTATTCCCTTCAGCTCCAGCCCGAAAAATCTCAAACCCCTCTCGAGCCCCTTCGTATTCCCGTCGACTCCGGCCTGATCTCCGGCCATCGCCGCCGTCCGCCGCCGTCGCCTCCTCCTCCTAGGTAAAACCCCCTCTCATAGGTGTCGATTTCCCTCCCTAGGGTTTGTTTTATATCTCATCTAGGGTTCTAGCTCCTAGGGTTTCAGAGTTCTTCTAGGGCTTGTTCATTTCGTGTTTGCTGTAGGAATCTAGGGCTTCTAGGGTTTGTGCTAGGGTGTTTGATCTTCCCGACGTTTGGTTGTACTCGTCGTGCCTCGACCATGGCAAAGACGAGGATTCCTATCGCCTCTTCTGGGGCTTCTCCTATGTCTATAGGGCCTTCCGACCCTAGGAATCCCCCTAAGCCTAAACGTCGTGCCAAATCAACCCAAGCTTCTCCGTCTTCGCCTCCTCTGAAGAAGCAGAGGACGGCGACCGTCAAACCCCGAAAATCTAAGACTAAAAAGGCCATACTCCACTCACCCTCTACTCCTCACGATTCCGACACTGAATTTATCCCTGAGGATGAGCCTAGCCATAGGGAACCCACTCCTCCACTTCGTCCTAGGACTCGCCAGCCAAAGGGAAAGGGCCCAATGCCAGCGGGTGCTGTTGACATATCGTTGTGTTGCGACGACCCTTTGTGTCTCGCGGCCTACAACCGTATTGAACACTGCCCGATGCTATTGGAGCACTACGTTCAGTTTTCGGATTTCCTTGGCCTAGCAGACCTCCTCTCCTATAGTGGTCTCCTTGATTATCTCCGATACGATCTTAAGGCAAATCCTAAACCATATCCTCGCCTTGTGAAATTGTTCTATGCCAATCGTGTTCGAGGCCAGTACGATGCTAGTCACTCCATCGAGACTACTGTCTTGGGAACTTCTATAGTTCTCACGGCAGAAATCTTGGGGGAGATTCTTGGCTGCTCGTCGTCTGGTCTCCTGCCTTCAGACATTTCCGTCGACGATATATCTTCTTTGGATCAGTCCGTTCTTTCTGACATCTTCCATGTGATCCCTCCTGCCTTTATTGGAGTTCCTTCAAAGTCGTTCAAGCCAAATGCCTGGGTTCTGAATCTCATTCTGAAGTCGTGCTTGCTTCCCAAGTACGGCTCATCTTCACTTCCATCCCAGCCATTCCTGAAGCTTATCTACGCTCTATTCTTGGGTTGCGAGATTAATTGGGCTCGCGTTATACTCGATAAGATGGACTCTTTCGAGTGTATACGCAAG